>VXBR01002514.1:434786-715797 GCA_013400215.1 Cisticola juncidis | reverse complement strand
CCTATGAACATATTTTTATTTATTATATAATATAAATATATTTGATACTATTTATATTACAATTCATATTATACTATATAAATTATATTTAAAATAAAATCATTCCTATATTTTATAACATTAATTATAATATTATAATACCAAAATCAACATTATCTTAATTATAGCATTACAAGATAGTTTCAAAATTACTCATGATATTATATATTTTATACAATAAGACAAAAATTTTATCATAAAGTAATATTTATATTAGAGATACACTTTAAAATAATATCATATTATTGTATCTTTTATCTAATACATAAAATAAATAAATCTCTCTAATAAAAAAGTATCTCCCAATCTCTTCTTCAAACTTTTTTTTTTGTTAGATATTTTAGCTACAAAATTCTTTTTTTTAGAGAATGATAAAAGTTAACATCTGCATATGAGAATATGAGAAAGCCGACAAGAATTGGAAAAAGCTCGTCCCACTGAGACCACATTCTTTGGTGCTTTGCTAAACAAATGCAGACTGCAGGATATTTTCTTGTTTCCTTTTCCCCCCACCCACAGTAATTCTCTGTCAAAACAGCATCAGCCCATAAAGGAGAGCAGTATTTGAGGCCTCCTAATACTTTTCACAAATTGCCACTTATTACCTATTTTTCCCTCCACCATGGTGAATATGGAGGTTCACTGATTTAATCCCAAAATTAATTCTCCTTCTTAGATCTACACACTTCCAAGTATGTGCTGGCAGCCCTAAAAATGTGAGAGAAACCTATTTCCACAAACAAATCCTAGAAAAAGCTACATCAAAAGCAGGTAAAAAGGTTTACACATGATGGGGCAGGTTTTGTCCAACCATTTTAAAATTTCTATTGATCAGTCCAGAAGGGATGAAAGAACAATTTTTGTTTGCTTGTTGACAGACCAACAGGATGCCAAAACCCACAAAAGTTTTTGATTTAGGGAGAGGCTCAGTTCTGTGGGCAACATTTTTTTATTTAATCCAAAGTACATCATTCATGCCTGCTGTATTAAAATAGTCTCACCCTGTGAACTTTCCATAAAAAAGCCATTATCAAATATTTGGGGTTATATTTAGAAGTCAACATATGTAGAAGATGACACTTATAAAACCCCCAGTATCAAAAATATTGCAACACAGTTCTGCAACAATTTCCAAACACATCCTTTGTCTAAGATATAACAAGCAGGATTAATCTCAAATGACCAAAATAAGCAGTGCTCATCACCATCATTCACAAATCAATTAAAAAAATTCTTATCAGCCCTGGACCAGAGAAAATTCCACGGCTGTTGTGTCAGGGATTCTCAGCCTGTAAAGGTGAAGTGGGCTGATCTCCTAAAGCTCAACAGGAAATATTTTCTCTTGTCCAGGCTAAGTTGCAAAGCCATTTCTAATTCTTTACAGAAGGTATGCAGAGTAAGAGAAGCTTCCCACGAATGCAGAGCCTTTGGACAGGGGTTGCTGCCCTCTGAGTGGAAAAGGGTAAAATGTGAATAAATGGCAGAGAAGATGCTGCATCTGCAGGCATCACAGGACAGCCAGAGAAAGTGGCAACCCCAGAATTATCAAACACAGGCAGGGAAAGGAGATTGTTGGTGTCACTCAAATGGAAAGAGGGAACTTCCATTAAGGATGCTCCTGGTTGTCAAAACTTCTCATTCAAGTGGCAGCGCTTTGCAAAGACTGAACAGTTCATCTCTGAGCTGGAGGAATCCTGTGCTGCTGGGCAGAAGCAAGCACAGAGCTGATGTGAAAACCCAGAGTTAGAAGTAGGAAAACAGTTGGACACTGCCCATCTGAGCCAGCTCCAAGAATCCTCCTTTTCTTTGGCGTTCGGATCAGGAAGACCCTCATTTTAGAACCACGATCCTTATTTAGAAACCCTACTGCTTTGCTAATAAACTGGATAAAATAACACAAAACAGAGCGATTATTCTTGCCACTAGAACATGTTTCTTACAAGGTTATATATTTTTAAAAAATAAGAAAGACGCAAGTAGTTAGTTCCACTTAAGAAGTGAACAAAAATAAAAATATACTGGAAATTATTAGCAGTACAGGATTCAGGAAACACCTGAATTAAGTTTGCCTTTGTCCCTTCAGTTTGGTTCCCCTTCACACACCCATGGTATAACTTCCAAATATCCCTAAAAATAGTGTTTGTCCCCAAGCATCAACACCCGGAGAACAGGCAATAGATCACTTGCTGAGTGTCAGTCGTCATTTGTCACCTCCTCATTGTTCAATACACGACCCTGATCTTATTTAAAACCACTGACAACTCCCACTCATTTAAGGCTATTTAAAACTTCCACGAAAAAGGAGTGATTGCTCCTGGGAGAGCTAGCTATGATTCAGAGCAGCAGCAGAGAGCTCTGCAAGCACTGACTGTGCACAGACTGAGAGCAGGGAAGGACAGACAGCCTGGGGATGGACAGAGCAGATGTGGCTCAGCACTGACTCAGGTGGCTCAAAAGGAGCCAGGGCAGGATTTTCTGGGAAAGTCCTGACAGGAACAAGGATTAGGCTGCAGGCAGCTCCTGCCCAGCACAAAAGATGGGCCCCACCAGGCAGAGCTCAAGGCAGCACAACTCCAAACAACCCCGTGGCGATGCGAGAGTTCAGAGACCCCCTGGCTGTGATCCCATCCCACAGCTCTCTCCCCTGTAGCCTTTGCACAGGTCTGCTTTGGCCCCTGCTATCCATAAAATCCAGAGAGCTTTGGAAACAACCTGGTTGGTCTCAGTCTCCTGGGAAAATTCTGCCTCAGGACAACTCACAGCACTGATTTGCAGCACAGATTGCTAAGATGGTCCAGGTTTTAAAAACCTGAAAACATAAGTTTCCCAGGCTGAGCTCTCAGCTGTTTCATTGAAAAGAAACCATCTGCACCTCTCTCCAAGAAGTCAAACCAATGTCATTCCTACTTTTACAAAGAATGTACTCAAAGCAGGTGAGGATGGACACACCTCAAATTTGAAGCAGTTCTCTTGCACAGTAAAATACTTTCCTCCAAGTTTCCCTCAGGGTGTGACAAAGATGCACAGTTCAGTTCTGCCTCGACATTTGACAAAGTATCAGCCTAGGATTTGTAAAGTGCAGTCTCTGTTGCTGCAGAGAAAAAGATATTTCTTATCCTCTGTCTTACAGCAAACACTATTTCCCAAAAGAAAAGGAAAGTAAGGGAGGCAGGAGGTGGCAGAGGTCACATTATTCATTCCCCATTGCTGCTAATTCCAAAACATGTTCTGAAGTCCTGATGAAGACTTGCACTCTACCCTTGCTGTTACACAGACATCAAAGCACACACAAAAATGAGGTCAAGTTGTTCTGCTCACTATAATTAAGAAAATTTGTGTTCTTAATTAATTAATCTCCAATTACCTGAATAGTTTGTATCTGAACTGCAGTGCCCAGACAAGAGGATACTACAAAGATGCTGCTGCTGCTACTGACTTCCCACATTTTAGGGCCCTATGATTCCCTCTTGGCAGTGTTAGGGCAGCAGCTGGACTCCATCTCAAAGCTCTTTCCCAGCCTAAATGACTTGATGATCCCAAGAGCATCAGCTGCCCTGTGGATTGATCCCCTTAGGGGCGAGTTAGCTCTGCTTTACTCCAGGTTAGCATCACCCAGGGTAGACTTCAGGGCCTAAAGAGTGCTCAGGGATTTCAATTATCATCCCAAAGGCAGAAAACATTTATCATTCATGACAAAAGTTAAACCACATTTATGCTGATTGAAAGCCACTGAAGGCAAATGGAGCTTTCTCAAAATCAAGCCTGAAATAGTTCCTGTGCAAAGAAATCATCTTGGCCTCAAAAACCAAGGCTCCCACCTGCAGAAACATTCTTTAATGATTCTGCCACTCTGAATTCAGCCAGAGTGCTCAGTCCCTGAAAAAATGAAGCATTACATAACTTATCAGTGTCTCCAGATGGTAGACATACCATCCCCCTGCTCAGATGGGCTGACACTCAAAGTCTGGCTCCAACCATTCCAAAGCAAAATTCCAACATAATTCTGAGTGATGAGCTGTTCTGACAACACACCCAGAGAGCTCCAATCCTGCTGTTCATCCTCAGAGCCTCCAACCAGCACATCCCTGCTTCCACTAAAGGCAGGCCAAGGTTTTGTGTTTCCCCACCAGCTGTGGACCACCCAGGTGATGTAGGGATGGTTCATGGCAAGGCTTTCAGCCACCCAGACTTTGTCAGGATGCAAAAAGCTGGACAACATTTATGAAAACATGTCCCTCACGGGCTCTCTTCTACTTCCCTCCAATAAATGCAGGTTTAGGCCTGGGAAAAAAAATCTCTCGGGGAACATTTTTCTTCAGCAAAAACATAAAATGCTCTATTTTCCCTAGAAAAATCACCAGATTTGTTTTTTTGCCTCCATTTTTTTTTTAATTCTAGAAACATCAAGTGACACTTCTGGTTATGTTTTCCAAAAGAGAAAAGTGACCATTTCCTGAAGTGCTTTTATTCTAGCCCAATTTTCCATCCAGATACATCAACTTGAAAGTCCTGGATGAAACACCAGGGCTGTCATCCAAGAGTGTTACTTGTTCATTTAAATGAACAGACCAAGGATCCCACAGTTCACCACAGCCTCCTCTCCAGTGGCACTCAGACTTTACAGGAATTTCTCAAACTCCCCCCACACCACATTCCCTGGCGTAAATGATGAGAAAAGGCTCCAGCTGGGAGATAACAACATGAGGACATTTTTCTTGAGGACAGGGCAATTTTCAAGTAACTGTTGATATCCCACTTCCACAAATGGTTCTGAGATTGCTGATTCTCAGTGCAGGACAAAAATGGGTATCCTTAAACATTCTCATTTTCCATGGGAAGAGGGCAGATTTTATTTTTTATCAGTGAAACCTCTGCAGTAGGTTCTGCTTCTGCAGCGTGATTCTTACCCCTGCTCAGGACAGACTGCATTCTCTGACAAGCTGGAGGCACCAGAATTTACATCCTATGGGGAAGCACAGTTCATCAGCCCAATGCCTTTTCTCGTCAATATATTTATTTAAAAAACAATAATCTACCTCAGATGAGGTAATTTTCCTTGAATGAGGAAAAGAACAGAAGTGATTCATGCCTAGGATTCCAGAGCATCTCCTTTATTTGAGCTGTGCCATCTCACCTGCTTTGCAAAAGGACTGTGCCTTTCTGTGACAAAACTTCTTTGAAACTCAAAAAGTATAAAAATAAAATAGTCCAGAAGTTCTGCTGACACAGACTGTACTGCTCCACCAGAAATTCAAGTAGTGAAGGAAAGTACCAAGAGGTGTCAGACCTCAGCAGTGGAAGGATGAAAGGAAAGGAAGGAAAGGCAGGAAAAGTGTTTCTTTTCAATGCCCACATTTAATAAGAGAGTAGAGATAGAAGACAGGATTTCTGCTCTGTGACAGGGTATTTGTCAATGCTGCCACAGCTATTCTACAGTGAAGCACAATTTCCCTGTAATGTGAACACAGCAGATCTCTAAGGGAGGACCAGAGCAAGCACAGTGATGACAGGGCAGTGTCACACTGCAGTCACATCCCACACCTGGATGCAAAGGACGCTTGTCCAGGTGCAGCACAGCTCTCCAAAGCTTCAAACCTCGAGGCCAAGAGAAGTCTGGATGGAAAAGCCACGAGGTTAAGTCTGTCACAAGACCAAAGTCTGACTGCCTGATAGCTTCAGTAGAAAAGAGGAGAAATGGAAAGCAGAAGTGACTCTTAAAGAGCAACATCTGCATGTGCAGCAATACATTCTTGTAAATATTTGTGCTGGCAACAGCAGTGAGAAGAGCAAAACCACAAGAAATAACTTGTTAGTGATGCCTTGGGAAGGCTGACCTGGAACAGAAACTGAACAGAGCTAGAGAATAAAGCAGAGATTTATTGAAAGGCCTTTAAGGGTACATCTTGGGCAGGACAAGAGCCTGGCCAGGGCTACACCCAAGGCGGACCCAAAATGGTCACAAAATGGACAACTGGTCATAAGGTCTCAGTTTTGTAAGTTTGGGTCCATCTGCATATTGGGGTTTAATTGTTCAATTACAGCTTCAGGCTGTGAGGTCCCATCCTTCTTGTTCCTCCCTTCAGCCACCCTTGTTTGTGTTTTTGGGCCTGAAAATGTCCTTGGTGTGCAGCAGGAAAAGGATTTGTTTTGTGTCCCTGCTCTGTGAAAAGCTGAGTGACCCTGAGTGTGAGCTCAGAGCTGCACCCTGGGCAGCAGAGAATCTGAAAATGTGTGAAAGCTGAAACTTAAGGCATCCTTAGTGCCTCTCTCCAGGCAGTAAGAGGCAATGCTTCTGAAATAGAAAATAAAACTGCAGAGATGTAAAGGCAGAGGAGGAGAAGGATCAGGCCACAAGGTGACAACAGGCAGAAGGGCACCAGTTTGGGCTGGCAGCTCTAAAATAATAACTCATGACTTGGCTTGATCTCAGCCCCACTCCTCCCCTCTCCAAAATAAACACATTAGGGACAGTGATTTCAGAGGTGGCTGTTGTACCCTGTGCATCAGGAAATTGATTGATCCAGGTAAAGGACATTGATCACACACTGATAAGGGTTTAGCCTTGTATTTACCTCACAAGAGCTTCAAGGCCAATTGAATCTCAGCTCTTCCATTCCTGGGAAGCTTCTCTCAGCGTTTCATTGACTCCAGTGGATGTGTCCTTCCCTCACATCAGAGCACAAAGGAACAACCAGGCTCACCTAGCTCCTCTCAGGATATCCTATTTCTCCCCTCCTCTGGTCTAATGCCATCCATTTGTCCTCCAATACATGCTGTGCCAGCTTGCATTTCCTACTTTAGGCCAGAAATATTTATACCTTCTCCTCCCAAAAGCCATTTTGAACATGTGTTTACTCAACAGTCAGAGCAAAAGAATGACAATCATCAGATTAGCAGGATGAGGGACACTCCAGTATTGAACAATTGTACAGAAAATGATCGTATATATGAGAGCAAGGCCAAGAGACAATCACTGATCACCCAGAAACCTGAGCTGGTGGCAGCATGCAACCCTCAAATCAGCACTCACATACATGTAAAAGATGAAGATTTCCCAGCTCAATTCCTTAATTCACCCCTATAACTCCAGGAGGGAGCATTTTTGTAGCAGAAGTCATCCCACAAGCATCTGGGCCAGCTATTTTTTAATACAAGTGTGGGGGGCAGACTAATACCAAAGTATAGGGTCAAGACATCAGGAAATCACTAAGAAAAGGTCAGATAATTACTGATTATTACAGATTACTCCTCCAGAGTGAGTCAGCACCCTGCTATGTCCATCCAGAGACTTCTTTATCACCAGCTTTCTTACTTTTAACTTGACAACTGCTTCTTTAGGTGGGAATGCTAGTCAACAAACTGAAGAGTAAAGATAATAAAAGAAAATACTTTTTCCTCCTATTGCAAATATCCAGTGCAGGGAGACTGGAAAAGACAGAAACAACATCTCAGCTCCCCAGATTTCAGCAGCCAGGTGAGATGAACAAGCCAAGTCCTCCCCTTGCCCTCCTCAATATCATTACAAGAATTATTTGTGTTGCAAGAAGCAGATCTGTGCAAGCCATGTCCATCAGTCACATTCAGGGCTCTTGCACACATTTAGGAAGCAACAGATCTGCTGGCAAAGTCACAGTGATCATTTGGCTAACACCTAAGCAGCTTTCCTTAATAACTGTGCTTTCCAGCTCTTTCAGTTTGGAGATTTCAGCTTGGAATCAAACTTTGCCTCTTGCCTGGAGCTTTCTTGTCTTCCTCTGCTGCTCCATGCAGCTCTGTGAGAGCCACAGACCCTGTAATTTGTGAGCAGCTTGTTGGTGGGAAGAACACGCCCATTTTCACTATGATTCCAGTAGTCCACATGACAAGAATCCACTCTGAGGGTGAAGAATTCCCAGAAACTACCTTCAAACCAGGCAGTGGAGTCAAACATGGATCACAAGGACTGGCTGTACACCTCAGCTTGGCATGCAAACTCCCAGCTGGGAATGGCAGATCCAAGTATCTCTCCCTGCACTGGAGATCTACACTATTGTCTCAGCCACCTCTCAGGCAGAGCACTCAGCTTCCTGCAGGTCAGTCCCCTGGTGGGAAGGGGAGATAAAGTGGATTTGCAGGCAGATATTCACTAATGACCACTGTGTGTCTTTAAATGCGGGCACAGGATCAGACAGTGAAGAGTAGCTGGGATGAGAAATCTCATTTACCTCATCTAGCAAGTGCTTTAGAAGGAATAGCACTGTTAGGATACACCTACATCCTTCTGTGGATCTTCTGAGCTCAAAGAGCACACTCTTGTTATGCTTTTCCTAAAAGGAAATTGTATCAGGGTCCACAGGAGAGATCCATTTCTTAGTGCTCTACAGCACACTGCAGCAATGAAATCCCCAGGTCAGTCACAGATTCCTGAGAGATCTCCACCCCTTTCTTAGGAACCTCACCCTACCAAACACCCACTCTCCTCCATAAGTCACAAATATATGGACAATTACCAGAAAACCAGGTTTGCCTTTTGAGAGCAGATGCAGGGTCTGAGGAGAAAGCTCACAGGAACACTCATCACACTCCAAAAGGGCAGCTATTATCCCAAAGAGAGGAGGAGGATGTCATGCACACAGGGTAAATCTGGCTTCTCTTGTGGGTGAAACCACAAAAATCTATGTGAAACTTTTCCTTCCTTCCTCTTCCTCTCATTCTGCCCACACACATCCTATGCAATCCAAGCATAGCAACAAACAGACAACAGAGAATTACAGAGAAGAGAAGAGAAAGTCTCAAGGTCTGTCGAGAAGAGACCTCAGCAAAACATCAGCCATTCAGAAAGTTGCAGGCTGATCAGCAGGTAATTCCTATTAGCAGCTGATAAAGTTCTTGTGCTTTGTTCTGAACACGTGCTCAGCTTTGCTCAGTCCCTCTCCTACAAGACCCTCTGGATCTCAGGGTTCATACTCCATACCATGAAGGACAAGGGGCAGCAGCTTGGAAGACCAGCTCCTCTTTTCCCCTGGGGTCCTTAGGCTGATAAAGCATCTGCAAGACTGTTGGCTTGATTTTTCCCTGGCATTTATAGGTAGAGTTCGTGTAACCTTTGCTAATGTTTCCTGCTCAGTACTAAGCACCTGCAGAGGAAAGGAGGTACCAGGATATTGTGATGAAACATCTCCCAAGAAACCAAGACATCCCTTGCAAGCTGTCCACACAATGTCACTGACCACCACAGTGCTCTCAGTTCACACAAAAACACACTCAGTGCCCTCAGCCAGGACAGCTGGCCTGTCTAACCCAACAGCCCCTTTCTGGCAGTGCTGAAAAGGGGTTTGCAGAAAGTGCAAAAGAAGCTGTGTGCATAGCATGGGACCCTGCTTTATCCAGCCCAGCAAACAAAACTTGCTGAGCTGAGAAATTTAAGTCAGTCACAGACCTGCTTTCCACAAATGTAACTAACCCCTGTGACCAGGCACATTTCTGGCCTCAGAAATATCCTGTAGCAATTCACTGCACTTCGTTGTGGTGTTGTGAAAACCCCACTTCCTTTGCCTCACCTGCAGCTGAACCATTTCACCCTGTGCCCTGCACTTGTGTTTCACCCATGGTTCCTTGTGACACATTTCAATTCTCTGTGGATAATTGCACCTCTCCTCAAAACTGCTTCTTTCTACACAAAGAAGTTTGCAAGGTTGCCTTGCACATGAAATCCCACCACCCTAGCTGTCCATCTCTGCATTTCCTACCCCTCTGCACTACAGTTGCTCAGAATGGAACTGTTATCAGCATTGCAGATGTTTGTGTTTCTATTTCACTTAAAATAAATATTTTTTATTTAAATTAAAAATGGATTTATATTTCACTTTGCTCCAAATTCTCCCGTTTGCCTTTTCTGCTCCCGCTGAGAGATCTGCAGTGAGGTTTTCAGCAGGACACATGATTCCAATTGCCTTCCAGAGAGGAAAGAACCAACTGCAATGTCGATTTCCATGTGCCTAAATCAAGCTTTTATTCCCCTCACACGCTGCTTTGCAGTGATTGGCAGTAAACTTCATTTGCCATATTCTCCTCCAGTCACATGGATTTTGGGACATCCTCTGGCACCCTTCTCTGTTAATGGACAGACTGATGCAACTGCCTTTGTTTTGCAAATATTTGCAGGGTTTTGTGTTTTGTTACTCATTTCCAAGGAAAGTGTTGAGTTAGGAAAAACCCACATATTTGTTAGTAGATAGTGGTGGAAATACTTTTAATAGTCTAAACCCTCATAAACACATTTCCTAACTTCACCATTCCCAAATCCCTTCTCATTCCTATTTTCAGGCAGCCTAAAGAGAAGCAAACAGTGTCAATGAATAAACATAATTACAATCCAAACCACTGAAAGATTCCCACCCTTCCCTGAACTGCAAGGATGTGCATGGGAAAAGCTTCCCCCTCCTCCCTGGGGTGTGCTACCTGTGCTTCTCTAGCCAGATTCCCAGGATTTTAAGCATCACCCTCTGAATGTTACTCCATGTCAAAAAATTAGCCATAAGTTAATTTTGAAATTATTTCATTATTAATGAAATTAACTTTTGAAAAGTTAATAATGAAAAGTTAAATATCCATGCTCAGGAATCCAAGGACTCCACCAGCACACAAAAAAACCAGGGTGACAGGAAAATCTGGCCCAGGGTAGAGGCCACCAGCTTCCAACTGCTCCTGGTTAGAGAACTCAGCTTCCCTTTTTGGGGCCTGACAAAGCAGGTGCAGCTTCCTGAGCTGTATCTGGAAGGAGTCTCCCAGCCCCAAGAACAGAAATATTGGGGATACCACACTCTTTGCAATATCCCCAGGAGAAACAAGGCCTCTCCCTTCCCCAGCTAGAACCTCCTGGCATTCCAGCATCCTGCATTTCTCCAGTCACTCCCCTGTCGGTGTTCATGAGCTTCTGCTATTAAGGAAGAGCAGGAGCAGCATTTTAGGCACTGAGCTCGCCCTCCTGCCTGCCCTGTGGGGCCAGTTGTGAGCACCCTTTATCATCCCTGTTCCTACAAAACCAGGTGTGACACCTGGCTCCCTTGTGAGGCTCCCTGCTCACAGCTAAGCCACAAGGACAAGTCCTGACTGTGGCCATCACCTCTGACTGACAGGACAAGTCCTGACTGTGGCCATCACCTCTGACTGACAGGACAAGTCCTGACTGTGGCCATCACCTCTGACTGACAGGCTCCTGTGTGTGCTCCCAGCATCTCAGTGGGATGGGGGACAGCATCAGCAGTGTGTGTCCCCCACTGATGCCTTAGGACCTCAGCTTTTATATTTATCAGNTCACCTCTGACTGACAGGACAAGTCCTGACTGTGGCCATCACCTCTGACTGACAGGACAAGTCCTGACTGTGGCCATCACCTCTGACTGACAGGACAAGTCCTGACTGTGGCCATCACCTCTGACTGACAGGACAAGTCCTGACTGTGGCCATCACCTCTGACTGACAGGACAAGTCCTGACTGTGGCCATCACCTCTGACTGACAGGACAAGTCCTGACTGTGGCCATCACCTCTGACTGACAGGACAAGTCCTGACTGTGGCCATCACCTCTGACTGACAGGACAAGTCCTGACTGTGGCCATCACCTCTGACTGACAGGACAAGTCCTGACTGTGGCCATCACCTCTGACTGACAGGACAAGTCCTGACTGTGGCCATCACCTCTGACTGACAGGACAAGTCCTGACTGTGGCCATCACCTCTGACTGACAGGACAAGTCCTGACTGTGGCCATCACCTCTGACTGACAGGCTCCTGTGTGTGCTCCCAGCATCTCAGTGGGATGGGGGACAGCATCAGCAGTGTGTGTCCCCCACTGATGCCTTAGGACCTCAGCTTTTATATTTATCAGGTGCTGTACTTCTTTAGTGCATAACTCTAAAGCTCCATAGCCTGTTAGGTCCTGTCTTCCCATTCTATTTTATTCAGACAAAATAATTCCTCTCTGGGCCTGAAACTCAAGGACACCTCACTGTCTCAGGCCCTGAAAAGCATAAACAAAAGTGACTCGGAGGGGAGCAAACTGGGGGTATGTGACTCCATTACCTGAAGCTGTAATTGGAGGGTTAACCTCTGATATGTAAATGGACCAAACTTATAATTGTCTGAAAAACTCCTGACCATCCTGGGTGTAGCCCCTCTGGGAGGCTTCTGAGTGCCCAAGGTGTAGATGTTGAAGGCCTTCAATAAATACCCACTTTTACCCTCTTAATCTTGCCTAGGCACTGTTCCAGATGGGCACTCCAAGGCATTATCATCACCAGCAGACAGGGATCACACAACCCTCACAATCCTGTTGGGGTCTGCTTATTCACGTGCCAAGGCCAGCACTATCCTCCCAAGGCCTCTGCAAATGAAAAGTGGAATCAGAAAGACCCAGGGGTTTTCTCACCCACACAGAAAATATTTCTGCACTCAGATGCCATGGGAAGAAATCCAAGCAGGTAACAGCAGCAAGGTGGAGGGACTCTGATGTGTTAGAGTCCAGGCATTTATTTCCCCATCATCTGTGAGCACAGGGTAGCAAGCATGGCAAAGTTTGTGTGTGTTTAGGATGGGGGACAACTGGCAAGTCCAGAGCCTCAGAAAGCAGCACAGCACTGTCACAGCAGAGCTTATCTGCAGGGTAAACTAGAACAACAAGACAACTTTCTTTCTTAAGCAATTACTCATGGGATGCACATGCACTTTCCAAGTTGTTTTAAAAAAGCATTTCCTTTTCTGCTGAATCAGTCAGGAAATCCTACAGAGACAGCTCCACAATCACCACAGTTATTTTTGGTATCAGCAAGAAATCAAGAGGATTGCAACTGTACAGAAGAAGATCAATGTGTTGCAGAAAGAATTTAAATCATAGATACTTAAACAAAGGCAATAAATCTGAAGGGAGCTTCCTACTTGAAAAGTAATTTGGCTCATCAGTTGATTTTGATTTAAAGGTGAGGTATATGCTGGTTATGCTGGATTTGGCAAAGCCATCAGTGCTCCCCTTGTACTTATTAAGATATTTCAAGACACTGGTTCTGGCTCAGCTCTGCCTGACTTGCAGCCCCCAGATGGCCTTGGGGAACTGCAGCATAATCAAGCACAGCCACAATGGCAGCCCCAGCATCTCTGCTGGGCTGCCACAGAACAAATCACTGCAGGAAATCTTTGTTCTTGCTCCACAGGACATCGAAATCCAACTGCCGCAAAGGCCAAAGGTCCCAACATCCTGAACCACACCACCCCTGCTCTGTGACTGCCCCAGTCACTGAGGGGAAGTGCTGCCTACACAGAGCAGGGTTTGGCACAGGAAGATTGCCTCTGAGTGATCTGCAAAAACCCAGCGTTACCACCACACAAACCCATAGCAACTGGAAAACTGAGGAGTGCTGGAAACCCTGTGAGCAGAGCCAAAGAGTCCCAGCAGCTCCAGCACTGCTCTCTGCTCAGCAGATTTCAGGAGGCAGCCACAGCTGTGCTGTATGGGATGGAGGATCCTCCCCAAAGCCACCCAGGCAGGGGCTGGGATGTGTCCAGGCTGGGCCTGAGCCCAGCTTGAGAGGAGGAGGAGGAGGAGGGCTAAAACAGCCTCCTGTTCTATTAAGCACCAGTCTGCCCTTCTGCCAGGGCCTGCAAAGGACATGAGCAGCCCCTTGGCATTTACAGATAAATACATACAGGGAAGTAAAGATGTATCTCTATAGACAGAATATTTAATTTCATTTACAAACATAGAGTTAAAAATAGAGATAAACTGAAAGAGCAAGTGGAGCTACTCTCCAGCTGGAGGCAGAGCTGCCAGGTCTCACACCACTCAAAGGGTGCAATAAGAAAGTGGTGCATCTGTCAGGAGCAACTTTCAGGAAGCAAGTCTTTCCCACAAAATATCCCACAGCCTGAGAAATCAGAATTAAGCTTTTCCTACACTGACAGGCACCTCATGACCCCACCAACCTAAACTGATAAATGGCAGGAATCAACTGAAAAGTCATCTCTTACTTGGGCAAGAAGTCAAATGTGCACTCAGAGGGAGGCCAGATCCTCTTCCCATTGCACAGCCAGAGTTCAGGTTTGATGCTTCCAGCACCAGCCTGGATATCAGTCCGTGTTTCCACTCACTGCAAACCCAGGCCAGCTCACATCTCCTGAGCCATTTCCTCCCAGCAGCAGCAGACACCTTCTTCCAGGGCTCTGCTCTCAGTGCCACCAAGGGCACTGGGCCCAGAGGGGACTCCAGAGGCTTTGAGGCACTGCAAGAAGAGGTGCCTGCAAAGCCACAAATGGGACACAGAGCTGAGCAAGCTGGCCCTGTCAGTAATTATTCCTCTGCAGCCAGAGCACGAGAGACTGATAAAGCCTGTCAAAACTGCCCATGGTTCTTGTGTGAGAGAAACAAATGCCAGTGCACACTCTGGAATAATAATTCTAAATAAGCACATGGATTCTCCACGTCAAAGCTGGGGCAAGGGTTGTCAATTTAGGCACAAAAATGATAAAACCCATTGCAAAGCAGCAGCTGCATTGATTTGCATGCAATGGCCCGGTTAGAACTTGCAGATGTTTCTCCATCTGTTTTTCTCTAAATTCACAGCTCACACAGCTGTTCATGGGAAGATAAACTTGACTGTCCCTGCCTCCTAGGACACTGATTTGTGTTGGATTTGCTGAGCTCCCAAGCAGCTCCCACAAAACAATGAGGGAATTGCTCTCTGCCCAGGGGCAGTCACAAAGAGGCACCTGAACTCAGGACTACAGCTCTCAGCACAAGATTTAGGTTAAAATTGCTCCCAGTGCTAAGTCAAGCTTAGATGGTTGGAAGAGGTTATGGTGGCATCCCTAAAAAGTCTTGCAGCTAGTCAGGCTCATCTATCCAAACCTCAGTACTGCTGGCCCAAAATACCTCCAGAATCAGAATTCCCCAGCTGAAGCTGGCAGTTATTTCCAGATAAATACTCATGTACATGAGCAACTGCTGACACTCTAGGTAGACTTTCTTTTTGCCAGAAAAGAAAATATAGAAGGCTTACAGTAAATAAAGATGACAGTTTAATTGTCTGCTGATAAAGTCTAAGTTTCAATGTGTTTCTTGGTTTAATATTAAAATCACACCCAGCTCAATCTCTTTATCTGTAATAAGATAGACCACATCATTAATATCAAGCCACAAGGAATTTATTAGTGGTGCTGTTTGAGCAGAGACTTGGTTTCATACTATGACAGTTTATCATGTTGCATTGCCAATTTATCTGTAATTTGTCACTGTTTGACTGGAAGCTATGAAAAAAGAGCCTCTGCTTTACTAAGTGAAACCCTGAACAATTCATATTCTGTTGCTAAAGAAAGCTTGACCTGTTTAGACTTTACTGTACAAAAATCAGCCTTTTCTGACCCAAAGACATTCCTGCACTCAATTTTCAGGAAACTTTAACAACAAACTCTTACTAGAAAGTCAGTCTTGGTAATCCAGCTACCTGGATGATTTCACTGTCTGGATCAGGAAAACACAAGGTCCAACGTGTACTTTGGTTTATAAACATCGTCCCAAAACAAAGCCAAACACGTGTGCTGTTAACCATTTCACCCTGGAGTCTGAATTTCACAGGAATTTAAACAAACAGACCACTTCTAAAAGGGGCTATCCCAGCGCCTGTTGGCTCAGAACTGTATCAAAAAAAGCGAGTCTTCGTGGTGTTCCCATAAAAAGAAAAACAGCCTTAGTCAAAGTGAAACCCTAAACTCTCCAGTGGTTCTTTTAAAACCAGTGGCCTTAGGAGCAAGCTTGATGTTTGACAGTTGCTACACACACAGAGCTGCATTTAAAAATACAAGAGCTGCTCCTGATTTTACTCACATCCAGGGGGTTTAGAAAAACTTGAGTGAATTAAGCAAATTACACCTCAGAAAGGAGGATACAAGCAGGAAAAGAGTGAAGCCCACAAGGAGACTTCTCCTAATGAGAATTTCTGTTTAAAATCAATTTCTGAGTGACCCATTCAGCACCGAGTCACTGATAGGTGCAGCTCCAGGCAAAATACACCTCCAGTTGCTAAATCACAAACCCAGCTCACTTCCTTCCAGCCCTGCTCAGATCAGCATTTTCCAGCCCCTCCAAACAACACAAAGAGAAGCCAGGGCTGGGTAGCCACTGCTCCACACCTCTGTTAAAATCAGGGGCACAGATGAGGTGTTCCAGACTGCTCCAGCAGCTTCCCCTTTGTCTTGCCTATCCCTGCAAGAAGCAAAGCAAGGAAATGAGCCATGGAGAGCTGCCCAGAGTTCCCAGCCCAAACCACTATCAAACAAAGGCTGGCACAGCAGTCCTGCTTCAGCAGGACCCCCTAGCGCTGGCCTGAGTCCTGGGCTGTTTCCAGGGGCAGCCACAGAGGGCTAGAAAAGGCACTCATAGGAAATGCACTCAGCAGAAAGCAGCAATAGGAGAATGAGTCACTACCACGGAGTCTGGAGCAATTCTCTGAACAAACAGAAAACACATGGAAGGATGATGATGAGAAAATAATGAATTAAAATGCTGGGTTTGCTAAGGGCCAGCCTGCCAGACATCAGCTTTGGAACAAGTAGTTTGAGTTGCAAGAGTAATGTCCACAGGGATGAATGAACAGTGCCCTAACCCCACAGGGCTGGAGATGCAACCCTGGACTGGCAGAGCAGTGGATGTCTGCTCCCTGTGAGAGCAATTACCATGGCAGGGACACAGACCTTGCAGTGTGGCTGTAACAACACCAGTTCACAGTGGTTGTGACTTCACAGCACTCCAGCTGCACATGGATGCCTTCTCCAGGCTTTTTTCCACCGTGGTCTTGTGTAATAAACACCCAGAACCTCAGACACCTGCAGCACCATTCCTCACAACTGCACCATGCAGGGGACTGGGGCTGGTCACAACTCACCTGCTGGATCCTCACCCTCAATTTGCCTTTTTCACCAGAATATTCTATTGATGGTTCATAGTCATCCTGTGATCAGCCACTACACTGGCATCTTTTCTCCTTCTCAGTATTTTCTAACTGATCAGGCTCCTGCTAAAGAGCAGTTTTCCATTATTAGTCACTGCTGAGTTTCACCCTTTTCTTCTACTCTGGTCTCAGCATTCCTGGTATGATGTTCTAGCTCTTTTCCATGCTGAAGCTGTTCCCTGCCTTCTATCCAAGGCATATTTTAACCAGCACTAGGGGAATTAAGAAAAACAGTAGATCAGGTTGAGCCCTAAGGAGCACCCCTCACCTCCAGCCATCCAAGACCCCATTTTGCTAAAGCTGGTTGTCTCCCAATAGAGCAACTCCTGCTGATCCTTTAGCAATCCCTGTCTTTCCTAACTAGGAGTTCTTTTCCCTTATGGAATGCTGCCCAGCTGGTGAAGGGGTAGGGTGAGCTGTGCTGGTGAAGTTTGAGCTGGGAGCTACAACTACTGGATCTGGACAGGCACAAATGCTCTAGATGCTCATTCTCATTTGGGGAATTGTCTGTTCCCTGTCAGCTTTAACTGACTCCTAATGGGCTGAAACCAGCTCACAGCAGACTTGGAGTCACTGCCTGACAGAAAAACCTCTGAGGGTTTGCAAATTATCAGAGGCCTGAGCATGTCCATGCATCAGTGGGGAGAGGCACAGCCTGCCTGTGATGCCCTCAGTTTCAGCATTTATATTTTCCAGATTCTGCACTGCATTAGGGTGTAACTCTGCACTTCATGTAAAGTGTGTGCAAGTTCTCCTCACAGCTCAGTCACACAGAACAATCCTTTTCCAGCCCCAGAACCAAGGACTCCGTTCCAGCTTCAGGCCCAAAAAGTGCAAACAACAGGGAATTGAGGAAAGCAACCTGGGAGGATGGGACTGCATCACCTGGAGCTGTCATTGGACAATTAAACCCAATATGGAAATGAACCAAAACTTACAAAAGTGTGGAAACTCCTGACACCTGGTCCATCTTGGGTGTAGCCTTGGCTGGGCTCTTGTACTGCCCAAGGTGCATCCTTTTAAGACCTTTATAATAAATACCTGCTTTATTCCTTTAAAGGAATAAACACTGTCCAGCCTCTGTTCTAGGCAGCCTCTCAAGGCATCAACAGCACCCAAGTGCAGCTCCCACATGGTCAAAGACAGCCAAACACATTTCCTGCTGCTCAGCAAATCCACTTCACCTAAAGGCATCCTAAACCATCTGCACACCCAAATCCTGAGGATTCCTCTGCAGGCTTTACCCCAATTTGATGGACAAATACTTTAATCACAGCTTTCATTAAACCCAGGCATCTTTCTTCCTTGTTTACCTACACATGGATCCCTATTTCAACCCACAGAAGGCACAACACTTATGCCATCAGCTGGTCAACTGGCTGAGAGGGCCAGGCTTGCATTCTCACAGGAAGGACATGCCCTGAGAATGACTTCTCTGCCTTGGCAGATGGGAGAGACATGACAGAAACCAAGGAAACACCTAAATACACATTCCAGATACCCAGGCCTCATCAGCCTTCAAAATAACAGGAATACAGCTGCTGCTCCTGTAGCTGAGACAGAAAGTACAGCTTCAAAGAGACTTCTTTGGATTAACTTCAGAATTTAGGCTGCATTTACTTAAAGAGCCTTTGGAAAATGTTGCCAGATGCTCCCAAGATTGCACTTCTATCAAGATCAGTCTTCTCTTCCCAGCCTCCCATCTGGTTTCAAAGCACAAAACACAGATGGGGCTCATGTGCATTTAGGCCCAGTCCCACTGGGCAGTGCTCAGACTCCTGACCATCCTTGGGGGATTTTGCATCTGTTGATGGTGAAGTGACCCAGGTGCCTTGGCCAAGCTCCCCTCCTTTTGCACAGCCATGGTGAGGCACAGCATCCCCTACCCACATCTGCCTGGAGGGGTGGGAATGGCTACAGGGCACAAAGACCACTCAGGCTTGGAACTGTAGCAATGTTTCAGAGCTCTGGGCTACTGCTGCAGCCAAAAATTAATGAATCCCCATGGGCAAAACCTTCCTGGGCTAGGAGGTGCAGCTGGAGAACTCACTCATCTCCAGCCCTCCAAACACCAAAATGAGAGGCCTCTCATTTTGACCATGGACAGCCTGCCCTGCAGCCAGCACTTAAATTCACTTCTCCTTAAAGACCACACAGTCTGGGCAGAACCAAGGCCCCCTGCCACTGCCCACCCTGCAGCACTGGCACATTTTTCTCTGATGGGCAGCCCTCTCCACCCTGAGAAAGTTTCTTCCTTTGTCACAGACGTAGTCAGGTCTGACACATGTCCATACAGGATTTTTGAATGGAGAAGCAGATGTGTGAGGAGGGAATGTTTTCCTCTCTGCACTGCAGTGTCACTGGGGCCTCACTGAGCTCCCCAGCCTCCTAACATGGCAGTGGCAAGGCAAGGGCACAGGTTCCAGTGGTGTCTGCAGAGCCACCAGCCCACACAGGGGCCATCAGCTGCCACAGCTCTCATGCTTCACAGGCTATTAATAGCACCCCAAAGTCCCCTGAAACTAGGACTTCTTACCTGGAATATCACCCCTCCCCAAAAACATCTACAGGATCAGAACCCCTTAGTGCTCTCTGTTCTGCACTGGTGCCTTTTTGACACCTCATCAGATATTGCTGCTGGGTTAACACACAGAAAATATGAAATAAAATGAGAAAAGGATGCAGGAGCCAAACAAACTGTGTGTCTGCCTGGCATTGTAGCTGGATGCCAGGAAAACACTTAAATTCAGGTCAGGCTGGTGAACAGCCTCAAATGCTGCTACATCTCTTAACTTCTAGGATCTTCATCTGTCAGTGACAGGCAAGAAAAACCGGTGGGATGGCAAAAAAAATCACAGAAGAGGCACCTCCTCAGCAGATACATGGCTGAGGTGAAGGATTCTGGACAGGATCCCCAGAGCTCACATGGCACCAGCAGCAGCAGAGGCTGTTCACTGGTGACAGGATTGTCACAGGAAATCTCAATCTGTCCTTCAGCATCCAGCACGGGGTGCAGACTCTGTAGTGAAGCCCTTCCCCCCATGCCTGCCAAAACAAAGCCTCTTGCAACTGAGTAAGAGATAAAGGTCACAGCAAAACCAGCGAGTTTCACAAAAAACACATAATTCTAAAAGAAAAAGAGGAAAGAGTTTTGTTCATTTCAGTGAATCTGAGTCAACTTTTCATCTCTGTTTTTTGTGAAACTCCTCTGACTTTCGGTGACCTTTCTCAGACAGCAGCAGAGCGCTGCCAGGCTCTGATATTGGAAGTTAAATGCATTATTGCACAACACAACAAGAGGAAATGGGCTAGGCCCTGGGAGATGGATCTGAACGTTGCTCAGGCAGGAGGTCTCAACCCCCAAATCCATAGGGATGCAAATTCTCTGCACTTCCAAATCAAATTTGCCAATAAGTGTAGGGCACTTAACTACAAAGCAAAAAGGCAAACAAACATTTCTATTCCTAAGGGTCTCATAAGTGTTTGGCCTAACCAAAACATAAGAAAACATTGCAGGAAAACCTTGGCAAACTGAGAAGTGCAGCCTCTAGACATGCCGCACAGATTTGGCTAATTTGCTTCATATGGCTTCCCCCCACCCCCTTTAAAGGAAGCACCAGAGGACGATGAACTCAATGGCAGGAGGAAAATATCATAGAAAAACATCACTTCCTTTCTGGAAAAGCCAAAGAGACCCTTCAGTTCAAGAGGATGCTCCCAGTATTCCCTGGTTTGTTTCTCATCTGTCAGGGTGGGATCACAAGCCAGGTTTTAATGCTGACATTACCTCTTCTCCAAGCAACAGTTTTATGGGAAATCTCTCAGGATCTTTACAAAGTAAAACATTCACCTTTCTAAAAAAAAGGCTTAAATCGTATTCCTGTTTTCATAAGAAGTCTCTTCTCAGATTGAGTCTCGATTCTGGGTGACTTCAACCACCAGTTTCTATTTCTCACCTCCAGCTGCACAAATTCCTTCTGTTTGCGCATCTCACTGACCAATTTTTGTTTCCTTGCGTGCTATTTTGGAGCAGAGCTGCAATCCCCTTCTCATCTAGGGCACCCTTTTTCCTATCATCATCCCACTACCACTCAGCCACCCTGCACATCTACTGCCATTGCCACAATAACACCCTGTTCCTCTGGCTACTGTCCAACAGAGGCAAGAGGAGCTTCCATCACTAATTAATGGGGCCAGGCCTTGCTGAAGGTTTAGCAAACTCTTTTAAACTCTTGCTGGCTTAGCTGGCTTTGCTAACTTGCTGCTGGAAGCTCAGAGGGGTGAACATGCAGTTAAGCCAGCACAAGAGACAGAAAAACGACAAGTTAAAGTGTGCTGGGAGGGCCCTGTTGTGCACCAGCTCCTGCTCTTTGGTACCCTCTTCTCTAATCAGCATCTTGCTTCATCAGCTTATTCAGATCACATTTGCATGTCAATGTGATTATGCCACGTTTTTCACAATCACCCTGCTAAGTCAAGAGAGGCCCCTCCTGGGCCTGTGTGCTTCATGGGCCTTCTCTGCAGATGCACCAAACCAGCTCCTTGTGGTGTCTGTCTCCAGTACAGCCCAGGAGAACAGGACAGGGCATTTCTGGGTGAGATACCTCAGGATTCAGACCAGCAACAGCGTGGTAGCTCCAAACTGCACCTGCTGCACCAGGGCTCTGACACAGCTGTGCCTGACCTACAGCTTTAGAGAAACCAGGTTTATTGCCCACTGTTTGCTTTGCCATGCTTTAGCAGAAAAGGGACAGATGTCCACACCACGTCCCAATGGCAGCATCGTGCCTGGCCCCTGTCACTGCTGTGCCTTGGCTGGTTTGGCAGGTCAGGACACCAGTGCCTGCCTTTTATTCACTTAATGCACACAGAAAGGCCACCAGTACAACAAACACCTTCAAAGCTCCCATCCTGTGGCAGGTCAACGCCAGGACTCTTGGAGTCTGTCAAAACTTGAGCTCTGCAGCAACTTGGCAATGAAAGGAGGTAACTGGGCAAGCAGGGAATGAGATTGGCTACCACCTGACCCTGGGGAGCTCCTTCCCACACTGGAGGGTGGCTGGAGTCCCCAACAGCTCAGTGCAAGGGCTGTACCTGGCAGGGTGTCCCCAAGGCTGCAGCAGCACCTTGAGGCCACACATGCTGGGGCACAGGGACCCTCAGGTCAGGCTGGGAGAAGCTGAGGCTCTCCGAGTCTCCCCAGGGTATTTACACACATCATCTGAGCAAGGCTCACACCTGCCTGTGAAAGTGCACTCACTGGTGATTCAGAAAATCAAAAGCACAGGAGGGCCACATGAGCAATGTTACACGTAACCACAAACCACATCAGAGGCAGCCAAGCAGCTCATCTGCTGGGAGAAGCTACAGTTCTGAGCTTGCCTGAAGGATGCTGAGAGGAATTACAGTGTTTTTAGGCACTGAAAGAACTCCCTGAAGAGCAAGAGCGAATCAATCCACCAGAGTGGCCAAGAAATGGCTACAGTGGTTGGTTCATGGCAGATTTCAGCTGGCTCTCCCTTAGAGCAAAGATTTTTATAGGATGAAGAAGAACTTTCCAAGCTTGCTGATAGAAACGTGTCAGCAGCTGCCTTCAGGCAGGAGCTCACCCAGACTTGCTCAGCATCACATTTCAGAAATGTCAGAGGCACTCAGTGCAGGACACTGGGTGTTGAAGGGTTTGACTCATTTCCCTGGCATGCTTTGGATTTTCATACTTGTGGCTGGCTCTAACCCTGCATTTTCACAGTGGTGTTTAAAACAGGGCTGGGTGCTACCCCAAGCTTAGGGGACAGTGATACAGCTGTGAACACAGTTGGGAAGGCTTCACAAGGCCAGCTGGTGAGTGCAAATCTTCCACCTCCAGCTCCTGATCTCATCTTAAACCCCTGGGCAGGATTTTCCCTTGTCATGTCATCAGATGTCATCAACATCTCCAAGCAGAAGTCACCTCACGCACACATGGCAGAGCAAGGCTGGGCTAACAGAAAGTCACTGTGATCTTGGGCGGCCTCAGGTCCTCTCCCAGTATCTCCAATGACAATGACACCTCAGCAGGGATGAGGCCAGACCACAAGAACAAATCCCACCTGGGTACAATGTGCACCTGCCAAAGTTTGCTTGTTGGGGACCAACAGGCCAGAGGCAGCTGCAGAGCTGTGGAGACAGCAGCCAAAATGACAACAAATACAGTAAAACAGGTGGGGTGTTGAGATGGGATCCCCAACCCAAAGATGGGAATTTATTCGTGAATTGGAAACAAAGCAGAAGCCACAGCTGCAAATGTTGATCAAGGATTGCAGCCACAGCCCCTGCTGCTGTCAAACCTGTGCCAAATCCCCATGGGACCAGCTTGCTCATTCAGGAGTTACTGAAAAACCTCCTCAGCTGGGAGTCAGTAAATACAGCTCTGACCACTCACAGAATACACTTGTTTGCCCTCCTTGTGCTCTTGGTTGCCCCGATTCCTCTCTGGGTTCTCTCTGCTTCTTCACAAGCTGGAAGTGCAGCCAGACAAGGCATGGGAAGCAAAACAGAGGCTAAGGTGCTGGGCAAAGAGAAAGAAGAAAGCTCAAAAGGATAGAGGCAAATCAGAAAAAGGAGTTGGCACCTAGCACAAGGACTGCAGGTTTCTAAACTCCTCTGCTATTATGTGACACCTCTGCTCAGCAAGAAACAAATCATGGCTTGCTCATCACTGATTCCAGTGGTGGAAGAGGCATCCTGTCCCAGAGCACCCACAAAACCAAAGCATTTTTCTGCCTCTGCTGCCCTGAGGAGGACTCTCCTGCTCACACTGTTATTCTGCATCCAGCTGCAATCTATTCCTGTCATTTAAGAGACACTAGCAAAAAGTGTCATTTTCCTGGTGCTTAGTTTTGGATACAGAATGTGGTCTAGCACTCCCAGAAAGCACAAACAGTGTTAATACATCCGCACTGCTTGGGAATACATCTCCAGGGCTTAGAGATTTAAAAGCCCGGCTATAATACAGCCAAATACATCAATCAGTAGAGCTTTAAAATTATGCAACCTCTCTGTGTTATAAAGAACATCTGTGTGACCAGCCTGCCTGAGGACACACATATCCATGCTGTGGGCACAGGATGCAAAGTTCCAATTTGGCCCAGCCCACCTTAGCCCTGTCTCCACTGGGCTCTGTGCTGTGTTCCCAGCTGTGTCAGAAAGGCAAGTGTTAAAAATTAATTTCCTAGAAAAAAAATACAATCCATTCCCCTTGCACTTTCCCACACCAGCTGGCAAATGTATTTTCTGGATCCAAAATTAGGTGCCACAGCGCAGGGCACACAGGAGCAAGCAGTGGATTATTTGGTTTCCTCAAAGGGTACAGCAGAGGTTGCCAATTCCCTGATTTAACAATTCATTTGGAAGCTATCTGTCCAAACTTTTGGGAGAATGCCTTGCTAACTGGAATTAAATTAAAAACAAGAAAAGAGGATCCCCAGAGACACATGGCCGGCGCCATACTTCACAAACACTGGCCCAAACAAACACCATTGAGCAATACCCTAATAGGGCACAGACATCTGTGGGCAGGAGCTTCCTGAAAGCTCTTCGGGAAAAGCCAGGCCGATGTTCTTTTAACGGTGAAGGCAAGAGACAGGGCCAGCTTTGCCCAGTAACCCCTTTCCTCATCTGCACCCCTGCTATGGCTGCAATGCCCCAGCTCCCTCAGGCTCACCCTGCCCCTGGCTGCTCCAGCCCGGGCTGGCTCAGTTCCCAAGGGCCAGGAACATCAGGAACATCAGACATTCCGTGCTCAGGGGCTGCTCGTCCCTCCTTGGAGCAGCTCCGCTCTTCTCTACGGCAGAGCGCTCCAGCACAGGCTGGAGGGATGGAGCAGAGCAGGAGGCGCCTAGGTGGATGAGGGGAGGTGGCAGCAGAGCAGAGAGGGAGAAGATGGGATTTGGGCAATGAGGGATTGCTCCTGCCCCAACCCCGGCTGCAGCAAAAGCAGCTTTGCCCAGGGCTGTGCCAGAAAGCAGGATCCTGCCTAAAGTGCAGGATGCCTCACCCAGGGATGCTGAACTGTCCCCCCCTGCTCTTCCACAGAGCCTCCCTGCCCTCTAGCAGGGTCAGAGGAATCGTGCGAGAGGAGAAACCCTGGAATATATTCAATGGTTTTCCATGTTGCATGCTGAACCTCGTCCTCAAAATACATATGCTGTACCAGTGACTTCTACTGTTAAATTAGGGAGAAGCTTTACATATGTTTATTCTTCTTGTAAAGGCAAAAAAAAAAAAAAAATTTGGAAAAGCTCTAGTGTAAATGAAAAATTGTGAACATCCATGTCCTTTAAATTTTTGAACAGAAACAAGCTATTTTCTTCATATCACCTGCAGTAATAATAGCACAAAACCAGCAAAGGTTCTGCAGTCTAGGCTTCATAAGTTCTCTGATGGTAAAAGGAGCAGTTCTTCCATTGACATGGAGCTGTGTGCATGGTCTGTCCCCCAGCGGGCAGGAGGTACTGGCAGCACCCTCCCTTGCAAGGCACAGCAAAGCCAGCTGCTCCAGCAGGGAAACAGGTCCGAGCCACTCCGGGAGATCTGGGGAGCAGAGACTTGTCCTGCCCGTGGTGAGGGAAGGGGAGCAGGGCTCCCTGTCACCACCCTGACCTCTTTCTCCGAAGGGACCCTCTGGGTTGTTGTGGAGAGAACCACCTGAACCTGGGGCTTTGCCTGCCCTCTGTGGCCCGGAATACTCGAAATGTTCCACACACACCTTAATGCCCACCTCAGGGACCCTGCCAGCTGGGAGAGCATCTTCTCCCCTGCACCAAACCCCTCTCAGCAGAGCCTGAGCCGTGCAGGTGGGGCCAAGGTGTAGCTGGAAGGATTCACTGCGGGCAAAGAGCAAAAAACCTCTTCTGCCATTCAAGAAAGCCCAACTTTCACTGCAGTTGCAGGAGCTCCCTGCTGGGAGTTCTGAGCACATCTCACTCGAGCACTGTGAAATGGTGGCACTAACCTGGCCCCAGGATCCTGGGAGCCTCCTCCTGGCCATGCACCATCCCCTCTGTGCTGCAGGACCTGCCCCGAACCCTCTCCTTCACAGCCACCTTTCTGTGCCCACCGCCCGGGGCTAAAATTTATGAATGCGGGCTTAAATTCCGCTCCTGATAAGTCAGTAAAGTCGCAGCCCCAGAGCTGGGAACGCTGCTTGTCACAGCCTGGTCTGTACAGACATCTAGCGGTCTGTGCTCAAACTCCACCGGCGCCACCCTTTAGCTGCACTGTCACAGCAAACCCAAGGCGTGTCCCCGTGTGGGGCTTCCCCGCACTCAGAACAAACCTGCGTGACCCCAAGGAGCTGCCAATTAAATAAGGAAACTCCTCAAATCCCATCCCGCCCTGCTCTGCTCTCCCGGCGCCCTTAGGGAGCCCATGCCACAAAAACAAATTATTTCAGATCAACCCAACGCCCTGGGTGTTTTTGAGAGCTCAGTCCTTAGGCAAGAGAAGGCAGCACACACACAACCGGTATGAGGCACAGCTAAGAAACATTTGTGCATCTCTGCACGCAGGAAACACCGCTGATGGCAATGCACTGATAACACTAACCTTGCCAGCCCAAAATAAAAAGCACAAGGAGTGACAGGAAACCAATAATGGGAGATTTCAGCAAGCACAGCCCCCCAGAGCGGCAGGGCTGAAGGCATCACTCAGTGATCCAGTGCAGGGACCTCAGCTCTGCTCTTCCCCGTGTCCTGAAGGGATTTTCTCCTAGAATTAGAGCATGGGCCTGGGACCCTGACAGCTTTAAAGGCTTTGTGTTTCCCTCTATAGCCCAAGATACTTGAAAGATCCCCAGTACACAGCTTAATACCCATTTCACAGGGGAACTGCTGGCTGACAAAGCTGTGTCCTGCAGGGCATGCCCCAGGCATTCACATGCTCAGCCTTGTCCCACACCCCCATGGCAGTGATTTTGGCAATCACCCACCCGGTGGGACAAAGATGCAGCACTGAATTCACACAGAGCAGGGCAGCTTACACACTGAATACTGACACACCTTGCAGGAAAGTAACATTCACACCACCCTGACAGATTCTTCAGAGTACCCAAACAGGCGGTTCCAGCCTTGGTTTGTGTTTCTAGTCTCCACTTTGAAATGGGGATAGCCTGTCTCCCCCAGCACACTCACTCTTATTCCAGAGCCATATCCATAGGGTGGTGGGGGAAGCAGGTGACACTGACTGAGGATTCACACCTGTCCCGAGCTTAGACACCACGGGTCACCAGCGGGACACCATCCCCAGGCCTCCAGGAGACCACAGAAGTCCTGAACTCCCCGTTTTGCCAAGCAACGCAAAAATATCAGGTGGAAAAAAACAAAAAAAAACCAAAAGCCCAAATGTATTAGAGCTGCCCTGGCAGCTGTGTGTGCACACCAGCCTGTGCACCCACAGCCTGCCTTGGTTTTCTGCAGTTAATGAGAGTGGCTATAATCCCAAAACAGAACCCGCCTTCCCGCCCTGCGCTGGGTATCCCCAGGGCAGCCTCGCCTGGCTGTGCACAGGAACGCCGTGACTCTGTGTGACAGCGTGTTAGACACGGCTCCCGCACAGGAGAGGGCTGGAGCACAGGGCAGAACAGCCCTCAGAGGGTTCAAAAGGCCCAGCACACGGCAGGAAGGGGAAAAGCCGCCTCCGGGAGGAATCCCCGCCGGCGCCGTGCAAAGGTGACCCTGCCGCGGGCTGCGGAGGAGGAGCTCGGCTCCTTCATCTCCTGAGCGCGCCTGAATTTGGGCAGGTGGGGATGCCCCTGCAGCTGCTGCCAGCAGCATTTGGGAGGTGTGGGAGCCCCTGTGAAGACGAGGAAGAGCTGCTGACAGCGAGATGAGCGCTCGGTTTCCTGCAGGGGGGACAGCGTGAGTCACTGAGCAGAGCGAGGGTGGATTCTCACCGCGCTCCCCGGAGCAGCCGAGATGTAAAACTCGTGGGCAGGGTAACAACAACGCAGATGCAAGTGGTTATGGAGAGGCAGAATCACCGGGAGGATGAGGTTTTTCCTACTTATCCGGGTGTCTGCAAGGCTGATGGCATCAGCACAGCACACACAGCTGCTTGCACCTCTCCGTGCCCCTGTGCCGGGGCTGGGAAAAGCCTTTCTTTTCTCTCAGAGTTCGAGGGTGTTTGCTCTGCTCCAGTGCCCAGCTCCCAGCACTTCCCTTTCTCCCTGCTTGCCTGGCATCCAGAGAGCCCCTTCCCAGGGTTCCTCCAGAGAATTCCCCCTCCCTTCAGCCCAGGGCAGCACGAATCGAGCAGGTTTCTTTATGCCAGGTGCCACCTCGGGCAGAGCCAGCATTGCCACCCAGATGAGCTGCCTGCATTCATTCCCCCACACCCTCGACACCAGCAGCATTTTCACCAGGAGCAATGTTCACAGAATTGCAAATAAATACAGTTAAAAAGAAAAGAAAGTCAGAAACAGTGTAAAACCTCAGAGGAAAAGGCATCACAAGAATCTTGCTATTCTAACAGCGGAACTCCAGCTAGAACAAAGATTTTATACCTTTGGGGAGGATTTTGCAACAGATTAAAGAAAAAAAAAAACAACTCCCCTTACCAGCCAGCTTGGGAAAGTAAGCCACTAATGCTGTTTCTAAACATGTATTTAAATGAACAGTCTTCTGTTATCTTGGAAATAAACACGATGTTGTCCCCCATGCTTGATGACAAACATACATCCTCTCTGGCAAAAGACCAAATAATTAAGCTTGGGCAATTGCAATGCTTTTGCCCAAGCAGGGAGTTTTAGAGCAGGAGAACAGGGCTTTAAAAAGAGAAATGGTATTTCTTCTGCTTGTTTTAAGTAAGCTCATTTCATACATAAAAATAACAGCTCTGAAAGAAAAATACTGCATCTTAGGAGCGGCAGAAACCACCTCAGCATAGGTGGGAGCGTGAGGCACTACAGGAAGGAGACAGCACTGCAAGGAGGGCACCTTCCTCACTCAAAACCTTTCAAAAACCTTCCCAGGCACTTACGGGATGAGGGCTCCCACTACCCACTCTCAGCGACCCTGGACAAGCATTTACCTGCTGTGGCAGCACAGCCTCACTCTGAGCAGAGTTCCCTGTCAAGAAAATGCTCAGCCTCTGACATTCAAAGAAACCAAGGGGAGGATATAATAGTAAACAAATAAATAAATAAATCAAAGTAAGAGCTGGAGAGGGCTTTGAATTCCATCCCCCATAGCCCATCAATAGACACAGAGGTTCTTTGCCCTTTTCCAGCCTCACTCTAGGGCAGGGAGGGCCAGAAGCACGCTCAGCTGAGGCACAGGGTGAGTTCTAACACCCATTTATGGAGGGGCTGCTCACAAAGAGTGCTGGAGCACCCATTCCTCATGAAGCCCCTGTTCCATTTCCCATGCAGGCTACAGAGAACTCCTGGGCTGCTGCTGGCCCCTGGGTCAGCACTGGGCTTCAGCTCTACCCACTCAGCCCTCCTGCCTCCTCCCAGGCATGGAACAAGTGTGGTGGTGATGGAAAAGAGATTATTTTCTTTTATGTCAAATGGAAATGCCTGCCTCACAGCTTATCTCCCCAGATCAGCTTTCACAGGGGAAGCACTTGCACTACTGTGCCTCTGATCAAACAGTGCAGAGGAGTTTGAGATGAACTGCACAGAGGTGTCCACCAGCCCCACTGCTGGACCCAAAACACTCCAGGCACAGCAGCCAACCTCCCCAGAGACCCTCCACACCCTACAGCCAGAGCCCCTCTTTGCCCTTACCTCACACAGCAGTGTCCACAGCCAGCTCCTGTGCTGCCTCCACTCCAGTCCAGCGTATCTCAGCCAGTTCCCGGGGGATTTCTGACAGGAGAGCTGGGAATGCTCCCTGTTCCTCATGGATTTATGGCAGAAGGGCTGGGAATGCTCCCCTGGAGGTGCCTGTGATGGGGAGCAGCTCACACACACCTTGTAGCCCCTCCGGCCCGTGTGTGTCAGCCTGGGGCAGTGACAGTGCTTGAGCAGAGCTCTCTCATCAAGTAAAACCATCAAGGGTGATTTCTCAGGTGGCTTCCTTTCTTGTAAACACTGTTTGATCCCTGTGTGACAGCTGCTGAGCAGAGCCTCGCTCGCTCTCGTGCGAGATTTAGGGTTCGTGCTTCGGTGTGCGACCACAGGGGAGCAGCTTTTGTGACCAGGGGCCTGAAAATCCTGCAGCCCCAAGGCCTGCAAACAGGGCAGCAGGAGCTGCACAGGAGCCCAGGTCACAGCAGCACAGCTCTCACTGTTTTTGCAGCTGGGCAGCCCAGACAGGACTGCAGATTTCTAGAACCAAAATGCACCAACCCCTCTGCGCTCCAGGAGTCAGCAACAGAGGAGGCAAACAGAGCATTCCTTGTTGACTGTGATTCTGCTGCCTTTGGAGTTTGTCCAGCCCCAGTCCCAAAGAACTCTGGAGATGTGGGTCCAAGGAGTGACACTGAGAACGTGACATCCTCTGGGTCACACAAAAGCCTCTGGCCCCCCTCTGGCACTACCCACAAACAGGTATTTGGTGCATTATTGAGACTCCAAGCCTCCTTTGGAAGCACTTTCGCAGCAAGCAGAGGTGAATTAGCACAAAGCCAGGCCACTTTCCAACACCCCCAGCAAACTCAAGGCCTTACACTGCCCCAGACCCAGACTGCAATATTAAATTACAGCATTTAAAGCAAAAAAGGTAGAAAAGCACACAACCTTACTCCCAGCCAGCACAGCAGAACTGAACTGGCTCACAGTCACCTTACCCCACTTAGGTAATTTACCCATTCAGGGAAATTAAACTTTGCTGTGCCTTGTTCTCCACACAGGTGTGCAGAACGAGCAAATCAGAATTCCTCAGGCTACTCACCAGGTGTTTCATTTCTCACCAGTCTGGTTTTCACCAGTGGATCTCAAGCCTTTCTCTAGTAAGGGTAAAAGTTTTCTCTATTTTTTTTCCTAAGAATGGTTAATCATGAACTAGAATTTGGCTACCAAGGTTTTGCTGCCAAAATCTTACCATGCAAATCCAATAAATTCCTCTTACTTCCTCTTGCTTTTGCTGCTTCCCTAACAATATAGTCCTTTCTAAACCTGTGATGATCTTGTTACAAATCCCTGACTTTTTTGGGGACAGTTTTTTGCATGCTGAGCCATGAAGAATGGTGACCCATCTCTTGGCAAGGACATCTCAGTTAAATGGGTTCTCAACAGCAGAGGAAGAGCAAGAGAAGGATGAAAACCATCCTGGTACTGAAGGATTTCTCTTCTTCATGCTTGGGCCCTTTGCCTTCACATCACTTTGCTGATAAGCCAACCTAAAACTTTCAATTTGATACACATCATATCACACTCAACCCACACTGGTTCCCAAGAGATCAATGTGACAAATCTTCAAAAGAACTGGGAAAGCTCCAGTCCCTAAGCAGTTTAATGTCATCCTTTTTGTCTAAAGCTCTCCAGGGACACAGATGGAGGTGACATTCCTGGGTCTGCCTGGTGAACAGCCCCAGTAACACAACACTGGCAACAGCCACCCCCAACTCCTTTGAACTCAGCACAGGCTGATTTAGATCCTAATCTACTTTTGAGTCTCCTGGGGATTTTACTTCTAAGGTTTCTCTAAATTCAGCTTCCCACTTGTCGTTCTCAGAGCAGTCTGGGTATGGTTTTGCCCAAACTCACTCTGGTACCTGCCTCCAGAAGTCACATCCCAACAAGCCTGCAGGTTTGCATGTGTTGGGTAGGGTGTTCATTTAAACAGTGCCCTTTAAGCCTCCTTTCCCCAGCCTTCAAGGCCTCCTTTTTTTTATCTTCACAGCAGATTATCAGCTGCCATGACTTTCAGATTCTTCCCTGCAGGGCTGTTTCCTGACAATGCTGGTCCAGCCAGATTGGGAGGTGCAGGGTGCACAGCAGAGCAGACTGTCCCTCATCCCTGCTGCCCCTCAGAAAGCCTTTTGAGGCTCCTCTGTTAGGGAATTAAGGTGGTGACAGTTCTTTGGAGCAGCAGTGGATCACCACCACCACCAGAAGCACACAACCCCCGCTACCTGTCCCATCCCTGTCCTCAGTAACCTCTGCTTCCTGCTCAACGTGGCTTGGTTTCCTGTAGCTGCCTTTCCACCAGATAAAGAAGCAGCATTTTCTGTTTGTATCTGCTGTGCTATTAGGCCCTGAGCTGTCTATCACCATTGCTGCTGATTTTTTCCCTTCCAGGTGGCAGAGAGGTGTCACTGGGGACAGGGACGGGCACTTACAGCTGGAAGAAGTCTGTCACCCCAGAGGTGTCTGGAGTGAGGAGGAGCTGTTCATCCCCTCCTGCATGTCCCTTCCTTCTCCCTGGCTGCTGAAGGAGGCTTTCCCTGCCTGAGAGATCCCCCTGAGTGCAGAGACACTGTGCACAGGAGGGCAGCTCTAGCTGGGACATAAGCCATGGGATAAGAAGGTGAGAAAGGCTCTGTGGGGAGGCCCTGTCCAGCCTCTTGTGCCAGGCAGGGCTGACAAGTAGGGCAGAGAGTTGGCACCAGTCATCCCACCCTGGAGCTCCTGCCATGCCACCCCAGTGCCATGGGAGCCCCTGGCCAGGAGGGAGCAGCAAGGGCGCTCAGCAGGGCCCTGCAGGACACTTGGAGCTCTCCAGGACAGGGCATGGAGGGGAGCCCAGCCCGTGAGGGAGGCAGTGCTGGACACCCTCAGCACCATCCCTGGTGGCAGGGAGTGGGCACAGCTGCAGGGCAGGGCGGGCACCGCGCTCAGCATGGAGGAAGGAGCTCCCAAAAAGTCCTCGGTGCAGCACTGGCCATGGAGCACCTGGGCAGGGAGGGTCCAGCAGCCCAGCCTGCATGGAAGGATGAGCTTTGTTCCCATGGAAGGATGGGCTTTGTCCCCATGGAAGGATCGGCTTTGTCCCCATGGAAGGATGGGCTTTGCCACCATGAAAGAAGGATGGGCTTTGTCCCCATGGAAGGATGGCTTTGACCCCATGGAAGGATGGCTTTGTCCCCATGGAAGGATGGCTTTGTCCCCCTCAGCAGCAGCAGCTGTGACTCACCCTGCCCAGTGAGGAGTCCTTTGCAGAATGCAAACGTTGATGACTCAGCCGGGCCTCGATGTCTCCAGGCACTTTTGGAACGGCCCCGTGTCACAGTGCCATGCTGAGGGGATGTCACAGTTGCTCCTGGCAGCAGGCAGGACGCAGAGGGGTGTCAGTGGTGGGACCTGCCCAGGTCTCCTTGTGCCACCAAGGAGGTGCTGGCAGAGCCCAGAGAGCCTCAGCGGGCAGGGAGAGCCGTGCCATGGCTGCTGCATCCTGCGCCTCCCTCAGCGCCCTGCTCCAGCCCCTTGCAGCGTTCGTGTGTGGGCACACCTTGGTCCCACTCCCCTGGATGCCCTTTCTTCTGAAACAGAAGACAGACAAAGCTAGGTATATAAAATAAAATAAAAAGCAGGCATATTTACTGAAGAGCCTTCAGGTACATGTTGGGCCTTCAGGTACAGATGAAGCCCTCCCAGGAGCTACACCCAAAATGGACAGGGATATTCACACTTCTGTAAGTTTGGTCCATTTGCATATTGGGGGTTAATCTCCCAATTACAGCTTCGGGTTATGAAGGCATTTACCCCAAGTTTGCTCCCTCCCCACTCACTTCTGTTTGTATTTCCCAGAGCCTGAGGCAGTGAGGTGTCCTTGATCCCCAGAGAGGAATTGTTGTGTCTGACCAGAATGGGAGAACAGCAGCTAGAACTGCATATGCAGTTTAGAGTTATACACTAAAAACTGCAGGATTACAAGTCTATGAAAAATATAAAAGCTAAAATCCTAAGGCATCACCCTTCTGCTGAAAATATAACTCACAAAGAGCACACTGAGCGTCAGTTCAGACCCGTGTCCCCGAAGTACCAGGTACTGAAGGGAAACATTTTGTATCTGTTTTGTTCTCCCTCCTTGCTCTGAATTGTTCCTTACTAAAAAGAAGCACTTCTTAGTTTCCATCCAGGCTTTCCTTTCCAGCCACTAGCACAGAAATGTAACTTTTGACGGAGTTCAGACCTCTCCTCAACACACACAACACAAGTGTTGATTTTATATCTTCATTTCTTCGTGTTAGAGCTGGGGTTAATACATGGGAGTTAAAGTTTTGAGTTTGGACTTAGTGTTTATTAATTCTTATCTATATTATAGCTTCACAAGTTGTGAACTCTAACTAGTAAGTTAGAAAATGGAGGTAAAATGGATGCCTGTAATTCTAAGGTTATTTAAGCATTAATTACTTAATAATGGGGTGACACATTATTTATATTTTTGACTTAATAATTGACTACCTAAGGCCCACAATGCAGACCTTTTTCACTTAATTAGAAAAAAACACCTGAAACTAAGAAGAAGAAGTACTTAGACAATGGCTTAAATCCTCTATCTTGCCTTATATACACCACTATATACTACAATCTTAAATTTAAGTTTTTCACCCCGTGAGATCACACAATACTATTTAAACTACACACTTACAACCCTATTCAATTTTGGAAGCCTGCTCCATGGCCTCAGGTCACATGTAGTACTTTCTTGAGGGTCAGTACCTTTTAGAACAGAAAGCCTGAAATTTTCAGCCTCCAGAGTTTCAGCACATAAGGACTTGGGTCAGTGCACCTCCCGCAGCTCAGGTGGCTCCAGCCAGAGCCACAAAACAAACAGAAGTCCCCATATGAATCCTCTGGGCCTTCAGGCTTTGTGTGATATTGGGGAACTCACTAAGACACACAAATAAAAGCATTACATTGATTGCAGAACAATTTCATTCAATTTCCTTGTAGATTTAAACGCAACACAATTCAAGGGTCCTGCCTAAAGTGCTGATAGTTTTACCTGCCCTGGCCAGCTGCAGGTTATATTATGGGTAGGTTTGCTTCATTTAAGGGGAAAAATGCCTGTCTGTAGGCAGAGACAGCATTTATTAATGAGTAATGAGTGTCACTTTCCACACAGACCATTTCCCACAGCTTCTAACAGCTCAGCCACGTCATCCACGGTGCCAGCCCTGCCCTGCTTGTCTCCTCCACAGCCACTTCCAGAGCCTCCCCTGTGCCCTTCCTACACCTCCTTCTCATTATTGCCTTTCCAGGATCCACACCATGGCAGGGGAATGTGTGAGGAGGGAGGAATGGCAAGGAGCTGTTTTATCAGCTGGCTGCAGCTGCCAAGGGAGAGGCAGAGGAGCTGGGAATGAGGGCATGAAGGGGGGAAAATGGGCTGGAGGTGTGTGGAAGGCATTGCTTTGTCTTTGTTTCTCACCATCCAAACCTCTCTGAATTGCTAATAAATTAGTTCCCCCAGCTGAGTCTGCTTTGGCAGTGAGGATAACTGGTGAAAGTTCTGTGTGCATTTATTCCAGCCACGAGCCTTTCCAACTTATTTTCTGTGCTGTTCAGGAGCAGAGTGAGAGTTTTTTCAAGCACAGAGAGCTGTGTCCAGCTGGCAGGTGTCTCTCCTGTAGCACGCTCCAGACGTGACTCTGAGTGCATCACACCAGGCTCAGCCCTGCTTGCCCCATTCAACACACAGGGATGCTGAGAGGGGGAAGAAAAAGCATTTCCATCTGCATCTCTGGCAGAAACATATTTGCAGCCCTGGTGGGGCCTGGAATTCCCAGCAGACCCTGCCAAGCTGACCCAGCAGATCCATGTGAGGCTGAGGGTTTACTGGAAGTCACCACACAGTCTCACTGCCCAACTGCTCCCTTTTACACTCAGCAAGAGAGCACAGAGATGCTTCACATTTCTGTGTTTAATGTGCTCTTGGAGACCACAGGAAGCAACACTTTTTAAAAGTGTTCAGAGGAGGGGTAGCATTTTTTTTCTTTTTTTGTCACAGAGGAAATTAGAAGTAAAGAATGAGATGAGTGAAAAGCGGTTAAAGAAAGACTGAATTTCTGAACCAGTTACGTGATGGGTTCTGCTAGCAGGTGATTCAGTGCTTCTGCACGAGGTTTTCACACCCTAAGAGCAAAAGCAAAGTGTTCAACAGTGACACCAGAATTACACAGGGCACAAACCACTAGAGAACAGTTGCAAGAAAACAAATTGGAGAAGTTTGGTCACAAAAAATGGCCAGTCTCCCAAAGAAGGCTGAACAAAGAAGCAACACTTGCTGTCTAAGTGATGTTCCTGGAGAGTCAATGGTTTAAGACAGAAACCATGAGTTTCTCTTTTCTCTAAGCCACGTCCTCCATTCATAGCCCATGACTCTCTCTCTCTTGGTGGCTGTGGGCTGGTGGAGGGGACAAGCTCACCCTGTCACCATTTCCACACCCGTTTGTGGTGCTGGGAGGACCCCCTGGTGCTGTGGGAAGTCAGGCAGGTTCTGCTCCTACCCCCCGAGCTGGGGTTTCCGGGCAGTGAGCTGAGACACGGAGAAACGAAAGCGCTGCTGCCAAGGGCCAGGTTTGGGGTTTTTCCAAAGAGTCCGGAGGTTGTGTGGCTGCTGGCAGCTCTGCCTTCAGCCCCAGTGTCCCTAACAGCACTCTCGAGCCTGGCAGCCTTGGTGTGTGCCACCATGTCCCCATGTTGTCTTGCTTTGTCCCCTCAGTGCATCCTCCAGCTTCCTTCAAGCACCAGGGGTGGGGTTTTGCTTACTTTGTCTGCAGGAAGATAAAGCATGGCAGTGAGTGGAACAATTTTGGCTGAATGCTGGTCAGGATTTTGAGGTAATGCCCTGCAGGGGAGAGGAATCAGCACTTGGAGGCAGGAGCTCTCAGTGCCACCTATGGCCACCAGCAGCCCACAGCAAAGAGTCTGGTGGCAGCAGGAACCTGTGCAGGTGGAGCTCTGCTCCTTCCAGGGATCCTGTGCACAGCATTGGCACTTCTCCTGTAGCACTGCAATCCCACCAGCTCTGGAATGTGTTTTATCTGTGACTTGGAGGGCTCTGGAGACACTGATGCATAGACTGGCAGATGGATCTCATCCTATCTTGTTACCAACATCCCCCTGCAGAATAAAATTCATGTGGTGACAAAATAAACTCTTCAAGGGCAGAGAGACAGGACCTCAGTATGGTTCAAACTGGACTAGGAAATTACCATCCCCTTCTTTCCATCCACAGCCTTATCTGAGTCACCTCTTCCAGCACAGCAAGCAGGGTCTCCACAGGATGTGAGGGGGGCATTTCAAGCAAAATGATCATTCCTTTCTGCTGTATCAGGAAAAGAAACAGTCAGCCAACCCACCCTCACTCAAACCAAGTGCTGCAATTTTTAAACTATTTTTTTACTAGGGATTTAACTACTGAATGTGCTGAATTCCTCCTGATCCTTCACTGCTGGTATCGAGCAGGAAATCTGAGAAAATTGCATTCTCTCTTGTGCATTCTCAATCTTTCATGGTTGGGATTTCTCCTTCAGGAGTGTAATGAAAGTTAAATGAAAGTTAAATCTCAGATACCTGTTCTTCGTGCAGAAGTCTTAGTAGGAGGCACAGATGTTCCTCTCTGATGTCTTTTTCTCTGATGTATTTTACCTCTGTGTTGACATAAACCTCACAGTGGTGAGGAGAGAGAAACTTCAGGGGAAATGCATTAGGGCCCCAGCACCCCAGAGCTGAGGAGAACTTGCACTCCAGTCCTGGTTGCCATTCAGAGGGCTCCAAAGGCCAGCTATTCCCCTGCCAGGGCAGCTTTCCAAGGTGAAGGCCCCAGGGAATTAGGTGACCAGGTGGCTTTCAGCCCCCAAGAATGACCTGACAAAAGAGAACCAGAAGGATCCCCATCAACAAAATAAATCTGGACAGCAAGACTTTTTCAACCATTGCTGGAGGAAACTGGCTGTGGAATATGGGAAAAGGAGAGAGAAATGTAAAATATCTGTGATGATTTGTAAGAGGGGAGAGAAGTTGATTCTGTCATAGACTGTGCTGAGGAATGGGGAGGCAGCTGAGGGAAAGTGTTGTGGTTTGAAATTCCAGCTGGAGCTTTTAGTCTCTTTGCTACCCAGAGGAATGAGCAGCTTATATCCAGTCCAACCCGTGAGTCTCCAGAGCAGAAAGCCTTTGTGCCTGTTCACACAGCTGCTGCTGGCTTGGCAGGGGCAGTCCCACAGCTCCTGGGACAGGCCATGTGCAGGAACAGAACACCTGGCTCTCCTCATTACCCCAGGAGATGAAACAGCAACACCTTGTCAAGCTTTTCTTCTTCCTCTTTTCCTTATTTTTTAAAGTCACTAAAATCAACTAGAAATTCACATGCAGCTTGCCTCACCTTGCAGCAAAATTACTCTGTCTTATCTCATCTTCTCTTCTGCCTTGAACCTCAGTCACTTAGTCATGCCTAAAGTTCCACTTCTGTAACCATGATGCAATACACCCATGTGTCAGAGCACTACGAGAATAACAGCAATACCTAAATCTCCCCCTCTTCCCTTTCTCTTGTCTCTGACCACTAGACAATGTTCCTTCCCAACTTGGTAAAGATTTGCCAGCCTGTGCAGGTCCTTGGGCTGGAAGAAGTGACCCCACACAGGATATTGTAATGGAAACTCAGAGTGCCCAAGGCTGGCTTCAGGTTTAAAAAAAAGGAGGTGAAAGGAGATTAAAAAAAGAAGTCTGTGATGCAGCCCCTTCTGCCCCCTTGGTTACAGCACATCCTGAGCCTACACAAGGTTTGCAAGGCACTGCAACCTGGTTTTCCTTTTCCTCCAGCAGGGCAGGTAAATAGGATACAGGATCTAATACACATCAACCACAGGAGAGGCCAAATCTCTGCCAAGCAGCTCTCTGTGCTGAACAGAGCAGAATAAACATTTGCCATGCAGAGCCCCATTTGGGCAGCTGCACATGCAAACACATGGGCATCACCTGGGAAGGGTTCAGCTGCCCACAGGGGTTTTCTGTGTGCCAGGTAGTGGGAGCAGACCAGAGAGCTCTTATCAGGAGATGATCTAGGCTCACTCCTTGCCAGCCACGTTCTCTGCAGAGAGGATGTCTCTGGAGCCCTTTCAATTGGAGCTGAAACCCCTGAGCACCTCCACACCTGACCCAGGCTGCTCCATCCAGAGAGAGGATGTCAGCTTCCCACTGCAACCACAGCCTGCAGGGCAGAGAAAACCCAAACATCCCACTGGTCAGCCCTGCTGGTGGACCTGGGATATCCCTTCTCATGCAGAGACCTTTCCCTTGCTGGGGAGAGAACAAAATACTTGGTAAGTTCAAATTAAATTTCAATAATTTATTTTTATTAAAAAGTTTTAAGTACAGCCCAAGAGCTATTAAAAATCACAGAATGGTTTGGCCTAAAGATAGCTCCAAGAACCCCTGTTTATGGCAGGGACCCCTCCTGCTAGAGCAGATTGCTCAAAGTCCCATCCCACCAGGCCTTGGACACTTCCAGGGATGGGGCATCCACAGCTCCCCTGGGCAGTGCCAGGATCTCATCACCCTCGCAGGGAAGAATTTCTTCCCAAGGTCCAATCTAAACCTACTCCCTTTCAGTTTAAAGCCATTCCCTTTTTTCCTGACACTCCATGCTCTTGTCACAAGGCCCTTTCCAGCTCTCTGGGAGCCCCTTGAGGCACTGGTAGGGGCTCTGAGGTCTCCCTGGAAAATTCTCCAGGCTGAATAACCCAAACTCTCTCAGCCTGAGAGAGCCAAATGTCATCATTAAATACTCATTGAGTATTTCATGGTAACAATTACCAAAATCTCTTTAAATGAACGGCTAATTAGCTAGATAAGCTGATGACTTTCGTAAAGTCGGTGTGGCACAAGCAGCCTATGAATTGACTCCACACAGCTTGAAATGATATAATCCTGCCATGACCTCTCTCCCAGTGTCAGCAGAGCCCAGGAGCTGAGCAGGGCTTTGCCCTGGGCCCTTGAGGGGATGTTTGAGGGAGGGATCAGGGAGCAGAGCCACATCTCAGTGGCAGCTGTGCCTCCAACTCAGGAGCAAGCCCCAGAGCCCCAGCCTGCCCCTGCACCAGCTCTGCCCACCTCAGGAGCCCAGCACTAGTAAATAGTGCACCAGCACTGCCCACCCCCTGTGCCCCTGCCCTGAAATGGGCAGGTCTGGGGTGCCTTTGGCATTTCAGGGAAGGACAGGTCTCGTCCCCTCCCAAGAGAGAAAGCTCATCCTGCCCCAGAGCTGACTGCAGCCACAGCCTGCATGGGTTACTGCATGGTGACCTGGAGGAGCCTTTGGGATCCTTCCAGCCCTGCCAACACCCTGCCAGCAGACAGAGGAACCTCAGGGCAGGTTTCCTGGGCCCAGAATGCCCAGCCTCTCTCCAGGCTGCTCCCCAGTAAAGGAGGGAAGCTCCTGATGTGCTTGGCCAGTTTGGCTGCAGAGACAGCTGCACAAAGAGCTTCCCACTCCCCACTGTCCCATCAGCAGGAGGGCAACAGAGCCCAAGCAGCAATCAGAAGAGGACAGCAATTTCCAGCCTCTCCTGGATTCAGCAGCTCCATCTCTGTGCTATGCAGTTTTACTCTTTGATATGTGCAGGGGTGAGGGCAGTGAGAAAAAGTCAAGCCAGAATATCCCTAAACTTTATCCATTTGAGATTTTTTCCACCCTGAGAAATGCAATCGAAACACCAGCAATGGCTGCATGAACAGGGGTGCAGTTTCCCCCTCACAGTGGCCACAGCAGTAGCCAGACCACTGAGAAGCTTCGAGGAAATGAACTTCTCTGAAGCAGACAACACAAACCACAGGCCACCAAGCTGAGAGCAGCACCATGGAAAAGGAAACAGACGCTGCAGGCAGCTGAAGAGTCACATTCACTGAGACCAACAGAAGGGCCGCAGCAGGGCAGGAGCAAAGGGGATGATGGACCACAGCTGCATCTCTGTGTCCTGCCTGGTGGCAGGGCAGTGACAGCCCCAGGGCTACAACTGTGTGGACCTGACACCAGGAGGAACAAATAGGGTTTGGGGGTTTTTACACCATTTCTTTGTCCTTCAGACCTCTCTGTGAGAAGGGCTTCTGGGGCCAGAGGTCACACAGATGGTGCCTTTGGGGACAGCACCACTTCTGCTCAGCCAAAAGTTCCTGGCCCCACTCAAGCTCTAAACTGTGGTTTGAGATCAGCCCCTTCCTGAAAGTGGGCTTGGGCTGCCTGGTCTGCCTGGCTGCCCAGTGCTACCCACACCACACCTGCCCACTGCCCCAGATCCTGATGTTTTGAAGCTGGAGCTCCAAAGCCTCATGGAAAGGGCCCTGCACACTGCCAAGCAGGCAACAAAGAGGGATAAGGCTCCCAGATTTCTGCCACGCTGCTGGAGAAGGAAGGAGATGCTGACCCCTAATCACAGAGGCCTTGCAGTGCTTTGGCCATGGCAGAAGCATGGTACACCAAATCAGGAGAGGACAGCAGCACTCACTAGAAAAATATATAATTACCATCTCTGTTTTGCTCAGGAAAGAACATCTCATGGCAAGGGTTTCAGCATTGACAGGTGCCAGCATGTCACCCCCTGCATCAGGCAAGGGGTGGCAGACCAACCTCCATGGGGAACCCTCGTGTGCTGTGAGGGCAGGAGGGGGGCTTGGGGTGCTGCTTTCACCTCCAGCCCCACTGCCCTGCACTGCTGGATTGCTTAGATTGCACCAGCAGAGCCTGTGGCCATCCCACCCTCCCCACCATCCCACCACTGTGTGGTCACACTGTCTCTTCTGGGACACCCTCACAGCGCTGCTGCTCCTGGTGTGTTCCTTGCAAGGCAGTTGGGGTGAGACAAACCAAGTGGTTGGGGAGCAGTTTCTGGGATGGGAAGGGTCCATAACTTAACCCCAAAGGAACACAGCACCTCTCCCAGCCCAGCTAGCAGGAAGTGCCTGTGGTACAGCAGTCACAGTGCCAGGCAGGGCCCAGCCATGGCTCGGGGAGCAGCTGTTCACACTGCTCATCCCCACAGCACTGTCTGTGGTGTGGCATGAACCAGACACCTCCTTAACATGCCCCAGCTGTCCCCACAAGGGCTGTGACACCACGGGGAGCAGCAGGTCCCACCATCTTCTCAGGCAGCAAGTAGTGAGTTCCAGCAGGGTCTTCAGCACAAATTTTGAGTTTGTTGGGGGTTTTTGTAAGGAGAATATGTGCAATTCTGCTCAGGCTGATGCAGCACAGCCCTGGTGCTTTCCAAGTATCAGGTTTCAAGCCTGTTGCTTGAATCCCCTCATGGTGAAGGCCAGACATGGTTCCTGGGTGGGTTTTGTGGTACCACTGTGCCCAGGCAGCACTCAGCCCTCACCCATCCGTGTGTGTGTGTGGGAGTGAAGGGGCTGCCAGCCACACTCCCTTTCAAAGCTTGAACAAGCCAAAGAAAGTCTTGGATTCCTCAAAATTAACCAGGGCGATTTTGGAGACGTTGACGTGCAAACTGTCCATCTTCCTGAGCTTGAAGACAGCCCCCAGGTAGCTGTTGCGGGCCCACATCCTCTGGCCCGTGCAGAAGTTGATGGCTTTGTCCTCCATGAGCACCAGGCTGCCCGGGGAGGCCGGGTTCCTCTTGTACACCACGTGTGCCAGGAGCTGGCTGTCACAGGCACTGCCACGGAACAGCACCTTGGAGTACACAAAGTACAGCCCGGGCTCGCTCACCAGCAGCCCCCGCTCCTGGTACTGGATACCACTGGTGTGGGCATGGCCAGAGATGGGCTCCCACTCCAGAGGGAGGTCCTGCTGCACTGGGTTGCCTGGAAGCCGAAAGGAGACAAAAATAAAAGGGTGGGAAGTACATTCACTGCGTGTTCTCTCCTTAGGTCACACCCCACATCACAAGGCACCCGTTCTCCAAGACTTGTCTGCAGCCTGGAAAGTCCTCCCCAGCGTCACCCCTCACCAACGCCAGCCCTGGGGACAGCTCCTGCCCTGCACACCCAAACACCAAGCCAAACCCAGGCCTCACTGAGAGGCATAAATGAGGGGGAGGGTTTTATCTGCGGAGCAAATTTCCACTGTCAGAGCAGATGTGTCACCCGAGGGGAACAGGAAAGCCTGTCTGAGGTGAGCTCCTCCAAACTCCCGCCATGCCACCCTCTGATGCCACCACAGCTGCCACCCCTGCTCCCTCCCCCATCCCTGTTAATGTGCCACCCTCTGATGCCACCCATGCTCCCTCAGCCTGTCCCTGTTAATGTGCCACACCCTGGTGCCACCCCTGCTCCCCATACCTGTTAAATGCGCCGCCTTCCTGGCCTCCCTTCGCAGCGGCTGCTCCTTCTGCCCTGTACAAGGAGAGGGAAGACGTTGGCCATGCTCTCCATGGAGAAGGCAGCCCAGGGAGCAGGGGGGAGCCAGCCACAAAGCTGAGACCCTGCAAACCATCCCTGTGGCCAGGCGGGAAGAGGAGCTGTGCTCGGGAAGGGAGAGCACAGCGGGGAAAGCCCTGCCCTCCCTGGAGGGCTGAGCTCCCTTCGGGGAGATGGGCCAGTTCCACTGACTCGGTGTTTGGATCCCATCCCACTCCATCCCTTCACTTTTCCTCAACATCTGCTTCATGCTCTCTAATTTTTGAAGCAACTTTTTCTTTTCTCAAGCCAATTAAATTTTCCTCTCTGCTCCCCCTTCTCCCTTACACTATTTCCCTGTTTCTATTTATTTATCCAGCCCCCTCAAAAAATTCAGGTTTATTACTGATGTTCAGCTCCTGCTAAAGAAGCCTATGATCAGAGCAGTGAGCATCCAGTTCAAATGACAGCTCCCCTTCCCCTAAAGGGGAAAGTTTATTGGTATAGGAGCTGATGAGAACCAGGACTTTGCCAAGAATTTTGCTATTTCAAAAATTTTTTTTGATTCACTATCAGAACAAATTTGAAAATAAATTTTCTAATAACTGAAATTCTTAAGGGGGGGGAATAAAACTTTTCAGATCTAGAAAAAACTGTCAAGAGGACTGAAAATTTCTCTCTAACTTGGCCATTTTTGAAAAGGATATCCTCACTTATAACATTAACACAGAATGCAAAGAAAAAGTTTTAAAGTTGAAAACACAACTTTTAAATTGTTCCACCCAAATTGAAACTCTTTCTTTTCTTTTTCCTAAATGAAATCTAGAAAAATTGGCAGGATCTTGTGGACGGTTTCGATTTCGCTGGGTTCCTCAGGCACAGACTCACCCGTGAGTTTCTGGGAGGCCGGAGCGATGTGCTCAGCGCTGGCGGACTGTGAGAGAGAAGAGGGACACGGGCTTAGGCTGGGAGCGTCAGCAGCCGAGCACTGCCTCGGACAGGGGCTCAGTGTGCCCATGGGGGCTGCAAAGGGCCCAGGAATGCACAGGGAGACACCTGGCAGCGCTCGGGAGAACAGGGATATCCAGATAAATCCGTCACTAACCGAGCACCCCCTTCCTGTGTCACAGCAGACACTGAAGTGCCACCACCCTGCCCCTCGGGGAGCGTCTCAGACGCGATCCCGAGTGTTTCTTTCCCCTGTTCCCCAGGGACCCGTGCCCAGCCAGGCAGACCTCACCTCTCTGAGTTCATCCACTTCCTTCTCCAGGTGAAAAATCTTCAGGATGCTCAGCCCCACTCCCGTGAAGGCCACCAGGATGAGCAGGAACATCACGAGGAAGCCGACGCTCCTCTCCCTGCCGGCCCGGGGCTTTGTGCTCCGGTCGGGTACGGGCGGAGGGAAGGGAGCCCCGGGGGGAACCGGGGGCCCGGGAGCGCCGGGCTCGGCACAGCCGTCCACCCAGAAGCAGCAAAGCCCCTTCCGGGGCTCGGGGCCCGGGCGCTCCTCCCACAGCCCCGCTCCGGGGCTCCGCCGTCCAACACCCGCAGCAGCTCCCCAAAAGCGCGCAGGCTGCTGCCGCCTCTGCCCGACCGCAGCGAGCCTGTGGAACAAAAGGAAGGATAAACTCTCCGGCATCCTGCCCCGCAAGGGAGAGACAGAGCCGAGCAGTCCTGCCCAGCTGGAGGATGCAGAGCCGGCCCCGAGTTGGATGCAGGGATCGCTCCGTCCCTTCCCGCTGGGCATCCCGCCCTTTCCTCGGCAGCTCCGCAGAGCGCGGATCCCGAGGCACGGGGCACAGACTTGCCCTGCTGCGGGCAAAGCCTCCGTGAGAGGAGGAAGAGCAGTGAGTGCAGCCTGAGAGCTGCCCCAGCAGAGCCAGCGCAGGGGCTCCCTTCCAAAGAAAACCAGGATCCAGACCATGCTGCAAGGGTGCAAGACCATGCACTTTTAATAGCTCATTACAATATCCTAACGAAGAGAGACAGGGATGTTTCCATTTCTCAATTTCCATTCCTCCTTTATTGCAGATTTCTAAGTGGGGACAGTGAGGTTTTCCCACAGATTTACTGGTGTTCACAGGTGATTATAAATATTTTTCCTTGCACTTTACAGACCTGTGTTGAGGTGTGTATTTGTATGGGGTAGTGTTTAAAAAAGGAAATACTTAACATAACAGCAAACCAGAGATTTGTCTCCTGTGGCTGGAGGAAGCAATCACAACACACAGGCTTTGATCTTGAACATCAAAACTGGGATCTGAAAAGGGCACGTTTGAACAACTTTGTGCACTTGTTTCTCTGAAGCAAGGGCTCAGCTTTGCCTGCAACCACACCAGTAAATCAGACATGCTGACAAAGTCTTGCCTGTACCACCAGACACCCCACTGCTTTTTGAAGATATTCACCAGCCCTTTGCTTCAGCAGCACAGGCTTCAACAACCCCACCTGGCTCTTCTTCACACTCCTGGGTTTAAAAGACACAAAAGCAACAAAAATCCAACTCTAACAAGTTCAAGCTTGGTCAGGCCTACCCTGGCTCAGTCCCCCTCTCTCTATCCCAGAGCACCAAGGGCAGGTCCCCATCCCCTCCCAGAGCCATTACAAGAGAGGGTCACACCATGGCTTTGCCTGGAGAGGATCCACTTCCACATTCTTCCGACGCCGTGTTAATGCCAACAGCTTATTGAGGTGGGATTGAGGAGAGAACAGCAGTTTCCCTTAAATGACACAAGTGTTCTTACTCCACACCCACTGCTTCCCACTTTCACAAAGATGCTTTTTAAAAGGTTGGGTGAGATGGAGAGACAAGGAAGCCAACTGAAGCCATTTCAGCTGCACTTCTGTTTTGGTGCCCTGATCAGGAGCCTGCCAACACCCCACGTGTGGCAAACCAAAGATTGGGGGTATTTTACCATCAAAAGATGCTTTGTGCACAGTGTGCTTCCAGGGAGCTCTCCCTCTGCTGTGCTGGTCCTGCTGTCACTCTCCATTTCCCTGTCACCCCCTTCAGACAGCACCAAGATACAGACACTGACAGGAAGAGGGTGCCAGGCAGGGCTGTATCTGCACTTCAGGGTCACAGAGCCACAGGATGACTAGAGGTGGAAGGGACCTCTGGAGATCCTCTAGTCCAAAAAAAGCAGGTTCTGGTGCCTGCAGGCTCTGTGTTCTGCTGGCTGCCTGCTGCTCAGGTGACACAGGATAGCAACAGGGCTACTGAAATAATGGCAGCACAATTTGCTGGAGGCAGGATTTTTGTCATGTCTAGGCTAGAAGGCCTAGAGCCAGAATTTAGGTAAGGCTGAGCCCTCCTAACATGTGGGGCAAGGACAGCTGGGCAAGGAAATCAGGGCATAAAAAGGACAAAAAGGGTGTCAGATTTGCCTCCCCCACCCTATCCCCCTCTTGAACCAGTCTTCACCCTGTTTCCAGCAGCCCTATTACGTCATTTGAACAGGAAGGAATATTTTCCAATGGAAACAGCTTCCATAGCCCTCATCAGAGAATTGTTCCCCTTTACAAACCAACCAAAAGCATTACACAGACTGCAAAAGAGGATTTGCTCAGAGGAACACTCTCCATCCCCAGTTCACCCTCAGAGGAGAGGTGGGAGCTCCTATTAACAAGACACACAATTATGCTAAGGTTGAGGGCAGAGAATCAGCCAGCAGCTAGGAGTCTGTACCAGGAGGATTTAGGGACAGAAAGACCTGCCTGAAACAGCTCAAAGCAAGCAGGGCTTGAACAATGATCCAGATCTAATACTTGACAGAAAACAAACCCTGAAACTCAAAACAAACTCTGAAGTGTGAACCTCTGTGTAGGAGAGGCTCTCATTGTGTTTTGCACAGAGTCTCTCTGGAAGCAATTAACAATTATTTCCTATTACACTAATGACTAGTGGAAATGTTAAAAAGCAACTCTTGAGAGCCAACAGGGCTGCAGGAGTTACACCCGAGAGCAACTGAGAAAGTTGAGAATCCCTCACATTCAAATACACAGGATTCAACATCATGAGGACAGAGAATTGAACCAGAAGAAAACAAGGCAAGAAACAAAGACTGCAGATCAAGCTCTCTGGGTAGAAAACAATGTGCTAGAAAGAAAACAAGTCTGAAGCTGAGAGGCTCCTCAGCTGGACAGGAGGTTCCAGCAGGGAAAGCCCATAGGCTCCTGTCAGAGCTCACACACAGCTCCAGACACTCCTGGAACTCACTCTCCAAGTCTTTGTTCAGCTCCAGAGAGGCTCTGGAAGAAGTTGCAGGAACTGTTGGACAGAAAGAAGGTTCAAATCTCTGTTCAAGAGCAGATTGGCAGGGAGGGATGGACAGTGTGCAGAAACCTTGTGAAGAGAGGGATGATTTCCAGCAGCAGAGAGCTTAAATCTCACAAAATGAGGAGCCTCCCAAGGAGCCACTAATTGTGGGCCAAATCTAAAGCAGTTTGAATAGAAAGATGGATTTTTGACTGAGCACTGGTATGGATGCTTGTGAGAGCTGCCTCCCAAGGGAGAGGACCTCCATCTGCTGAAGCCTCAGAGGAATATGGAAGGCACCAGAAGTCACCCAGCCTTTGCAGTTAGCACCGACATCTTCACATTGTTTTATTTATTATGAGTTTATTAACAGTTTGGGTTCTCAGATAAGGGTGATGCTTTTCATTTCCTCAACAACTGCTCTCCTTGCTAGGAGCATTTGTTGCACATGTAAAGCCATGGCAAGGACATTCACATATTCATTCAAGAAGTTTTGAAGTCCACTGTTAACAGCTCTGGCCTGTTACAGTGCTTACACATCCCTCTTCCAGTGTGCAAGGTGCTCTGTGCTCTCCTTCACCCTGATTCCAACAAGCAGCCCTGAATTCCACAAAAGAGGGCTCTGTCCTGAGGCAAGAGAGAATCCGAACCAAAGCAGATGAGAAAAAGAGGAGTAACTAAAACATTACTCTGCTGATTTTATTTCTTTTGTGCCCGTGGTAAGCAAAGGGAAATGAGGTAGAGTGGTTCTGAGGTACTGAGGAACAGAGCAGCAGGGTCAGTTCATGGTGTACAGCTTGGTCACAACACAAAACACAACAAGGAGCTGTGGCCAGTGAGGAAGACCAAGAGAAGGTGCAGGGGTGGAGTTCCTGTCCCCCCCAGCCGAGGGGAGGACAGGACACTCCCAAGCCCTTCTGCAGGGTCTGTGCCCTGCCCAGCCCCTGGGTGCAAAGCCAGCCCTGGCAACACCAGCTGGCTCTGCTGGCCAGGAGTGCCTGGTCGGTACTTGAGTTTTATTTCTTCTTGGGAGCAGCCAGTCTCAACCCCTTCAAGACAAACACACTGTGACTGTGTCATTACAACTCACAGAAGCTTTGGTAGCTGCTTCCAGGTATTTTTCTGGGAAAAGAGAAATAGCAGACAGGGACTGTTGTTTGCTGCGAGCTCACAGAGGGCCCTGCAGCTGGATGGAGGCTCCAACCACATCTAACAAGGGAGAAAAACAAGCCCCAAGGTGGCAAACGATTCTTTTCCATCTCTAGGTCCACAAGGGGCAGAGTTCAGCTCCTCTGCATGGCCTCTCAAAAGCTGCCCTGCTGCGTGGGAGTTCCTGGTGACTCGAATGGAAAGCAGCACAGCCAGGGCCAGCTGCAGCTCCCAGCCCCTGTTCAGTATCAGAAGCAGGAAGGCTGCAGAAGCCTCCTTGGAAGCTTTAAAATCTATTCTGCTTGAATTAGAAAAGGGCTAAGGGAGAAAGATGAGGGAGTTTGATCACTCCTTCCCAGCCTAAGCTTTCATGTGGATAAGCTTAAGAAGAGGTTCTTGCTGAGCTGTCACAAAGCCCCCAGCAGCAGCTGCTGGACACTCAGGGGTTTCAGATGAGACACCCCAGGCTGCCCACAGCACTCAGGGCTGCCCCTCCACTGTTCCAAGTGAAGTGGAACATGTCTGTAGCTAATGAAGCAAAGCCTGCTAAGCTGTTCCACCTCATGCTGTAACTTGGTAAAAGCAGAAGCCACACACCACGTCAGATCTGGGTTTTCTGCTTACATCACCACACAGCTGGTGGAGCCTGTACATTTAAAAAAGCCTGGATTTCCACTCTGATATTAGTGTATATAACCTAACATTCCACTTTGGCAAACACAGCAATTCACTTAGACCAGGTGTGTTTGCACCTACCCACCCTCACATGGAAACTGTTCTGAGCATGGGCTCAGGACCTGCCCAAGGACTCAAGGACACCATCCTCACACACTTCGGCTTCTGGGGGTTTACACCAACACCTGTCCAACCTTTGCCTGCAATATCAGGAATTTCAGACATAGAAACTGTCTTCATTAGAAACTATTAATCCCTACATCAAGTCTATAACCAATTTAAGACTCAATTCCAAAGAAATAAATTTTGAAAGCTAGATTGTGTGACATTAATAAAACTGAAAGTAAAAAATGACTCAAGAGCCCACATGAAAGGAAAACATTAGGCAATAATAATAAAAAAAAGTTCTCTTACCATCAGGTTAAGTGGTTACAGACAACTAAAGGCAGGGAGGCAGCAGCAGGTGGAAGCTGTGGTTCAGTCTCCAATCTCTTACCAGAACATGCTCTCATGTTTGCAAAAGTGTAACTGGCCCTGTAGGTTCCTTCAGATGCTTTATTCCCATGGCACACTGCCATGTCCTCCTTACTGGGATTTTTCCAGAATGTATCAACTCCTTAGACCCACGTCAGGCCCAGTTTGTAACAGGTACAGAGGGAGCAGGGTATTAAAGGACTGGTTTAGAATGCATTTGGTTTCACATCTGCAATTGTTGACTTGGAAATCAGAATGTGTGCTTGGGATTTCAACATGCAGCCTCATTTATCAGCACAGTCTTTAGTTCATAGCCAGAGCATCAAGAGGGGCTGTTTGAAGAATTCAGTCACCTGAAGCAGCTGGCTTCGGGTAATTCTCACTGAAAAGCCCAGAGATTGCCTGGGCAATAAAGGTACACATTTCTACAAGTGACAGATCAAGAGGAAGGAAAAGAAACTCACATCAAAACACCCAACTCTCTCCTCCCTCAGCAAACTCAATATTAAGTTATATTTTTAAATCACAGTGCTACGATGAAGCAGTCTTGAGACACCCCAGTGAAAATTCAGTGCTGGGGAAGTCTCGTCTGACAAGCAGACGCTGGCCAGCCTGTGAATTTGGCATTTGGCTGCACACAGTCCTGCTGGGCTTGACAGAAGTCAGTCAGAGGGGGAGGGACCAATAAGGGGCAAACTTCAAGCAGAAAACGCCGGTTTGAGATAATGACTCTCTAAACTTTCCTTTCAGGGCCTTTTGTATCCTTCACAAGCCTTAGCTCTGAGTAGCAAGAGGTCATTTCACCCAGTTCTTCTCACAGAAAGCCACCACATGCAGGGATTCCCCAGGACAAGGTGTGAACTGATCTGCTGGAAACCTCTCCAGCAGTTTCACAGGGCCACAACTCCTGACCTTCTGGACAAAGCACCACTCAGCCCTCTGAATCAACCCCCCCCCCCCCCCTTTTCTTTATTTAAACAGAAAAACACATCGAGGCTGACAAGTTTATGAACTCCTAACTACAGCCCAACAAATCCCAAGCCCTAGTCCTGGACTGAAATTTTAAGACTAGTCCTTCGCAAAAATGTAAACCACAGCTTTCATTTTCAGAGGAAAAAATGCCCATAAATGAAAGACAAAGTGTTCAGATTTATTTGGAAATTCACAGTTTCTAATGGCACTACAGCTCTGTAGTCACATACTCTTGCTCCACAGCATTGGATGCTGCACTCTGGTGGTATGAATTTTCTTCACCCAGGTTTGACATCCTTCTGAATTCAGGTTCAACACGTCCGGTTCCTGTGCTCTGACTGGCTAATTGTGCAGATCAACTCTGAAAGCACATCACTTGAAAGTACTCATAAACTAACAAGAAAGCAGCAAAAAAACAAAGGCTTTAAATAAGTCACATTACATACAATACCCAGGAAAGGCATTAGATCTGTTAAAAAGGGTACCACTAAAAGTGCTCAATAAGTTAACTTATTTTGTACAACGTGAACCTGTAACACCAGTCAAAAGGAATAACCTTTTGTTCCACTCACTCAGAACCACACTCAACAGTTCAGCAACCACACATCCTATAGTATCCACATATACAGTCACAGTCAAAATAAAAAACACTTGAGTATGAAATACCAGCCATACCAACACTGCACATTTGTTAGCCAATACAAAAGCAAATCTTATGGAAACACCTGCTGTGAACCAGCCCAAAGGCAGAGACTCTCAGGCTTGGCAAACTCAACACGCCCAGAGCAGGCTCCGGGAACGCAGCCTCACATTCTGCAGCACAACAGCAGTGAGCATTCCTCATCCAGCTCCTCAGAGAGCTGCAGCAGGCCATTCAGGTGACACATGCATTCCTCAGCCTCGGATTCCATCACCAACAGGAAATCCTGAAGAGCCACGTCACTGATCTCATGTATCAGAGTAAGCTCCCATTGTGACCGAAGGTGCGAGTAAACACAATTGCCATGCCTAGTGAGAGATATTCCTCAACAGTTTGCAAAAGAAGACTCTAATCAGGCAAGTCCATCTCTTGGTATTTTTACAGTATCCAGTCCACATTACTGAGTCCAGCTGAAGGCCAACACATGTCCCTTTACAGCACTGTAGTGTTGCATCTTCAAAAAAAGCTAGAGAATTACAAAATAAATCAAATGACAAACAATTGTATCTCCCCTCTTCCAGTGGCATTATAAATAGACAAAAGGCACATAAATATGGGAAGGTGCAAGAAATAGGAACAAAGCTAAAGGAAGAGGATTAGGCTTTTATCCCTATTCCACCCAACAAACTGGGTTTCAAAAAATCTCTGCCCCAGGAACTGTGAAAAAAAACCTTTATAAAATGAACCCTGCCCTCCCCCCGAAGCTGTTCTCATAGGAAATTATCAGCCTTGTAAAGCTGCAGCTTATAGCCAAGATTGACACAATCCCATCTATTTAAAAAGGCAGAAACCAAATTTCTGAATACTTTCCGATGAGTTGAGCTCTTTGTCTCCCACTATGCTCCCACAGAATACCACAGACTGTTCTCAAACGAACAAACACTCTCCTGTTTGACAAGTTCAGCCAGGTTTAGACGTGTCCAGAGACTGTCGTGACACCGAGCGTTCCCACTGTGATATCCTTGTTTCCTTTGATTATGTCATGCAGACTCGGCATCGACCCCGACTTAGTCTGTATGAGAGTTTTTATGAGCTTCCCTTGGTCTGACACTTTGGAGCGCCTTCGTTTTACGGCCCTCTTCTCAGTCTTTGTCTTTTGGGCCTGCCCGTTGCACAGGCTGGTGCAGGCCGAAATGCCGCAGAAATAGGACTCGTCCGACTGCGACGACGTCTCGGAGCTCCCCTCGGACGGAGGGCCCTTGTAGGAGGAGTGATAAACATCCCCAATGTTGGAGAAGTCCCTCTGGTTCGTGAAGGGCTTCCTTCCTTTGATCTCCCCGTTGGCCATCGGGTGCAGGGGCTCTGTTGTGGGCTTAATAGTCTCTGGTTTCTCACTCTTGTACTTGCAACGCTTTTTCTGAAACCACAAGTGAGAAAAAGCAACGATGAGGTTCTGAAAGGCAAGCAGGGCATCCAAGCCAGGCCTAGGAACCAGCAGGGAGGGCAGCTGAGACGTGCACCCCCTGCCAGCACAAACACCTCAGCCCCAGCAGCTCCCTCCCTCCCCACAGGGTGAGACGGTACCTTCTTCTCTGGGGAGAACTTGAGGGGCTCCACAATGTACAGATCCTCTGGATCCACTGTAAGGGAACAGACAGACACTCAACAGCACTGACACTGCCAGCTCTGGAGCAACACAGTCCCCTAAACAGCAGCATGACAAAACATTCCACTGAGCAGGCACGTTTTTCCCTCTCTCCCTTTGTAATTTAAGGGGGCACAACACAAACACTGGGAGCAAAGTCAGCACAAAGAGAAACCCAAACTCCCCTGTGCTGTCATGGCAGCTGTCACTGAAACACACTTGAAAACCCCAGGCTTTCTCACAGTTATGGCCATGGGAGAGGTGCAAAGAACATCTTCTGGGGAAAAGGAGGAGTCAGTGAGTGTCCAAGTCCAGGAAACCAAACTGCTCCCAGTGTAAGAGTGTTTCATGTGCAGCCTGCCCCTGACAGCACACATGTGCACCTACCAACGAGGCAGATGATCACACTGACATGAGACCAGCAGGGAGAATTTGGGAAAAGTGTTGTTTTGAAAAAAAAATAGTCTAGGCCTTGGCTAGTGTTCATGGCATCACACTGTCAACACGAGAGTTTTAATGGAGTTTTATTCACAGAACAAATACCTGTGAGGCAACTTTGCTGCACCCACAAGAGCTGAGCCAGCAGCACACTCAGGAGTTACTGTGATCTGCAACAATTGCCTTTGCATGACACTCGTGGCCTAAGAAATCAAAACTCAGGTGTCCCAAATCTACCATGAATAGTGCAAAGATCAGATCATTCCTCATACCCAAGCCAAGATACATGGTCTAAGTTTTCTCACTCAAGTTACTAAATTAGAATCCTAAATGCCTGCCAAGTTTCAAACATAGGCTATCAGGACTTGAGGAAAGTAGGACACTCAGACTGCCCACGTCTGGCATTTCCAAGAGAAAAAAAGCTACTTTCTGCAAGCTTCATGATTTGGAGACCTGAGTGCCTGCACTGATTGCTTTTAACCCCCAAAAACACCTGCAGAGCAGAATGTATCTGTAGCAAAACCTGCATTTAAGGTTTTAGCATAATTCAGCACTGTTCTGTGAGTATCTGGTAACTTGTTCACAAAGCACCTTCCCTTACAGAACACATACATGAACCACACACACTGAGCAGCACTAAGAGCAACACCACAGATCAGAGGTATGACAGGAGTAATACCTTCTTTACCAGCTAGCTGAAAGGACTGGGATCTGACCAGTGGAAGGGAAGTTCTTCTTTTCAAATTCATATCATCGTAGGAAGAGAAACATCTAGGAAATTGCAGAAAGCTTTTTTAACACATTTTTCTCAGGACTTTGTCATGCACATGTCTCATTAAAAATCATTCTTGGCAGAAAGACAGAACTGTTTGCCGAGGTGCCCAAGCAAGCCTGGCTAACAGACACAATACTGTGCTTGCTACAAGTTATCAAGGCACGTTTTTCACGTGCAGTAGCCCCAAAATGTTCCTAGGAGAGTGTCGTGATTGAGAGCCCTTTGCTAGCAATTCTGAGAAAGAAAACATAGAATTAAAGCAGAGGTGCCAGTACCAGCACACTTAGGAAATATTAATAAAAACGGCAAGAACAATTAAGTTTCAAATATAAATACATTACCTTTTGGGGCTAGGGTAGTGATTGCTTTTGGGAAGTTTTGAGAGGTAATCTTCACAGAACTGAGAAGGGCTCCTGCACCGCTGCACAAAAAGCACCAAGCCCAGAATGAGGCAGAGAACCAGAGAAATCACCAGGTAAGTCTGGCGATCAGACACCTGCAGGGATTTGAGACAGCTGTTGAAGACAGAACGATTCCAGGATACTGCCACTCTTATGTTTTAAGCTCTGTAAGACAAATGCTATGGTCTCAATGCACTTTTCTTTAATTTCACTTAACACCTGTTCATATTTGAGAAATTTTTCAGAGGTTTGATGCAGTCTGTTGGCTGTGCAGCATTCGAGGAGTGAAGGCTGAATCCCACCAGCTGCTAACAGGATAAGATTGCCCTGCCTCCAACATCAGCATAACTACAGGGGCACCCAAAGTGCATCCAAGCCTCCCTGAGAGCAATGCACTTCCCATAAGAAGCCATGCTCAGAAAGTAACTTCTCTGCTTCACAGCTGACATGGATGCAACATTATGGCAAATCTAGACTGTGCTTTTTATCAGCTGACACTGCAGTCCTTCACAAAGTACCATTACAATCACTTGATTCTTGTGGTTTCACTGACCACAGCACTCACAAACAGGGGTTTAGCCAGCCAGGCATCAAAGGAGGAGTCTCACCAAATGTTAGCTCAAGGGAGGTCCTTGGCAATATGCACAAAATATAAAAGATCATGTTTATGGTACTGCTTGAAATGCCAGGCAGGCAGAACATAAACATTTGAGAGAAAACGTTCCTAATATTGTTGCCAAGATTTCCCTAATCTCTGAAGATGACAACAGCCAGTGGGGGAAGGAAAAGGGCACCTTGGCTCAGACTACAATCACAGGGGCTGCTAGTGGGGCTGCAGTTACTATGACCAATTTGCTGTGCACAAGACAGCTCATTACTGTTACTCAAATCTGCAGCTAGAAGTTTAGGATTAAGTAGGCTGAACACAACTACAGACAACTTAAAGCTTCCTTTGCAGACCCTGGTCTCTTCACGCGCTCTGAACTGTGCTTACCTCCCGTTTCAGCTCGGCCACAGTCGCTGACAGGTTGGAAGCCAGCTGGGTCATGTTGGTGAGCTGTGCCTGCAGCAGCTGGATGGCCTCTGTCTGGCGCTGATCCTGGGAACAGTCAGGGCACGCTGTCAGTGCCAGCTGCCCACTGGCACATGCCGTCCCCATGGCTGCAGAGTCAGTGCTCTGTCACACACAGGGCACTCGGCAGCCACGTGGCCCACCCAGCATTGTTTCCAACAAAGTGTTCACATAACATTTTTATTTGTCAACTAACATTTCCTAACATTATGCCACAGGGCATTTCATTAGAGAGCCTTCTGCTGTCCTCACCAGGTGAGGGTGAGCAGGCAGCCCCACACAGTCACTGTCAGGAGGCCACAGAACACACACAGCTGCCAGGCACAGCTCCAGGCTAAGGCTGATGCAGGAGCCCAGAGCAGGCAGGAACAGCTCCTTCCCACCTAACAGCTGCTCCCTGGGAAGAGCCCTAACAGGACTCAATCCTATGAGAAGTGCAGGAAGGTGAGCACAACACCAGGGAGACTAACCTCAGGCTGAGCAGCACTGATACTCTTCCAAAAAACAACCCAAACCCAGCCCAGAAAAGGCAACATGTGAAACTTGCCATTTTCTTCCCTGTTCAGGGATGAAGAAACTCCAGGCCTGGGACTGCCTGTTTTTTCCTTCAGAAACTTTCCGTTTGGGATCAAGTCTGCTATGCCCCATGCATCGCTGCTTTAGTGAATGGTTAGCACAGCTGTTACTGCTCTATTTCACAGCTGCTCAAGAAAGCCAAGATGGCAGAGCAGGGAAAACCCACATTTTAAAGAATGAAGTAAAGTTTCTGTTACATGCACTACATTTCTAAATGCAGATTTGGTCTAAGCCATTACTGTAGCCCTTTGCCTTTCCACAGGCTCAGTCCCTTCAGCAGCAGGGAAATTGTCTATTGATATTTTAAATCAGCAATGAAAAATGAACCAAGTTTTAAAAATTGCTTTGAGTGCACTTACAACCAAGAAACAAGGGTTGGAACTGACCTGGATAACTTTTTCATTGACAAAGACATTGCAGAGTTTTAACCATTACCAGCTGACAACTGATCTCTTCTTTAAGTACAAAATCAGAAAACAGAGCTGAAAATGGATTTATTCTGAAACAACTGAGAACATGTCTAAAAATCTTATTATGGAGAAAAATAGGGAAGCATTGAATAGATGCTTTTAAAAGGCAGATATACAGCTTAGTGGAAAGAGGATTTCTGCACCACCGTGCAAATTCTTCACTAAAAGTAAGCCCTTCTAACTAAGAAAACACCCCAATACTCCCAACAAGTCATACCTGCTCTTCTGCTATTCTTGAGGTGTTCTGAAGTTTTATTATTGTTTTATTGAAAGCCTTCTGCATTTCTTCCATTTGTTTTCGGTACCTAAAATGGAAAGTGTTTAAGGCTGAAGTATTAGTGCATAAAATTCCTCAGCTTAGACTTGTCTTCAGAAAACATGACTATGCCAGCACAAACCTTCTCTTTGCCCAAAGAGTTTTATTTAAACATCAAGTGGTACCTGCTTTTAAGTTTCACAAATAAAACAGGTATGCCTTCCTCCACCCCTCCCCCCCCAGTTATGGTCAAATCTATTTCAACACCTTCAAGCTTAGTGCCCATTTACTGAATTCACTCTGGACAATAAATTTAACTGTGAGCCCCTTCCTTGGAACCAATTCTGAAATGGGTACATCTCCCCATTCTCCTGTAGCTAAGGAACACCACAGACAAACACTCATGCACAGAGACATCCTTCACAGCAAACTCTTGGCTCCCTCTCCACAATCACTTATTCAACCAGAGTTACTGCAGATAACAGGGTACTTCAAGTGGAAACAATTGAATAAAAAAGGTATTGTAGGTCTGTGACATTCAGTTCAACAGTAACAGAAGGATGTGCCCTTTTGTAGAAAGAATTATGGACAGGATTCGTGCCTACATCCTGACAACACTTTATCCTTTTAAAAAAACCCACAGCAACATTACTCAAAATAAAACAAACAGGTTTTTATCTGAAATACAAAGGGAAGCCCTGTCTCACACAGGGTAACTCAGCAGTCACCTAGGCTTGGCTCCTTTCCTGGTTTTTCATAAAGCTTTCAGCTGTGATTTACCCTCTGCCCAACCTCCCCTGTACCTTACAGGTGGGCTCTCACCAGCCCTCCTGAGCTCACCTCTGACTGAGCTCCTCCAGGTAGCGGCTGCTGAGGGACATGTTGACCTCCAGGGCCTTGATGCGGTTGTTGAGGCGCATGAAGACGGATTCCTTCTGGTTGGATCCGTGCACGAGGTTCCCGTTGGCGTAGCCCAGCTCTGTGGAGTTCTGCAGCTCAGCATAGAAGTCTGTGGCTGTTCTCTGCGGGCCCCCTGACACCGGGAGGGCCATCAGAGCCTCCTCCGCTGTCTGCTCGTCCTCCTTTGCCTCGGCAGGTGCAGGAGGCTCTGCAGGAGGCACAGAGGGTTTCTGCACCTCTGGAGTGCTCTCCTTTCCCTCCACAGCGTCGCTGGCTACTATGTCCACTGTGCTTTCAGGCTGCAGAACAGTCTCTGTAGGCTTTGCAATCACTGGGGTAGCAACAACCTCTCTTGTGCTCATCTCCTTTACCTCAGTGGCCACGCTGGTCTCGGGGCTTTCTTCTACAGCTGAGCTCTCAGCCTTTTCCACTTCAGTGCTGAGCTCTGGGACATCCACCTGGGGAGTCGCCCTCGGTGCTGCCTGGCCCAAGTCCTCTTTTGCAGGCTCCAGCACCACGTCTGTTGTGGGGGATGGCTTCACTTCAGAAGTAACTTCCAGGAGGAGGGACTGAGAGACAGTCTGAGGATGGCTTGGCTCCAGCTCAATGGACTCTGTGGTCTCGTTACTGATCTCCTCGTGGGCTGCACTGAAGTCAACAGCAACCACAGGCCCAGGGGGCTTCTCAGCTTTGCTGTCCGACTGCTCAGGCTGGGGCTCCTCCGCTGCAGCCTGGGCAGGCTCAGCCGGAGGCGGCCGTGGCTGCTGCACATCCGCAGGGTACGGCGGCCTCTCCTCGGCCCCAGCTCTGCTGTGCTGCCGCTGCACGGCTGCTGCAACCGAGCACCACCTCAGCAGGTACTCGGAGAAGGTGGAAATGCAGCACACTGCTGCCATGTCACAGCAGTACTGCTCTGTCTCCACCTCAAACCACGCCGCTGCCTCCTCCTCCTGCTCATCGCTGGACAGCAGCGTTACCGTGGATTGGCTTGTGTCTTCCTCATACTCTTGCACTAGCTGAACAATTGGGCTTTCTTTAGTCAAATCCACCATTAACTGCTCCTTCTCTATCTGTGGAATATCTGTAGTAACAAGTCTACAAGAGAGTTAATGACAAGGTGTTAATTCAACAGTTTGACATCCCTGCTCTGTGAAAATAAGTCTGACAGAAAATTAGTAAAGCTTGGTCCAGTGACCAAAGAACAATTTTGGGACAGAAATTCTGCAAGATAGTGTTTTCTCTGGTGATTTTCAGTCCCAATAGGCAAACAAATTATTTCAATCTCTGCTTCTTAAATATCAAGCCTTCTCAATTAGATATTGCCCTTTCCCTCAGCCTTGGAAACAGTCAACAGTTCAAATCCCCTTTTTTACACAGCAAGCATCTTACTCTGCTGATGCAATCCTCAAATGCAAGAATCACAACACCCCCAGTGACCCTCCCAGTCTCACAGTGAGAGTGATAGAAAACCATAAAGCCACTAAATACAGCACAAGTCATGTCTTGACATTTAAGAGGTAGATTTTGGCCTGAATCACATTAATTATCAGCAATTGCAGTCAACTGAAAAACAACAGAATCTACACAGAACTTCTCAAGCTCACTCTGTACATTTACATACAAGTTTTCATTAAGGGTGGGCTACCAAAGTATAAGCTTCTACACCAGACTTTTGTCAATATAATCTACCTGAAGTTTCAGCAATATAATTTACATTCCTAATTAGTCTCCCTTGCACAAGACCACAAAACCTGGATCATTCTTAAGCCAGTGCCATTACCATACTACAGATTTTACCAAACACTTGCTTTTTCCCTTGGTTAAGTCTGCATGCCGTATTAAGTATTCTACTGGCACAGACTGCAGACTGGCACATGTTTTTCTGTGCTTGGAGCACATTACAAAAACCCCAAGAGCAATCACTCACTCTGGTGAAGGAACAGGTGTTGGTTCAGGCAGTCTTGGTGCAGCTGTTGAAGTTGCAGGTGTGGCAGTGACATTTTCAGACACGCTTTTGTTCCCAGCTGCAAGGAAGGAGGAAAATGTGAACATGGAAATTCAAGAACCATCTTTGTTTTCAACAAATTCTGAAGTCTCGGTTCATTATTGATGGTTTTTTTTTACAGTTAATTTGCTACCAAATTAATTGCAGATGTCATCCAAAGTTATTTGAATTAAATGCTTCTGACAGTTTATGTGTACGATGTTGTGGACAGTCTCAAAATACTTCCAGAAAGAAGCAGCAAGTTAGGACTTTACAACTTCAGCTGGGTAACACAGAGAGTAAAATTCTCCAAACAAAGATGAACAAGCATATGTGTCATCTTTGTACAGGTTTTCCTCTCAGCAAATTCAGCATCTTTGTTCCACTTTTCACAGTCACTAGGTTCTATGACACTAATCAGATGTGCCACAAAAGGTGAAAAAAGTCATTGAAACCATCATAGACCATCCAACTCCTCACCAAAANAAAAAAAAACCCCTTAAAGAAATGCAAACTTTCCAGAATGCTTTTCATCTAAAAATACTACCGTACCTTCAGTTTCAGATGACTCTTCAGTTTTGGCTCCAAGCATATTAGCAGCAATGTTCACCATACTCAGGATAGCATCTAAAAGAGACAACAACTACTCAACAAGGGCACACTCAGAGAGCCCAGAGATCAGCAGCACTGAGAAATTTGCTATTTTGCAACTTGCTTGAAAGGAATCACAGTGTAAGGACATAATATCTGGTCATTCTATCACACTGGAGGCAGCTGTTTCTTTAAAGGTAAGTGTATGAGCTAGAAACCTGTATTTGAAAACTTGTACCATAACCTTAATATATGGCTTACACATATCTTTATTTTAAGGACTTGTTAAGTAGAACAGTTCCTCTCCCCTCTGAATTCACAGCAGTAAATTCCAAGAGGGCCTGCTCTACATCAGCACAGATATTAAATACATTAAATACTCTTTGTTCTTGATATTGACAACAAACAATTGCCAGGCTATATTTTTTGCCAGCACTATATCATTAACACACATTTCTCCCCCACCCACCTCCATACAGCAATGTATGTCACATGGCCAAGGTCATCATGCTAAAAGCATTTTAGCAGCAGTGACAAGGTCCTTGGGCTCTGGGAAGTTGTGTTCAAAACTTAGGTGCTGCCTTTCCTCCAGAACATGCCAGAGCTGCGTTCCTGATTTGTGTTAATTTATCTGGGTTTGTATAATGCACAAAGTCTCAATAGTCAAAAGACACTGAACTTCAGCTATGGATGGTTTCTTACAAAAAATGAGAAAATGAGGGAGAATACAGAGCTGGTGTGGAAGCTTTACAGTGTGGGAGAATGGCAGGAAAGGGAACAGTGAGCCATCCTCAAAGGTTCAGGCTCGTGGAAGGCTGCAGAATGCTTCTTACGAGATTAAAGTCCTCCTCAGAGGATTCTCTTTCTCACTCTACATTTAAGATGCAAAATGGAAAAACATCACTTTTTCCTACGTGCACATAAAAAAACCCCACCGAAAAACAATACCCACAAACTCCACACCTTCCAAAAGAGGAGCATTGACCATCCTGACAGAGAGGAAAAGTCTCAGGAACAAAACCCGCCAGCCAGAACTAAATGCTGGTCACTGCAATGTTCCAGTAAGTGCATTAGAGACAGCTGAGCACTATCAGCAACAGGTGTTTCAAATCGTTTAATCTCAGATTTAGGAGTCTGAAAACTTAAATGGAAAGTCACTGCATTTTTCAGACAGTGAATATAAACTTGTAATACTGCCCTTGCAGACAGATCATGTGAATATGCATCACCAAGATAGCTTAAAGATAGAAAGTTTAAAAGCCACAAATAAAAGATGAGCAGTATCAGGGAAGAATTTACTGCTTTATCTTATCTGTGAGAAGCACACATTTAGAAATAAACTGCCTTTCCCACTATCTATTTCCCTTTTGAAAACTGCTTAAGCTGTGAATATTCCTAGCCACAGTTCCTTACTCTCAGGAGACAACAATGTTCTAGGAAAAAGTAGCTCTGATCCACTACAGGATGAAAGCACAGCCTGACTCCAAACAGCATTAACTGAGTGCAAATCTACACCAGAATAACAAATCTTCATTAGCTGTGACAGAAGAAAGAGTGGTAGAGTGCAAGAGCTCCTTGGGAAATGGTGTGTGGAGGTGATACTACCCTGAATAATTCAGCACTGAAGAATACCATTAGAAGTGAATATTCAAGGACTCTCAGCCAAATAAACCTTACACAAGGAGGTTTTCCAGTGGGAAAAGTGAAAGGAGACAGCAAAGAACATTTAGTTCTCTCAAAGAAAATACACAGCCCTTATGAAGAACATAAGTTACAGTATTTATATAAAGCCTTCTCAGAAGTAATATCCTCCATCCTTCTCTCCCCCTAAAGTTGTACAAAGTAAATCTTTATACTGCCACCTGTAAGTTAGGCATTTTAATTAAGCACAGATTTCCAACTACCAAATTATTAAGGTCCTACAACACTTTAGCCATTTACGGCCCTATGCAACTTTTACATGATTTTCAGTACTCAGAATCTTTAAGTACAAAAAACGAGTTTCTGCAAAATAGCTATCATTACAAATTGAAAATTCATTTTTAGAACACTAAGAACGATCCCCCAACTCCAAGTTTTTATTATTCCTATGAAACTAAACAATCACAAATTGCTTCAGCAGAATATGAAAGTTATATGTGTTCCACAACAAAATGTCATTCCACTTTCAATTGGCACATGTTGTTTTAAGCACAGGGATAACTTTTTCTCATAAATCATACTCACTTGTAGCAGAACCAAGAAGATTTTTTGAAGATTTTTCTTCTCCTGTGTTATAATCCAATAGGTAATCTATGCATAAAGAAGAACAACTCATGACTATTAAAATTTAATCTGTCATGGGCAAAGAATATAAACCTCAAGATTTAACATGTCATTCAGTGATGTTAACTTGACAGTGTGGAAATAAAACTACAGAAAGCTTGAGGTCAGATATTACAAACTGAAATGGGCACTAAGAATAGAACTGTTTTGTGTGAGCTGCTTTATTTTAGTAATTGTTTCCCACTGCCAGCACATGAAGAAATTGTCTATTCTGCCAAGTGAAACAGAGATTTATTACTATCATTTCAAAGCAATCCTCTACATAGCTACATTTAAACACATTGTTTGAAACTTCAAAGAATTGTTAGAAAAGCCCAGAAATGCTGCAACACTGTCAACAAGTAAATTTAAGTGTCAAATCTTTCATCATAGGCAGGAAGTGATGAGCCCACAAGACCAGCACCAGAGCTGTCTGAATGGCTAAAAATGCACAAAGTATTTGCTTACCATAATCTTCATCAAACAGCTCCTGTCGTTCAGACTGATACTGAGAATCAGCTATTTCTTCATATTCTTCAACCATGCTAGTACCAAATACTCTATGATCAAAGTTTTAAAATAAAATAAAAAACTAGTATTAGCAATAATATGACATAATTGATAAGCAGCATTACCTTTATGTAACAAGTAAATTAGACACAGTAGTTGCAGTCAGTTAAGCAAGATCAAGCAGCAAGAATGTTTATTTTCTCTAAGGTGTATCTACACAGAGCTGAAACAAGATCCTGTTTCTCATTCTAACTCCAAAGAGTCTCTTCTTCCTTTTAAACTCACACCTAGACTTCCTTGTCTTTGGCTTCCCATGACTTGTTACATCTCCTCTTCAGTTTCAACTCTGACTTGCTTTGGGTGTATCTATTCAGAACTACCTCACTTTGCATCCCACATTCTCTTTGACCTCTTTTGCCAAAGTTAAATCAAATCAATCCAATTTAAAGCAGTCTTGTGAACTAAAAATATGGTTTGACTTCTAACACTAGAGACCTCCCAGGTTCAAAACCTGGTTTTCAGGAGCAGTACAGGGGCTGCTGGTTCTCTGAAGTACAAATTCATAGGTGTTTCTAGTCAGTTGCTGCAAGCATAACTGACCACACGTGCTTGTGGTGCCAAACAACAGAGCAGCTTCCAAAAAGCGCTCGCCACACCTGCTCTTTTTAGTTCCCCTTGTTCCTTGTTTTGCTTGGTCAGCCTTGAAATGCTCATGTCCTGCTCTAAAGCTGCTCAAGGCTCCTGTTTCCTCCTTCCCTCCCCCTGCAAATATAAACTATTCCTTACATACTGGAGAAGCAAATAACAAGATTCAAAGCTTCTTTAAACAGACGTGAAAGACACTACACAGCAGGCAGGTCAGGCAACTACTTCAACCCACAATACTCAAAAGTAACTGCAATTGAAAATTGGAACTGTTGCCCAATTATTCTAAAAACAAACTAATCCTCACTGCAAGGAGGTAGAAAGACTAAGCAAAACACAAGGTATTACCTTATGAGACTTAAAGGACAAAAATGTTCTGATCCAAAGTGTGATATCAACTCCACCTAAAGAATAAAAGGTACTTAAAATAAAACTCCAAAGACCCACAGAGCCAGAAGTTCACTCAACATAAAAATTCAATCTTGAAATAGCAAGTTTTGTTTACTCCAGGGAGTTGCAGATTGCCCCCAGCAGAAAAGCCCAGATTTACTCTTGCCATGCAACAAAGAGCTGAGCCGCAGCAGAGAACACCCCCAGCCCCATGCATCCATCACTCCACAGGAAGAGGTTGCTAACCTTTATGTACTTGATGAACATCTGAAGCGAGAGACAGGAAAGGAGAAAAAAAAAAGTAGATGTCAGTACAAAGGCTGAATACATGCCACAGGCAGCTACAGAGTCCTGCTGGGTTTAATTCAGTACTACAAATGCCTAAGATGACAGGCTGGGAAGGATTAAGTCGTAATACAACTTCATCTGCCTTGGGTAGCAAGATTTCAGCTAGCCCTTGTACCTTGCAGACTGAAGGTAACATGCAACAGGTGTTTTATGAAGCAATTGAAGTTACTCAAATTTTCAAGGCAGCATGACTGCAGATAGAATATTGAAGGGTGTTAAATGTACTAAGTGTATTCTTTCCCCTTAAAGAACACAGACTACAGAAAGTGACTCAAAAGGAAAACAAACCCACGAAGCATGCACTCTGTATGTACTGCTGCTGCTTCAACTCAGTATAAAATACTTCAATTTACAGAAGCACAATTGCAAGAAATACAGCATCTGATGACAGACTTGGGAGCTCCAGACATCTGTGTATTTCTAGTGCCACCCTGACTACACATGGGTATTTATTTAATCTGAGTTAATTTGCAAGCATTTATTAAACCACTCTGTAGACACTATCACTGAGGGACTGGAATATCTGCAAGTGAGACCAAAACAAATAATCCCACAAAAGTACACTCACAAAAAATCCCATTGTTTTTGATACAAATTGAGTAAGCCACTTCAAAAAAATTTAACTTTTGAAAGTATTTTGGACTCATTCTGTAGACCAGACATACTTAAAAACTTGCTTACTTTTTGCACTATGAAGTGAAAATACGAGAACGAGCCTTTGGAAATTTTACCATGCTGTATTATTAAAGGCAGAGCACTGTACCCACCGAGGGATTAAGTGCTGCAGCATCTACAGGAAATCTGCAACTTCAGTGACAACGACAGCTACCTTAAGGCATTAATTCAGCCAGAAAACAGAATTAAAAATAAATCTCTATTCTGTGACTCATGCAGAATTTCTGGGTGAAGAAGTTAGACAATTATCATTCATAGTTACTTCTTCATAAAAGCACAAAGCATACCTAAGGAGCACAAATTTTTTTTGGCAATACCATAACTGGAAGACACAACATCACTGATGAGGACCTAAAAGTTCTGTATTTTATTTGAATTTAAACCTTCACTACAACCCAACCTTTTCACAGAAGCTTTTATCCAAGTTCAAGTACCACATTCATTATTTATGGAGTTTTATTCCCTCTGAGTCTCCTGAGTAAAGATAGCTTAATGCAAACTATTTTGAAAGGTGGCAGTATCATGGCAATACTCCAGTAGCAGTGAGCATAAATAATTTACCTGAGTCAGAGTTTTGATTCAATAACTGCAAAACTGCACTTGGAGTCTATTAATGAGAACTAAGACCACTTACACTTTCAAATGTACTAAAATGTACAGCACAGCATGGTACGAAAATTTCAAGGCATATTCTGATCTGTGCTCCAGAGACTGAGTGTGCAGTGTGTGTATATATACATATATATCTAAATAGATATAGATATATGTATATATATGTAAAGCAGGAACAGCCAAGAAACAAAATAGGTCAAGATTCTTCTGATCTTACATTCAGGGGACAGCTGGTTAAGTCAAATAGAACAGAACCTTGTCTAGATTTTCCTTAATTCAGGTATCAGCCAAGTATGTACTTGGACCCAAGGGGCTTCCCAAGAGCCTCTCAATTACCAGAGTGAGCAAAGTCATAAAGTCACGACTGTGACAAGGATTTAGTACCCAGACAATCCCAGCTGGGGCTGCTAATTAACCAAGGGCAATTAATGCTAAGGCAGGCTTTGGTAACACTTCTTGGAATGCTGTTATACAGAGAAAACCCAGCAAACCCTTCCTTCCCTGAGGAGCACGGAAGCTTTTGCAGTATTGTTACCTTAACATATTTTGCATACATCTGTTCATCCAGAGGAAAGCTCTGGACATTCCTTTCATCTCTGGCATGGAAAGTACCTAATTTAATCCATTTGTTTGTTGGATACCTAGAAAGGAAACAACAGAGTCAGGTAATGAAATGCAGGAACTCAATGTTTACAGGTACTTCCCTAAGTTTCTCCTAATGCCTTCCCAGAGCAGAAATGCATTTTGTTCTTTCCAGCTGCAAGGTAGCAGCAATGTTCCCAACCCAAAACCTCAGCAGGACCTTCACACAATCACAGCAGTGTGCAAGGCCTTGAAGCACAAAAGCCCAGACTTATCCAGTCACTGAAATTCAGCCAGTCTACAGCGAAGCCCCCAGATAAACAGCAAAGAACACAACACCTGACAGGCTGTACTACTGTAAGCAGGCTGCAGAAAACTGAGCAAAGCAAAGCCAGAACTGCACAACAGAACAAGTGTTCAAAGTCTAACCCTACCTGCTTTAGGCATCCAAGAAGAGAAGGAGTTTTTCTGATGCCCTTTGAGTGTGTGCTCAGTCACAGACCAGAATTATCTGCTCACTCCAGAAAGCAGTGGGGGCACAGCACTGCCTAAATCACTGTAAAGCCACCCTCTAAGCAGCCATCTGGCCAACCTGCAGCCCTCTCTACCCCCTCCAGTTTCTCAGTTGTGCACTAGTCTTTTTTTCTTTTTGAATAGTTTGTGGGGTTTTGGACAGAGCTCAGAATTGAGGACAGCTCAAACCATGTGAAAATGGTCTGTTTGACAAGGGAGGGGAGAGCCCACAACCTCAGTAGCATTTTATTAAGGAATTTTATAATTGGCCATCCACTACCCAGCTACTGTATAAATTCTGCTCCTCAACAAATTTTTCCTTTTAATTTTTAAGATGGCAAAGGAAAGAAACTGCTAGAACTGACAATACACAAAGAAAAACCATGTGACTTTCCATTACATTATACTTTGCATAATAACAAGCATACACAGATCATGCTTCATAAAGCCTTGCATCTAATGATTATTTCATTTTTTCATTCAGAAGGATGAATTTAGGTAACATACCTGTCACTAATTGACACCAGAAAGTCTTTAGGAGTGGAAGAGAATAATTCATGATTTGCAATGTCAAACTGCTTCACTTGCACTGGTTCACAGAGCTCAACAACAAACCTTAAAGACAAAAGTAGATTTTTTTTAAGAAAAGACTTTTTCTTCTGCAGTTACAAACTTCAGCCCTTCACCTCATTGTCACATCCTTCACTGGGTATAAGGAGAACACTAGAAAAATGCTGTAACATAAGAATACTGGTGGTGTTTTTCTAAACCCTACTTAAATAACTCTAGGTAACACCTGCAGCTACAAGAGCTTCATCCATCTTGTACTCAAAGGCATCAAGTCACAGAACTAAAAACTAAAAAGGACAGCAAACAATTTAAATCGTGCCTGAAGTACCAATTAATGTACAGTAAATTCTGTTCACCCATACTACAATTATTTGATAGTCAGGGAAAGACTATTTGAATGCTCAAATGCTTTATCTGCCATAAGATAATTACGCAAAACTTACACATACTAAGATAAATAAAAACATCACCTTAATATTACTTCTCAATACCAGAGCCAGGTTTCTATGGAAGGCATAATGAACCATCTTGTGCTAATTCTGTCAGAGCTCCTCACACACCCATTCCAAGGAGCAGCACACAAGGTCAAGTCAGTCCCACAGCAGGGGAAAACTGTAATCACTCCTGCCACAAACGTGAACCTCAGGAACCTACCAGATTTTAGTACTGCAAGGATTGAGCATATAAAGGTCCATGTTTTCCATCAAAATAGCTGAAGTGCTCTGTAGAAAGAAAAAAAAAATCAGTATTTTAAATTGCATGCATAAACAGCATCAAGGATTTTTTCTCTCTTTCCAAATAAGTTTGAAATTAGGTTTGTAGACTAGTGTCAAGTTTCCCAACACTCTGAGCAAGACAATTAGCCAGGACACAGTGTGCCACACTTTGGGGCAATCATGGATTATTTACTGTGGTGAGTTCTTTAATATACCTCTGTTCAGTTTCTGTAGGAAGTAGACTCTGCTCCCATTCTTTGAATTCACTTAAAAAGACATCAAGTTTTATTGCAATCCTTCTTAAAAAAAGCACTGATCACTGTTTAGATACTATTTTTATAAACCAAAATCCTAATAAATCCAAACACAGAGTAACAACTTCACAAATCAGCGTTCAGTTTTAAGTGTACTTTGTGCTACTTGGTGCATAACAGTACACTAAAATAATGCACACTAATAATTAATAAATGCTTACCTTTGCCTCTGGATTTGCTGCCAGAATTTTGGCACCACACTCTACAGAGGCATAGTTATTCCTGTTTTTCTGGACTTTTTTAGTGGAATGCTGCCCACCAACAGCAGAAGGGTGCATTGACTGACCTAGGAACAAGAAAATATTGCTACTATAACAAACCACACAAACAAGCAGTATTTGCACTGTCAGGGAACTTCTGCTCAGTGCTTTTATATAATGCAGGCTATTAATTACGTAGTTCTAGCAGAAAAATGAAGTTCCAGGCTGCACTCCAAACAGAGACAGTGCTGCTATTCAGCTCCAGTGTGAGATGACAGTGGCTTGTATTTAGACCCAACTAATGAATCCTGAACTTACTCTTCTCTTTCTCCACTTCCATGACTTTCTTCTTCCATTCATCAAATGTTGGAATGTCTCCAGGGTCTTTTGGAGTTATTACTGATGTAGGGTCGATTTCTCCTGTCTTCCTGAAGTCTTTCTGCAAAAGAAAGAAACACCAATTGTGAATATTTTTCAGGACCAACAATGAAAACAAAGATGAACTTGAAAAAACAAAGCATACTCTGATCAAGTCAAGGGCAGACACATCATTTGCACCCATGTTAACAACTTAGAGCCAATGTAAGCAAGATTATAAGCCAGAAAAAACATGTGATGATTTTCTCTCAGAATTACAGATTTTTTCACTGAAATACTGGCAATTTTTGTGGCTAAGCTAATAAATTTTAAATAAAATGTAGGCCTTCTTCTCCAACACCTGCATTTTCTTCCCAATTTTTGGTTTTTCTCTTCCTAATGAAGAAAGGTTTCCCTGTAGCAAAAATCTTTAAACATCAATATCTGTCATCTTGTCATGACAGAATTCCAGAGGTTCCCTGCAATTTCTGAACATCTCAAAAACAGCAGAATGATTAAACATTAAAGGAACCATTTTTAAATATCTCAGAAATAATGTTATGGACTTGCCTGACAAAGCAAAAACCCATCAACTAAGCTGTACATTATTCCATTTCCAGTCTTCACTTCCTCTTTGTACAAACATTTTCAGCACACCATCAGACGAGTGAATGTTTTTGGTACACATTTAAAGTGTAAAGGTTATTTTGTAGAAAATACTTTAAAGGTAGTTGCCAAGTGACAGTTGAAAACATGAACCTAAACCAGCAAAAAATGGTATTGCCATGGCCTTGGTCATTCTGATTTTAAAAAGAGTCTTCTTAAAAAACACCAGCTTTAGGAAGTACTTCACAACCAGAGCATGAAGAAAGTCATGCTGTTAGCACAGAAGGCCTGGCTAGCTACATACCCCCATGTGATAAGGGCCAAGTGATACTGCTGGGACAGAATAAAAGCACACCACATATTTCACCAGTGGTAAGAACCAAACAGGGCATTACTCGTGTGTCCTGAGGGGATACCAGCACTGCTTACCTCCCTTTTTAAGTTCTCCGAAGCATTAAGAGCAGATTTTTGCTCATCTGCCCCCTTTTCAGGTGCTGAAACTTTGGACTCAAACTCAGATTTTGTCTTCTTTCCCTTGCCATGTGAAGATGATATGTTCTCTATATGTTGGCCTGCAAGGCTGAAAGTTTACAGAGTATCAGGATCTGTAACATGGGCAGCCCCATGCAGTATTACACACACACACAAGTATGTAGGTAAGCAAGCACATGCAAATGTTCATTGCAAAGCCAGCACAGAAACAACAACTCCCTTTACAGTATTCAGAGTCACACACAGCCTGCTTGGATACTCACCTCTCTGGTGGACTGACAAAAGAGGAAGGCTCACTCTGAGGGTCAGCCTCAAGTGTCCCACCAATATCACAGTCAGGCTCTGACTGCTCAGCTTCACTAGAGCTGACTACAGGGGTATCAGCACGGGAATTCTCTATTGCACTGAAGGGAAACAAACAACATGCTTTTTTAGCCTTCTGAACGTAAGGAACCCTGACAATCAACCACAAAGATACGTGAAAGTCTTAATAAAGCAACAGTCTCACAGAAATAATTAAGAAAAGAAGCATGAAGCATGCTGTACCTGGGGAATTGCATTCAGCCGTACCCATGAAAGAACAGAATTTCCTTTTCCAGCATGTTTGTCCCAGAAAGGAACTCAAAACAGGCTTCTCATCTCCCAAAAATCTCATCTAACACCTCACCAAACACTGCAAGGGATAATTCTTCCCAGCATCACTACAAACTAACAACATCTTCACAGTTACCTGGCTGCCTGGATACCAGTGTTCTTTTCCCTTTCAACAAAGGAAACAAACACGAGACTGAGTGCCCTCACTAAAAGCTCCTCATGTTCCCAAGTCAAGAGGCTGCAGACAGAAAAAACTTGGATAAAACTAGAAGAGAACAGTGGGGAGAAAAGCAGAGCCAGCCAGACTTCCTTTCCACTAATTTATTTCTTCTTTTTTGCTGGTGTAATAAAAATCAGGAACCCAGCAAATCATTATCCAGGCTGTACCAACAGCCCAAACCAGCTCATCTGCCCACTGCTTCACCTCTTTCCCAGAAAGGCTGAGCACAGCTCAGACAATTCCTGAGCACAAACCAAACTAAGCCTCCCATCTGCTCTTCAGGAATGGTGGATATGTGGGGAGAGGAAGATGGACAAAGAGTAACCTTCAGGTGATAACTTCTGCCTGTCCTCTCCTCTCCAGCACAGGGATGACTTTCATGCTGATCCAGGCTACAGCCAGATCTAAGGAAAAGCTTTACTTTGCCTTCTAAATTTCCACATAAGCTTTCTTTAATGGAAGGAGCAAACTAGGTTAATCCAATATCATGACAGAGCTGCCAAAACACAAACAGCACGTCAGCAACTTAAAAGGGGATCTTGGTGGTTCTCTGACTGCTACAATTACCAACAGAAGCAGCTGCAAACCCACCCAGGAGGACAATTTTAGTACCTTTCATATGATAAATTTCCCGTGGTATAAAACAAAAAACTCATAGGTATTCCAAGACTTTTTGCTATGTAGCAAAATGTAACAAACATCACGAACACAAGAATTTATTAGCTATTAACAGGGAGTATTTACCCTGTGTGCCCCAAAAAGCCTCCATCTGAGATACAGTGTTTGGCTCTGCATGTAACTCTTTACTGAATCAATAAAGCTGACCACTACACAAAACTGAAAAGCTCCACATATTCTCCATTTCAGCGGGTAGGTGACAGTATGAATAATTATCAACTGAATAAAATATGGGACAAGAATGAACTTAAAAATTCTTTGCTCTCATGGTGTATCTGACTGGCCTCAAGTAACTAATTTTGGCAGAAGGTGAGTCTAAAAGCTGCAGTGTTCCCTCTCCTTTGGGTACCTTGATTTGCCTTAATTTTTAAAATGCATTATTAAGCACACCAGGTTCTTTACTTCCAGACAGAAAGAGCTCAGATTATTTTTCAGTAATTTTTCCTCAGATTAGACTTAGGTAGAAAAGTTACACCCAGTAGTGCTCTAAAAAAGGATTCGCTACAAAGTAAAACCTGTTTGGATAAAATTCTTTTCAAAATATTTTGACTAAGAGGTTCTGCTGAAATATTAGACCAGTAACACCTGAGAGAGCTGGAATTTGTTACATTGTCAGGAATCAGCATCTAAACCAGCAAAAAGATAAGTGTCTAAACATAACAAATGCAGCTGGGTCTTTTTAAAGCTCTTGTTTAAGTATGGAGCTGGGCCACAGCTGGTTTGGACATTAATCTGTTCAGTAAGAGACCAGCTATGATTCCTTAAGAGCTGAGGTGCAATTTGAAATAAGGCACAAATTGCTTCTCTGCCACACTGGGTCTGCCCTTTCTTCCTGTAAATGGCCCTGGTGTCAGCACCACTGGCCCAGCATGAACTCATCCATCAGGTGTTCCAAACCACGTTTCTATTTTCATTCGTTTCACAGCTCAAGTCTTTGGAGTTCACCACTCCAGTATTCCCCAGCTATGACAGCCAGACAACTTCCAACAATTACCAGACACCAAGCTGAATGTTTCAAAGAAAATAACATCCTGTCTCCTTCTAGGACCTGACAACAGCAGAGCTTACAACACATTACACAAATAAATCAGAGGAGCAGTCAAAAGAAAAGCTATTTAAAGAACAGGCTGAAGCATTCCAGTTTTGCCTTATAAAACTGCAAATTTTGGAAGACTTCCATTTAAAGACACTGATGAAGTACCAAAATGTGTTTAAGTGTTAGCCCTGGCAGACTAGGCAAGATCAGCCAGCAAACAGAATTTCCACGCCTTTTCTGTGGTAAAGAAACAAAATTTGGTAAAGCAGAAAATCCGAACTCTTAAAAAACCCAAAACACCACAGACAAGTCTACTTCATTTTCAATGTGTTCAATTTTTTACAAAATACCTCATCTTTATCAGCAGTCAGAACAAGATTACTTCCCTTAGCACACATCCAAAAGCCCAACAGCACTCAGTGAAAATCCTTGGAAGATGCACACACGAATTTCCATACTACAGTTCACATTTGACTGCACAACATCCCACAACTAAGGAGAAACAAAACAAAGTACAGGGACTCCAGAAAGCTGCCTGCAATACACTACTAAGCACTAGAACTAGAGTGCCTTGACTGCATTTATATGAGAATTTGCTATTTTGTCAAAAGTCTCTTATTACCAGAACTTGAGACTGCTTTAGAGTCCCAAGATAAAATTCTGCAGAGTTCTTTGTTAATTGAAAGCAGAGGCCATTGCTGAAGCAGCCTCAATGTTTGTTGATAGAGATGTGAAAGCACATTTGTGAAGGGCAGAAATCCTAATGGTAAAGCCCTGAGGGCTTTTATAGCACAGATTATCTGAGCACGTTGGCTTTTTTTCAAAGCAGCAGCTTAGAAACTGATCATGGCAATAGCATTCCACCTCAGGCAAGCACACAACGGCTTATCCACACTCTGAGGAAATGGTGGCACACTCCATGAGCACCCACACCATAAACCAGCAAAACAATTATGGGGAGCAATCCCATTTATCCCTACTGAACATTTTAACAAGGGCAGAGTAGGTGATACTCAAAGACCAACACAACGAAATGTAAAGAGCTTACTCGGGCTGTGAGACGGGAGGTATCTCTGAGGTAGGTGAACTGGAAGTGTTCTCAGTGCTTGGGACTATGCTGGAGGAAGCTTCATTTACATCTACTGAAGGTGGACTCACAACTTCAGGCTGGCTTGTTTCACTTATTTCTGTTGTCTGTAAAACATTCCAGGTGAATATACAATTTTCAACACCTGAGTAAGAAAAGCACTCACACAGTAACACCTGCTATGGAGTTCTAACAGTTCAGATTTCTGTCAGAAATTCATTTTGTTTCTTTCTAGACCTAGGTGACATTCTGTGCTACTCTGGGATAGCTGCAATAATCATGGAAAAATATCAGCTGGAGAAGGCCTGTGCAACAGCTTCCTCAGTGATGCATTCCTATAGAGACTGCCATGAGAAAAGCAGCTTGAATATTGCAGCAACTAAGACAAGCCATTCTATTTGCATGCTCCATAACAATCAAATTTACTGTTTTCATCCTAAACTAAATGGTAGAGAAGGCTTTTAATTTCATCACTCCAATGGAGGTCCAAAATTATTTAAAGCCCATTCCATGCTGTAAGTGAACAAAGAGATAAATCACTTTTCACATTTGAATGCTTAGTAGTCTTGAGTCTTATTTATTCTAGGCTTCAGTTTTCATAAGCACACTCAAAATAAGGCTCTGTAAATCTGAAAGAGCACATAACCACTGAAACAGGTCAGATTAACTCCTGCAGCAAAAAGAAATACTGTTATATGAAAGTCTCCTGTCAATAGCCACATCACTCCAAGTCATCTCACTAAACATGAAGGGGTGTCAGGAAGGTTTAACAGATTGAAACACCCAAACCATTAAATAAATATTCTGAAGTATGTCCTATGTATGATGCCTCGTAATCTACAAAAATATGCAATCAAATAAATAATTTTTAAAAGTGGGTTTGTAACATTTAAAACCAAGCACTGAGTTAACAGTATCAGTGACAGAGCTGAAATACAACCCTTCTCCCATTTTAACAAAGGAAATGAAACCGATAGATGCCATGAACAATCAAAGTTAAAATGGACTGCTATAATCACCAAGTCTGATCTACATAAAAGACCTCAGAGAAAAGATTTTTTTATCTTTTATTTATAAATAGACATCCATGCCTACAACATGCATTTTAATTTATCTTGGAAAGTTTTTAGTCAGTACCTACAAATACTGTATTACTCATTATTTATGCACATGGGAAATACAAGGTCTGTTAGCTCACACATTTTCTCTTTTACTGGAAACATGAGTCTGACAGCAACCCGGTGTACAGGTGAAACGTGAGAGATGGTCACTATGAACTTTAGATAACCAAAATGAAAGACTGAAATCCAAGAAGCACCTGAAAACCGTATGAAGACAGTGAATGAAACAAAAGCCTTGCCTGGTCAGATTTTGTCAAGTCATTGAGCAGCTCTTCCATAGAGTAACTCCGGGTACTGGAGTCTGCCAGCTCAGGCTCGGGGCTGGGAGCAGCCTCTTCCCCCTGGGAAGTTGAAGGGAAAACATCAGTCAGGCTGCAGTCACAGGCCTTCCCTGCTCAGCCACAGCAGCCACCTCTGGGACACCCTGAGTAACAGCACCTCTGCCACCAGCAAAGCACCAAGAAACTAAGCTACATTAATGTTCAGAACCATTGCCCACCTGCGTTTAAAATCTCATCTGCACAAAGACTACAGCAAGTTAGAACAATTAGGTTACATCTTCCCTGAAAAGACCATTTTAGCACTGTCTTAAATCATTCCGTTTGCTAAGAAAAGTTCCTCATTCTGCTATGGCTTCCCATGCTGACAAACCCCCCCTCCCTGCTGCCCAAAAGAGGAGAAAAGGAAAATTCTAAGCTGACTTGCATCAGACAACCATTAGAAAATAACACGTGGCACATTTCAGTTGTAGCAATCTTATCAGCAGAACTACAGTAATTACACACAACTGCCAGAACCTTTTAAAGTAACCTTCTCTCCTACAACTAAAAATTCACCATGAAGTGCAGTGAATTCACAAAATAAAAAGTATCAACACTTGAGGGGAAAAAAGTTTTAAACTCACCAGACTAAAACGAGCAAGAATTTACTTGCCCTTCAAACTTTAAGTTGTGATTACAAAATACGCAAGTTGGTTTTGAGCAATACTTTAAAATACAACAAAAAATGTGTTAGATTTACACACTTTGTTTTCTAAGGGCTATCTAAAACCCTGTGGCCAAACACTGCAAGTGCCAGTGCTCAGACTCAAAAAGGCTGCTGTGCTATACAGCACTGCATGATATTAATCTGAGAGAATTAAGGCATCCACTGAAGAGCAGGAGCTACAAATCTGTGCTGACAAACCTTAGAGACAACTGAGCAACATTTTCCCCCAAATATTATTAGCTCACATCCCAGTCCCCAAGATGAAATAACATCAGTGGCTGGAAGAGACAACTGATCTAAGGCAAACTGATCAAGGGCTGCTCCTCTGGAGCAGGACAGCTCCAGCAGTCTAATTAGGTGTAACAGACATTTGCTTAAGATTTCTCATCCACCCAAGAGATTTTCTTTAATGAGTGAAAACAACAGTCTAATATTAGTTTTCACATCTTTGGGTTTAAGTTCAGAAATCAGCTTAACAATGCAGGCACATGAACACAATGAAAGGGAGAATGTTGCAGAGTAGGAAATCATCCATCAGTGGCTTCCCACTCTCAAAGCTTACTTAAATCTTTCCAGTATTATTGCATCAGACATTAAATTCATGCAGAACTTTGTTTTAGGCAGCCAGAAGAATCAGACTGAGTGCTATCTGGCTGCACAAGCTGGCAAAAAAATAGAGCTACTCTAGTTGCTGAAATGCTTAAGAAGCCTACAGTATTTAAAGGGATTTTTTTAATGGTCAGGCAGCTCTCCACTTGAGTCAGCTAGAATGCTCAACACACAGTTTCCAAGTTTATTGTGGCATATAAAAGCTTTTTTGGAATGAGGACTGATTAACACTATTACAGATTGATGGAGGATATAGGAAAACCAACACATCAATACTCCATGTTTGGAGCAGGAGTGGTTCTGTACCTGGGTAAATAAATAAATAAATGAAATTACCATGACTTTGTGACTCACAGCTTGGGAACTCACAACGCAATGCAAGATGCAGAAACTTGTCATGAGTTGATCAGGGTGGGACAATTACAATTAACTCAAAGTGCTGAGTAAAGTAAAACTAAAAGGGATCACATCTTATTTATTATACCTTTCAGAAACACATTTTAGCCTGCTCAATTTTCATTGAACAGAAGGAATACAAAGTGATAAATACTGACTTAAACCAATTAATCTTAAAATTTCTCTTTAGGATAACAAACGTGTACACTGTTTTTAATACAACACAGAGGGAACTGGCATAATGTGGCCTGGACTTACCCAGCCCATCACCTCCTATTGTGGCACTACAGAGCCACACACTTCCCCTGATGCCCACTTCTAACATCTGGCCCCCAAATTGAAAAAAAAAAAACCAAAACGCAAAAACAAAAAACACAAAAAAACAACAAACAAGCCACCAGTAACTTTACTATTTATTCCTTCTTTTGCCCCAAACTATCCACCTGAATTGTTGCATAACTGCAACAAATGAAGTAAAGGAAAATAAAAACCTGGGGAAATATCACAGCTCAAAGAACAACAAAGTACATTAAACATTCAGGCTAAGAAGACCCTATGAAGAATCTTATTTTACAGTATAATATCAGACTGAGTAATTAACATGATGTATCCTGCATACCTTTTCCTGGACATTTTCATCCTCACTGGCCAGGGCACAAGCATCATCTGAAGCATATTGCACTGCCGATGAGAGACTGTCTTTACAAAAGACATTCCAAACAGGAAGCCTACAAAAAAAAGTCAAAAAGCTTTATTTAAAATGAAATTTTAGAATTCCCTCAGTATTGTCTCCCTCAATCTTCTTCAGCTGTTCCCATGAGGCATCTAAAAATTACACACACAGCTCACAGATACTCGTTCATAAAATCCATTTGAGGTTTCACTAGAAGCTGGCAACAGAAAACATCACAAATTCACCATTTCCAGAAGAAAAAAGTATCACCAAACCAGATCCTGCAGTGTTACCACATCACAAAGTGAAAGCTGACACAAATTAGCTAAGTTACTGCAGGTGAAGAACAATTTGAATCAACATCCTTTGTCACGAAGCAATGGGATATTTTTAGCAATCATTATTACTAAGCAGAAACTTAAGTCAGACTAAAAAGCAAAATCTCCTTAATCCCCTGTACAGAACCCACCTCAGAAGGTTTTGTGCTGTCAACACCACCAAGCACATTTAAGAAAATACAGAAAATAAGTACATTAAAAAAAATGCCCCCGCAAAACCTCCCATGAGATTTGTTTTGTACTTTTTTTTTCAACAGCTTTGGTTGTCAGTAGAAATGGATTTATTTCTACAGAAAAGCAGCCATCACCTCTACAAACACTTGTACTAGACACCAGCATCTTTTCTTTCTTATCAAACACGGTCTCTTCACATCCTAGGGAGCATCTGCACAGTGAACCACCAGGCTTGGAGATCCAAAGGTTTCCATGCTGATTTCAACCAAGTCCAGCAGAACATGAAGCAAACTGCACTTTATGGAGTCTTCAACAATGCTGGGTCACCAGTTATCCACCACTTTAAGCACAAACATTTTCCATCCAGGAAATACTGTTTACATAATGATCAGATGATCAGAATTACCTCCCTTGAACACACACAAACATCACCCTGCATCCTGAAAAAAACAGCCACCTTCCCAGAGGAGAGACAGGTCTATAGCACAGAAAAAATTGGATGCAGCTACCTTCCGACAATAGTTTTGAGAAATAAAACAGGCTTAACATTAATCATAACAGTAACATTATTAGTAGGTCATTATGCACTTACACAACTGGGATCACCAGTGCTTGGAATTTGAATTACCAGCTTTCTTCAAAACTTGAATATCAGCTTTATTGGGAAGTCTATGCAGTGTAGACTTCTCCATTAAGAAGAAACCCATGAAACCACAGACAAGTACTAAAATTTTAAGTTTCATGCATATATATGTATCTGTATCTACATTCTGTGGCTCTCTCCAGAGAAGAGACATTGCACAAGAACTTGTGGGATCTGACATTATAAGGGAGATGAGCAAATAAGGTGCACCACCTCTGGCTCAGCCCCAAAGCACCTCAGTAATTTCTCTTCTCTTTGAGGCAGCACCTTTCCTCTGTTCTAAATGAAAGCCTTCAAGTCAGGCATAAGCAGCTGCAGTTACTGGAAAATAAAAAACTGAATGAAGGTATGAAAAGAGTAAAAACCACACATTGTAGCAAGTACCAAGTCTCACATCTCAGTTGAGAATTAGGCATAAGCTTCTCACACATCTTCAATTCCCATTCCATCATGTAAGTTACCTGTTTGTATTGAGTTTGCATCAAACCTGTCCTACCCTATGCACAGGATGCTCATTTCAGAGCATGAATGAAATGTTACCAGGCTTCTGCGGCCTTACTACCTAGCTCTCACTTAGAAAAATTAGTTATGCAAATACTCTGAGTCATTAAATTTCTGAAAAGGAGTTTCAATCATTTTATGGTGGAATTCTCATGCTCTTAACTGCAGTACCTCTGCTCTCTCCTTAGAGGAGATATAAGGACTCCCTGGTTTTTCATAAAAATACACCAGAAACATCAAATATTATAGAGCACCCCCTCATTACAGAGTCACACACATTTGTTTCCTTCTGAGGGGCACCTCGGGTGAGCTGCACAGAACAGCAGCAACTCCCTGGGTGCAAAAAAGGAAAGATTTCAATGGCTGTGAATCAGCATTTTAAAACACAAGGTCTACCCTCACAAATGCATGAATAACTGCTTTAGCACAAAAAGCACAGAAGGAATATTTCTTGCCTTAATCTATTGAGAGATTTCATGCAAGAAATCAGGCTTTATCAGGTCACAGCTTTTAGAAGAATGCAGTTTGGCAGCTCGGATTTAAGCTACTCTGACATGATCTGTGTCCAATGTCTTATTTACTTATTTTCTGAAATTCTTCTTGGTCTACTCCCCAACTTCAACATGATGCCTCAAGTCTCCCAAAACCCCTCCAAGCTAGGGAGGGGACTGGGAACTCATTTTGTGCATGTGCATGCATCCACAGGAAAATCTGATCCCTACTGCAGGACCAGGATGTATCACTCACCTACTGTCAGCAAACTCTGATGGAGCACTCAGAGCACAAACCCACCTGAGACCAGCCAGTCTGGAGAAGTCAGATTAATAACCTTATCAAGACCACCAGCAGCAGTGTTCTGACTTCTAACATTTTGGATATTAATTCAACAGGCTTTAGCGGAAAGGACAGAGCCCATATTAAAAATAAACTGCCAAATGGCACAGCAGCTCTGTTAACCATTAAAAAAACCCAAAACAACAAAGATGAGAATCCAAGTATTAATTTAAGGACAGCAAAATTCCCCTTGAGTTTAATCGACTTGCAGTACGCACCCAGTGGAAGTACAGCAAGTTCTGCACATACTGATGTATCCTTCCTTTCTTGTGACCCAGGAGTGGGATTGGAATGCTGACTCATAACTGAACAGACCTAATGCCCAAATGAGATCAGTCACTAGAGACACTGTCTCAGGTACCAGGTAGATCTGCAGATCTTCACATGAAGAGACTGTTCCAAAGACATAACCCACAGCTGGTGACTTAGGTGGATACAGAAGTTTCCAATAGCTCCATTTTTGCAAGCATGACTCAAAACACCACCTGCTATTAAATCTCATCAAGAACAAAGGAACTTAAGCGTGACTCTTTGTCCTATCATTAAGGCAGTTTAAAAGCTATTTTCTCGAACACCACGAACTTTCCAGCTTAATGTGCACAAATCTGAAAGCAAAGGCTGCAAGCTCAGACAGCAGCAGGGGTGGGTGGGCGAATCTTTACTTTCTCAGAGTAGGCTCATACTGTGGTTGCCCACTGAAGCAGAAACGCTGCTCACCCCTATCTGGATGGTTCACTACACTCATTGCTACACAAATTACCCATGGGCTGCTGATGAATGTTCTGCTTTTGAAAAGGAACACACTGAAATTCAAAAGTGCAGGTGGTTTTGAAATTGCAGTGTAGGTTTCATGTGAAAGATCATCCACTTCTGATTTGGCTGAAATTCTTCAAGTAATTGAGAAGGAGGCTGCAGAAAACTATCAGAGATAGTGAAGCTATGGATAACTGTTCTGAAAGGCATAAAAATCAAGTAGATAACAAACAACTGGTAGGAAAAATTAATCATACAACTTACACTTAAAAAAAAATCCAAAACATGAAGGTAAGAGGAGTTTTTCCACAATTTGATCAGACAGAAACAGCTTAGGCTTTCCCTTCCAAAGACTTCATACAACAGTGACACATAGCTTCAGTTCAAACACATCTGTCCTCAAAGTGATTAATTTCATAAATTCTCCCAAAACAAGACCTATTTCTGGACATGGAGAGTGAAGCAGCTCAGAACAGTTTATATTTGACACCTGCAAGACAGAGAAATCTGAAGCAAAGGGAAAACAAAAGGAATTTATCAGCAGTGCCTGGATTCCAAGCCCTCCCTGCAGGCCCAGGGAGCAGTGTCCCTCCAGGGTAACCACGGCCCGATCTCAGGGGTTGTGTTACCAACAGGTGCGGATGTGCCCGTGCCCAACAGCCAAGAGGGAGAATGAAGATGTCACTGTCCTGCCATGTGACAATTCCCTACTCAAAACATTCACACATCATTTCAGACAGGCCTGTGCAAGAGGAGGGGTTTGGGACGGGGTAGAGCCAGCAGAGCAGGCCTGTAAGTGGGGAAGAGACACCTGTTTGATGAAGATCACCCTCCTCATTACAAAGTAATTGACTTCAAATTGATGAGCTTAAAATGATAAAAGCTGTGAAAGGGCAAGGAAGGCAGCAAAATACCTTTGGCTGTGAACAAGTCCTACAGGTCTGTGACTGCTTTCACCAGCTAACTGACAAAGAGAAGAAGGGCTCTGCAGGAATGAGGAGCTCAGCACATCCACAACCAAAGCCTCCAGTCAGCAGCAACCTGCCTCACTGCCACTGGCAACACAGGAAAAACAGCAAAGGCAGGGAATCCTCCTCCTCTCCCCAGCAACTTCACAGGATCAGTCTTTCCCTCCCAGCAGTTCAGCCAGGGGACTTTTATTTAAAAGGGACTGCAGAACAAAGTAAATGTCACAGAAAATGAAGACCAGGACATTATTTCAACCAGTCACAGGAGGAAAGCCACTTGCGAGACACTGAACTGCTACAGCACAAGCGCCCCAGACACAACACTCATTTCTGTATTTGAAGTGGAAATACATCTGGATAAATGCAAAGAAGAACCATTAATCTTCTTCAATACAAGTAAAAAATTTTAAAAAATTTTAAAAGAAAAAAAAAAACAATTGTTTGGAAGCCATTTATTACCACTAAAGAGCAGCATGTGTTACCAAGATAATTTTGAAAGTTATGATAGACCTTTAAGGGAGAAAAAAGCTGAAAACTAAAACTACAGATCCAGACTACGCAAAGCACTGCTATCACCTCATTTCCTACCACTAACTTGATTCACATGTTTAAAAAAAACCAAACCCAAAACATCTGAAATTGGAGCTTTTTTTGCAAATCCTTTACCAATCTGTGGCATTTTGCAATTAAGTTTTTAATAGCTTGCCCACACTTCGCAAAGAATGTGCTCCTCAAACAGTTATTTCACTTAATCAGAGGAGCCAAAACCAAAGATACTTCTGACAATACTGAATTTCATGGCTGCATACAATGAGATTCCAACCACTGTTGGTTTAAAACAGTGCTTTCAGCATTTGGAATACCATTAGCATGTAAAGCCTGTAAAAGGAGGTTCCAGGAGCACCAGATCCTTTATCAGATTGAACTGACTGACTGCACTGTCCCCTTCAGCCACACAGGAATCTGCACCCTCTGCTCTGATCTGGAGATTGTGGATACACTCCAGCAAGTCCTGAGCAGGGGAAGAGTCAGCTCTGAGCCAAGGTATGCTCAGATGTCAAACCCAAGAGGACACGATGAATACACTGTTTGCTCGTGACTGTCCGCTGTTGTCCCAAGTTAAACAACAAACCAACTTCACTCCTTGCTTGCAGTGCTCCCAGGATTACTGCCTTTCTCTCCTGTAAAAGGCTGCTGAGGTAACAGCACCTTCACGGGACTCTGTGACTGTAACAGACAACACCTACATTAAATGTAACCAATGTAACACTGAAATAAACACACTCTTCTTTCTCCAAAGGAGTATCCAGGTGCCCTACTTCAGGCACTGAAAGCAGGGCAGAAGCCACAACCCCCAAAACGTGTCCCTCTGGAAGCACCCCAAGGAACAGGCAGTTCCTGGTGTTCCTTGGAAACAGACTTCTGCAATACTGAAGGAAGATTGCAGCTTATGAGAAGCTCCCTGCATTCTCAAACTCTAGTTATTTGCTGTGATGCAAGAGCTTGGGGAAGAGCACACAGAAAGAAAACACCAGAAAACTTGATACCAACCACAAAGACATGAGGAAAACACAACAGCCATGCACTGTGGACAAACCTAAAGGCTTTCAGAGTCTGTAGGAATATCAAGGCTTCCCTCATTGTTTAAATTCATAAGATTGTCCACACAGGCACAGCAATAGCAGTCTCAGAACTGCAACGGCTCTGCACCAACTCCTCCTGCTAAAACCCCCCTCAGTGCGACACAGCTTAGCACAGTGCCAAGGAGGGGGACGCTACTGCAAGTTTAGCAATGTGAATTTTAGTCTAGATCATAGTAAAGCTACTATCACCTGACTCCAGACATGGATAATGGATTTTAATAGGCTTCTTATCTGTAAGGGATTTCAGCACTATCTTGATTGCCATTTCAACCCAGACAAGCCAAGTCATTGCCATTCCTCTGTGCACCTGAGCTAGTTTTTGAACTGCTGGAACCTTTTACTAATATTCCAATCCAGTTTGTCATTCACATCAACATTTTCACTCACCTAAGCTTTGGGACGAGTCTGTCTATTACACCAGCTCAGTATTTCCACCAAGAATTACAAGAAAAGTTTTTAGATTTACAGTCCTAGGTTAACCTGTTCTTGGATCAAAAATTTCATGCACACCCTCTCCAGGCTGTAGCACTTCCACAGTGAACTTTAAAAGGTATGTCCTCCCCTTGACAGAGGCACAGAAATTCCCAAAAGCTGGATCAGTAATGAAAACTGAAGACAAGAAAAAAACTACTCTGTACAACACTCACAGTAAGAACATCAAAGTGTGAAAGAACTAATAGCAGGTTAGAGAGACATTTCAGAAATAGTTCAAATTAAGTGCTCAAGGAAGGTACATTTCACCGCAACAGGCAAGGTCTTCTACACCAACACAGCAACCTCGTGATGGGGTAGAGGCCACTTCAGTACACCATTTGCATAACAAACAAAATCTTGAAGTTTCTAGGACAAATCTTTCAGAAGATACTGCATGAAAGCAGTTCACTGATTTTCAAATAATTCTAGAAGGTAAAATATTCAATAATTGATTGAGCCAAGCACTTGTTTTACATAAGACACCAAAGTCCTTGCTTGCATGTACCACCTTCAACTGGAGCAGGCTGTAAGCTGGGCAGATTCGATTTTCATTTTTAGGAGTCCATGAGTTCCAGTGCAGCTTTTGTCCCAACCTTAACCACAAAGCAAAGACACTTCCAAAGAAGACACTGCATACATAGGAACATACTTTCCACTCTGAAATCAGATGCCCCAAACAACAGTTCTTTTTATATGAGTGCTCAAATAATTTCATTTCTTCTTGATATAAAATGTACATGCACAGTGTTTATTTTAGTATAGCCTTCTGAAGAGATTTAACTACACAAGAGAAGAATCAGCAGATAAAATTCTGAGGCCCACTATAGGCAAGTTACTCTTGCAGTCGTATCCAGATCATAAGAGGACTGAGAAAAGAGGATTTCAGTGCTAAGAGGCACATTAAGAGACACATCGGAACACAAGCCTCTCACTGCCCAGCTCTAACACTCACAACCTTTCTGCTATCAACAGACTCGAGTTCTAGGTTGGAGCCACAAGTCAATAATGAGGCAAATAAAGGTTCAATCAGCAGAAGCTCCTCTGCTGTGATCCCTGATGTGATTTACACAGCTCTCACCTGTGCAGCAGCACACAATGAACCCGCTGGAATTATGGCAGTGCCAGTTCAGCACTGCATTTTTCAGAGCTCCTCATGTGCTACAGCTTTCAACAAGCACACCTTCAAAACCAGACAGGACTGAAAATGCAAACCCAAACTAGAAATATCTTCTCTCGTTAAAATTCACATAAATCTACACATTAATAGGTGTGAATAAAAACCAGTATCCCTTCCCACTGTACTTGGCAACCCAGGCTTCATTCCTGGCTGTGCCACTGGCCCAATCCCACCTTTACAACTTTCAGGGTACACTCTCATGGTGGATTTCTACCAGAGCTCCTAGGCCAGGGGCTTGCCATCAAAACCAGCACATCTTGCTGCTAAATCACTTTGACAGAAGGCATCTCCTGATGTAGGATACTCACGGAGTAACAACTGACGGATCCTGGAGCGTACATGCACTGACCCCCATCCTCCTTTTACTCACAGCTGTAAGCGCAAGTAGCAGAATTCATAAAAGCTAAGTAGGTCAGGATATGGCAATGAACTTTCTGGGATAGAAAGACAAATTACTGGATGCATGGTTTCTCTATTAAATTCCCAATTAACACTTTGGAAGTGCAGCTTTTATGGCAGGCAAAAGCTGATGTCAGAATAATTTATACAGGTTACTCTTCAAACAGCTGTCCCAGCTGGTCTCACTTCAGATAGCCCTGGTATCCTACAAGCTTCTAAACCTACTCCACTTACTCAGCTCTGGATACTGGCAAACTACAAAGCACTGCAAGTTTTAAACGTACTTTTTATCTTATGATCCTCCACACAAAGGGATTAACTGGAGCATTAAGAAGATCTCTGAATTGAGGACAACAGCAGTCATTTGTCACGCACGGTGGAAGCTCCGAAGTGCACAGATGCCGATTGTTCCTGGAGCAGGACATTCCTGACCCAATACCTCCAGCCCAAGTATTCCCCTACAGCCACGCTGCCAGCCCCCTCTTCTGAAACTGGGAACAATCTTCTTGGCTCAGGTCTGTGGGAGCTGAGCTGGTCCAGCTACAGAGCCCCAAGTACTGATAACTGACCCAAAGAGCATCACACCCCTTCACTGAAAAGGCACTGGCCAACAAATCCCTACTCAAGCTTCTGCATTTTGTGCATCTCCTAAAAACACAGTCACATTTTGATGCCTGGGATGACATTTTCCAGTCCAAGTGGCAAATCAATTATCTTTTACCCCCACTTGACTGTTACTAATCAGTACTTCCCCAATGAACCAACTTTCTTAGGTGAGCTTGAAATTCGATGAGAGATTTTAAAAATTCCTCTTTTAAGCTTAGTTTCAAAGAAAGAAGCAACAACTACTCAGAAAGATAACAAGGCCCAGGTGAAAAAACAAAGGGCAAGAAGTCCAAACAGCCCCAAGGGTTCTTTCAGCAGTTGTTTTGTCTCATGGGTTTTTCCCTGACTTTTGGGTTCCATTTGATCATCTGCTGACCACCACTTCCACTGTTAAGGAAAAATTCTCTCCTACTAGCACAAAGCCCTTTGAAAATTACATCTCAAAACAACTAAATTTAAAAAGCCAACATTTACAACACAAATCCTTCCATTTGCTATTTGAAGCTTCTTAAGGGCTGAACTGATCAAAGATGCTGATTTTCTTCATAGTAAAAAGTTAAATAAATCACAACTTTTCAACTTCTGTAGTCCACCAACAATACACAACTTCAAGTCTTTCTAATTACAACTCTGACATGACTGCTGAAATTAAACCAGGTCCCAGTGCCCTCCTGCAGACAGGGTGTGAATTCAAATTTAGACAGCAGACTAGGAAACTGGAGGTGCATCCCTCAACATTTAAATTAATCCACTGGTTCCTAACCAAAAGCAGCCAGTGAGCAGGGTGAACATACAACATGAACCTTTCTTTTTTTAAACTCTGTGCCAATGCAGACTCTGAGATCAGTGAAGACACTGCTTGAAAGAGCAAACCCTGTGAAGAGTAAGAAGAGCAGCTCCATTTCCCTCCTAATCACACCAAAGGAAAACATAGAAGTTGTCAGAGATTTACAGAACAAATACATTATTCCAACAAGACAGCTGAACATGATATTCCTTCCTTAATATGGAATTAGCCTGGAAAAAAACCCAACCTGAATGTTTTCACAAAATCAAGTCTTGGTGAAACAGCAGACTAAGAACACAAAACAAAAAAATCAACCTGACCACCTACTGATCATCAAACTAAAAACCTCTTCCACTAACAAATTACCTGGAGGCAGGAACATATTATCAGCCCTCAAGACACTCCAACCAAGTAACAAAAAACGTATTCCTGATAGGAATCCTAGCTATACAACTAAAACCTGCTGCCAGGAGAAACTTTGGTGTCCAGGGAGTAAAAGCAAAGCTGTCTGGAGACAGTTCATGAGCCTCACAGCACACCTGATCAAATCCATGTGGCCAGGAGGTTTCGGTTTGTTTTAAATTTTCCTAAATGTGAACACAGCAACTGAGTTTTCAAGCACTTTTTAGATTAGCTTTTTGTCTCCAAACCCCCAAAACGTGATAACAGGAACCAGAGCTACTTCAGGACTGTCCAAACACAGTAACACAAGCGTCAGCAACAGATTTGCAACTGACTGTGTAAAACAAAGATGCCTGGGCTCCCACTCTTCACCCAACTGTGAGACAAGCCAGAGCTTCAGGATGATTTCTTTTCTTTAAGCACGCTATCTGAACAATCTACAGGAACTGTACTGTAGTAATACACCAGAGTGTGGCCATTTCATTTGCAATATTTGCAGTTTGCTGTCAAGCTGGCTATCAGTTCTCAAACAGTGACTCACCAAGTTCAAAGAGGGCCAAAGGTTGGAACTTACTATACATTCTACTAACATTTGCGTTCTGGTAAATGGCATCTTTTAAAGGAAGTTTGAAAAGAAAGTCAACAGGGGATGCTGAAACAAAGTACAGCTGAGGTAATCACTACAAAAAACACTGTCAAAGGCATAATCAATGCAAAAATAAGAGGGTTCATTTGGCTTAACTTAACACTACTCCTGACAGACTCAAAAAGGGTTTCAAGAATAAGGCACCGTGATCCTTCAAAGGGCACTGCAAGAGCTCAGACTGAAACTGAAAATGCAGGGATGCCTCCGCTAAAAGCACAGAGACAACAGCACACACGTAACTTTGAACCCCGGTGTGTGGCTTCAGCCCTCACCTGAAACGGATTCCTGGCAGCGGGAATCGCCCTCCCGAAAGCTGTACCCTCCCCAGGGGTACACGCAGGGGCAGCATCCCGGGCTGCCCAAAAGGAAGCGCCTTACCCCCCCTGGCTGCCCAGGGAGGCCGTGGGGCTTCTCTCGCTGGAAGCATCCAAAGCCCACCTGGACGCGCTCCTGTGCCACCCGCCCCAGGTCACCCTGCCTGGGCTGGCGGGCTGGACTGGGTCATCTCCACAGCTCCCTTCCAACCCTGTTGGTTATGTGACTGCCCAGCGCCCCATCCCCACCTCCGGACCCCCGGCTCTCCGCATCCCGCCCGAGGAGCGCTCCCCACCGCGGCNGTTACTGCCCGCCGGGCCGGGCCCCGCGCCCCGCCCCTTTCACCGCCTCACGCGCTGAGCTGGAAGGATGCGCGTCACCCGCTCCGAGCCGCCGGCCAATGGCCTGAGAGCTCCGCCGCCTGGCCCCGCCTCCCGGCCCCGCTGATTGGGCAGCCGGCTCGCCTCTCCCCGCCCCTCCAAGGACCCCGCTCTGGGAGGTGTCCGCGGCAAACAAGCCGTTAAAGGGAAATCGCCATAGTGGTAAACGGCGGCTGGCGGCCAAACCACCGGCCGCGAGGCGCCTGAGGAGCGTCGCTGCCTCCATTTCCAAGGACGTTTCAAGCACCGGCACTCCCAAGTGACATCTCTTAATTACATGGTTTTATTTTGATCAGGCTTCTCTGTAGGCTGCCGAGCGCTGAGGCCCGCAGAGGGAAAGCCGCGCGGGGGCTGCCGGGAGCTGTAGTTCCAGAGCGGGTCTCCGGCCGCCATTTTGCGGCCGCCCTGAGGGGTCCGTGAGGGGCAGCGGGGCCCGGCTTCAGCCCGTGCTCGTGGGCGCGCCCGAGATGTGTCAGCGCACGTTTATATCCATCGTGGGAGCGGGAACCGAGCAGGGAATGCTCCTGGGAGCCGAGCGGGGAATACAGGCCAGGTAGCACCTGGGACAGAGGAGCCTCCCCTGGCACTGGACCGGGTAGATGAACACCCCAGTTGTGACCAAAACACGAGGCGTTTTGTGGATAACCTGGCCCACAGGCAGGAAAACCCTCCTTGCGGCTCACTCGTGCCAAAAACACCCCTCAGGGTGGGGATCCCGGTGAGGGAAGCGCGGGGGCAGCGAGCGGGCAGCGGGCACAGGGAGCCCCGCAAGGCGCAGGCGGGTGAGTCAGGAGTGCACAGGGCAGGACTCTGAACGAGCAAGGACAGCTCAGCCCCAGCGACGGCTGAATCAGGCAATCCCAGCTGGGCACAGCTGCTGCTTTCCCCAGAGCAGCCCCAGCCTCATGACCCGGCCCTTACAGAGATGGCATGACTGGAGTCAGTCAGCAGTGGAAACCTCTGGGAAGTGTTTGTGTCTGTCCTGTCCCTGATATTTCACCCTGTAACTTTGTGCCTTGGTTAACAGCTGGCACTCTGTGCCCTTCTGAGCCCCCCAGAGGGGTGGGAGCGGTGCAGTTCGAACCGGGTCCGCCTCTCCCCGCCGGGCTGGGGCGCCCCGGGCATTGCCCATCCCAACACAGCCTTGGCCACAAAGTACGTGTTGGGCATGGCCAGGAGCAGAGCATCCATCCGTGAAGCACTGGAAATTCAAACAACTGCTGATCTGGCTGCTGGAAGAGCTGGTAAACATTCATTAACCCATTGCTGAGCACTGCCAGCCAGAGCCCTTGGCCTGAGTGCTGCCACGGGGTATGGCTGGGCCTGCCTCTGCTGTCAGCCTCTGTTGTGCTCCCGGGACAGGAATTCCTGCAGCTTCCCCGATGACTGGAGAGGGCTCTGAAGCCACACAGGCTCAGCCCACGGGGCTGCTCCCTCCTGGCACAGCTCCCCCACGCCGTGACCCCGTTAGCAGCTGGGGAGTGAGCACAGCTTACACCAAACAGCCAAAGAGCTGTCACAGAGGACACATCATTTCAGGGGAAGCTTTACACTGCTGGGGTCCTGGAGAAAAAGCCCCTTAGAGTCAGTCCCCACCAGCTACGGGCATCCCCCAGAAGGGCCTGGATCAGCCAGGCAGGGTCTTATGTCCCCACCTCTGCCATACCCACATACCAGTGCTTGCTGAGCTTGTTTCTCAACCACTGATGAGCAATGTGAGAGTCAAAAAATGACGGATTACCCAATCTCCCAAGTAGAGCCCCTAATTAACCCAAACCCAATGGCCCATGGGGTTACCAGGGAGCAGCTGTTTGTATGGGATTCTCAAAAGGAGCTGCATGTTTGTAGCAGGGTTTCTTTGCTTGCTCTTGGCCAAATTTCTCATGGAAAACCCCAGGACGAGGGGAACCGGTGCAGTTCCATGAAGCCCTGAGGCTGAGTTTGAGCTCACCCTGCATCCCCTGGGCAGGGAACATCACTCTGCTGACTAGGAATAAAACCTGGGCTGTGGTGCTTGGCAGGGAAAGCTGGAGGAAGCCACCCAGGGGACACCTCTTAAGCAGCAGGAAAGAGAAGGAGGTGCTGTTTTACCTGCAGAGCAATGGGGCAGTGCTTGTCCATTGCACTCCAACAGGCCTGGCTGTGGAGTGTCCCCCAGAGATTTGGGCATTCTGGGACTGATTGTTGGAGAGACACCTGATCCTGGGGTACACCCTGGGCCTTTGCCTTTCAGCACTTTGCAGCATTTGTTTGCTGCAGTGGCAAAGCTTTTTTCTCTCCCATTCATCCCTATCTGCCCTTTACAAAGGCTTCTTGTTTTCCCAAGTGTTGCCTTTTTTTTTTTCCACGTGTGATTTAATTCACACAAACTCCTTCCTCTTCTGACTATTGATCTTGGCTCCTTACTGGTTAAAATAAAGTAAATCTTTCATAAGCGGGTTCTGACAACGCAACTTTTGTTCCTTCCAGACACAATTTCCTGTTTAATTTCCTGACTGTTTCTTACTTGGTAAAGGAAAAGTTGTAAATTGCAAGATTGCTTCAGAGACCTTCCTCTGACTTCAGATGAACCGTTAACCACTTGCAGGAGAGAATCCAGCAAACCAGCACAAAACTTGTAAAAAAACCCTCAATTTATTTTATATCTTCTGTGATTCGCACTGAAAGGAAAGCAAAAAATAAAGGTTGGAAAAATTTTCCTTGGAACAACCAAACAGGAGCAACTCCACGTCCAGCCGAGCAGGTAATTGCTGTTTCATCACTCAGCAAACGGCCTGTGACACATGGGCTGTGCCTCTGTGGCCCCAGCCGTGGTCATCCCGCTGCACGGGCTCTGATTCCCCCTCCCACACTCCTCTGAATCCCGGGCCATGACGAGAGATTCCCGTGTGTGTGACCAGGGATCCTCTGCACATTCCTGCCGGCGGGGTCACTTGAGCGCTCTGCACGGCTCTGCTCATTACCGCGGGCAGGGTTAATTACCGCGGGCAGGGTTAATTACCGCGGGCTGGCGCCGGGCTCGCAGGGACACGGTGACACCGGCTGGGGCTGTGTGACCTGGTGTGGAGAGCCGCTGCTCAGATGTGCAGCCAGCAGCCCCAGAGCCTGGCAGAGCCTTGGATTCGGGCACGGCTGGCACAGCCCTGGATTCGGGCACGGCTGGCACAGTGCCACGGCTCCAAAGGCAGGAGGGAGCCAGGACCACCTGGGACAGGGCACAGCCGGGCCCGGGCTCCTCCACCTGGCTCTGAGCCCCCTCTTCAGTGGCTCAAAACCTGGAAGTAAAAACCTCATGTAAGGTGAAGGAAATGAATTGAGGTGGGAATGGCACTTTGGAAAACAATTGTATTTAGGTGTCTCATTTCATGTGGCTAAATTTTAACTTTTGCCTAGAAATAGGAGATAAAACGATTGCTCCAGCAGGGGTGCCTAGGCAGGGTACAGCAGGAAGCTGCAGCATCTCCTGGCCCTGTTGCAGAACCACAGAGCCTCTGCATGGCAGCAAACGCTCTTCCTACAGCCACTGCTTGGGAATAGATGGAAAACAGCTTCCTGGGGAAGGGATCCTCCTTATCCTAGCCTGGCTGGCAAGTGTTGCAGGCACAACTTCAGCAGCACCTTGGCAATGCTGTGACACCAGTGCAGAGCCCTGGTGCAAGAGGAGAAACGTGGTCAGCGCCTGGGGAGCTTCTCTTGCCGTGGGATGGGGCTGATGGAATGGGGAAAGCCCAAAGGTTGCTGACAGCCAAGACACAGAAAATCCAAATCAGTTCTTGCTCTTGTGACAGAAATGTGGTGTAGGACTGGGGGCTTGCAGTGGGGTGAACCATGGGGGGTGCCCCTGGTGCTTCCCAACAGCTGCTGTCTGAGCCCCCCGGGAAAAGAAAAATCAAATTTCACTGCAGAAACCGAGAAACGGCAAAACTTCATGATGAGCGTGTAAAGCTTTTTTTAGCCTTTATTTCTGGAAGGACAGCGTGGGCTGAAGGTTCCCCTTCCCTGTTCACCCTCTAGCTGGGGTGAGAGGGAGGGCTGGGAAAGGCCCTGGTGCAGCCCGGGCTGGTTTCCTCTGCAGCCCTGTGCAAATGAGGGACATGGTGGGGCTGTGACAGGCGCCTCCAGCAGGCCGGGGCATCCGGGGCTGCCTCAGCACCAACCTGAGACCACCCCCACACCCCGAGGCTGCAGGGTGGGCAGAGCCCTGGGCAGCAGTGCCAGGGACAGGGAGGCTGGCACAGCCACACAGGAGCATCAGCACCTCCGCTAGATCCGAGTGATGGGCATGAGCGACACACAGGGCTGCCCAGGCACACAGGGAATGCCCCAGGCTCGGCTGCTGCCCTTCCCCTTTCTGCCTAAAAATAAACTAAATTCCCACCCGGCTCCATCCCCTCCCTGCCAGGTATTTAAAAATAGGGAGAGGGGTAGGGGGTGCCTGGCAGCAGGACTGTCACTCCTCAGGGACTGACACGCTCCATGGGAACAGGCACGTCCCGCAGCAGCAGCCAGGCGCCCCCTCCCCTCCCTGCAGTTGGGGCAGGACGAGCTGCAGGGAGCACTGCAGGTGTAAAACACTCCCCAGCCCCGACACCACTGCTCTTACCGAGCACGGGGGCTCCTGCCTGCAGCTCCAGGTCTGTGCTCAAGGGAGGAGGGCAGGGAGGGCTCCTGGTGTGAATATCTCCTGGGAAATCGCTGTTTCCAGATTGAGGCCATGCTCTGTTTGAACAAAAGCTTCTTTAGTTCTTTGCTAGGCAAATGGGAAGGTGAGCACAGAGGAGGATCCTCTCCCTGCACAGCCGGCTGAAGCCGTCAGGTGCCATCTCCGGGCAGCAAGTGACAGAACCAGAGGACACCACAGTCTCGAGCTGCACCAAGGGAAATATAGGTTGGATATTAGGAAGAAGTTTTTTACAGAAGGGGTGATAAAGTACTGGAATGTCTGCCCAGGGAGGTGCTGGAGTCACCATCCCTTGATGTGTCTAACAAAAGACTGGATGTGGCACTTGGTGCCATGGTTTAATTGAAGTGTTGGAGCATATTGAAGTGTTATATTGAAGTGCATACTGAAGCATATATTGAAGTGTTGGACTCGATAATCTTGAAAGTTTCTTCCAGCCTAGTTCTGTGAATTCTGTTATTTTGACCTGTGCACACCAAATTTTTCCCCAGTTACACTTCCTAGAAAAACCAACAGTGTTTGCATACACGGTTTCATCCAATATCCCCCTCCCCATTTACAGAACAAAAATATCTCCATGGCAGGCACAAAAAACCTTGCTAGAAACTCTGGGTCCCTTCACACTTCTCGGTCTGTCCCCCAGAGCTGCAAGGGGAGGGAAGTGGCTGCTGTAGGAGGCTCAGGACTGGGCAGAGTTGGTGCTGGGAGCTGCCATGGGGCCCAGCCACCACCCCCTGGGGGCATTGCTGTTACCCTCTGGGGCATTGGATGTTTCAGTGTTTTGCCACCTGCAGCTCCTGCTGCCTTTCCAGAGTCAGTGGAAGAGCTGGGTCATCAGTTCCCATCCTACACTACACACTTAGGGCTAAACAAGGGGGGGCAGAGTGAGAAACCACTTGGCAAAGCTGTGTTTTGGAGCCCCAGCCCTGCTCTGCCAGGCCTTGGAGGCACCCATGAGGACCATAAGACCCTCCTTGTTCCCAAATCTCAGTTTTCACTTTCCAGCTTCCATGACAGCCCAGGCTCAGGTCCCACAGGCAGATTTTATTATTTTATCCCCACAGATATCCCTCCCTGCACCTCTGTGTTAAAGAAGTGCCACATATGGCTGAAGGTTGAGCTGAGTTTACCTGAGCAGCTGAAGTTTGGACTCATCCCACCCTGGAGCACCCTGCAACTGCAGAGCACATTGCTGATGTGATATTTGGCCATTGTTTCCTAGGGGTTTTCTTTTTTAAAGCAGATAAAAACCCAAACCCCATCATCTTTACTAGCTGCCAGCCTGACCCTGATGGAGTTCCCCTATGACAGGCCCCGCTGACCCACTGCCCTGGAGCTGGCCAGGCCTGGGCTGGGCTGGCTTGTCCTGTTTTCCAGAGCCCAGAGGGGGTGGTGGGGAGGGCGTTTTGCCAGAGGGCTGCAGGGTTCCATGGTGACCCTCAGGGAATGCCAGGAGTGAGGGAGCTCAGTTTCACAGCCCTCCCCACGTGCTGTGTTGCAGAGGTCACATCCCTGAAGGCATGTGTCTTTCCACATCACACCCCTCCTGCCCCAGATCCTCAGCCTTCCCATCTTCTTCCCTTGCAACAGGCACAGCAAATCCCAAACCTTGCCCTGGCAGATCCCAGTCCAGTGTGGGCTTCTCAGAACCAATTCCAATTTCCTGCACCGCTTGCCCAGCTCTCTGAGCAGGGTTTCTCCAGCAGCCTTTGTTACCTCCTCATCTCAGCTCAGGAAATCTGACTTGCACACAGGGAAGGGAGATGCCTGGGAGAGCTGGAGCAGCACCAGACCCCTCCATGTCCAGGCCCTGCAGGCCCCCAGGGCAACCAGCCCTGTCTGCCCCAGTATCCCCCCTCGGGGCTCAGCCCACTGCGAGGCACCGGGCTGCTGTCATCCCAGTCCGTGCTGGGGACTGAATCCAAACAATCCTTAAACAAGTGACTGCAGGAGAGCAGGCACAGCCTGCTTGGGGCCTTTTAAGGCAGGAGACGATCTCTGGACATGGAGAATGCAGCAGCTGGAGCTGTGCCAACCTCCCCCTCCCTGAAAAACATTCCTGTGGAGGGAGGGTTTGGCTCCAGGGTCAAAGGGCAAGGCTGGGGGATGGCTTGGCAGAGAAATGAGGCCCAAGGATCCAAAGCTGTGCTGTGTCATTCCTGTGGGGTGACACCAGGGATGCATGGAGAGCCCTGTGTGAGGGACAGGGAGAAGTGCAGGATCCATCCTCATCCATGCAGCCTCAGGCCAGCCCGGCCACTGAGCAGAGTGTGCTGTTATTCTGAAGCCTGTTTCTGCAGCACAGGAGATGGTCCCGTCCCGAGGGGCATCAGACACACCTGCAGGAGCCAGTGTGGGGTGCAGTGCCTGCCATACTTTGATATTCAAATGGCTCCAGTGCAGGGCCACATCAATCCCAGCTATTTCAGTCCCAGCCTGTCACCTTTTCCAGCCTTCCTTCCAAACAACCTTAGCGGTGTATTTCAACATTCAGAGCCAGCAGACACTACACAAATCTGCAGTGGGGTCCCTTGGCAAAGGGCAGGGCAGAGCCAAGCCTCAGCAGACCCAGAGTTTGTAGTGCCATGGCACCCAACCATCTCAGAGAGGGGCTCAAAGCCCTCGCCATCCTACATCCTCTCCAGAGGCCAGTGGCGCCTGGGGACACCTGACTGTGAGGTGAGGGAGGACCTGTGGCACGGAACCCAGAGTGGGAATTTCGATGCTCAGAAAGGACTTTTGTATTCTCGACCTTAGCTCTTGGTTATCCCTGCCAGGAGAGCTCCCGGGAGGGCTGAGGGATGACTCCAAGGCACGAGGTCCCCTCTGAGCAGCAGGGCCGCCCGGTGCCGCTGACGTGGCGGGACAGCTGTGCCGGCAGGAGAGTCCCTGCCCCGCAGGAGAGTCCCTGCCCCGCAGGAGAGTCCCTGCCCCGCAGGAGAGTCCCTGCCCCGCAGGAGAGTGAGTCCCTGCCCCGCGGCAAAGTCTGGGCCACCTGGGCAGGGCTGAGCTGCCCTTTGCGCCGTGGGCGGTGCCACCACACGTGGCAGTCACACGCTGTCCCCTCCCGGGGACACAGTGCCAGCACAGCAGCGGCCGCTGCTTCGCTCCAGACCCTGCTGGGGTGTCCCAGCCCCGGGTGGGTGCCGGCCCCTGCGGGTCCCGGCACTGGGCTGGCATTGCCGAGGGTGCAGAGCCAGTTCAGGGGAGATCCCCGTGTCTGGGTGGGCACCCGTGGGGGCTCCAGCTGCTGTGCTGGCATCTCCCAGAGGGGTTTGCTTTGCTGGCACTGCCCAGCGTGGCTCAGGAGCGCTGTGAGTCACTGACCAGCCCCAGCCTCCCACCTCTCCCTGCCTCCAAAGGGCACTTTGCTGGCCCACAGCAGAGATTTGNCCGGCACTGGGCTGGCATTGCCGAGGGTGCAGAGCCAGTTCAGGGGAGATCCCCGTGTCTGGGTGGGCACCCGTGGGGGCTCCAGCTGCTGTGCTGGCATCTCCCAGAGGGGTTTGCTTTGCTGGCACTGCCCAGCGTGGCTCAGGAGCGCTGTGAGTCACTGACCAGCCCCAGCCTCCCACCTCTCCCTGCCTCCAAAGGGCACTTTGCTGGCCCACAGCAGAGATTTGAAAGAGCACATGAAGTACCCTTCACCTCTGTTCTCCCCACTCCACTGGGATTTCTTCATGGACCTGACCACGTGGAAGCAGCCTCATGCCTCCGCCCAGCCTACTCTTCTTGGTCCCCAAAGCATCACAGACGTGCATGACAGCCCAGGGCCAGGCTGCAGCAAACCTGCTGTCACCAGCCACAGCAAGGGCACAGCATGGCCCTGCCCATGCCCATGGGAGCTGGCATCCCTCCTCTGTGATGGTCGTGGCACTTGTCAGAGCAGCAGGAATGGCACTCTGCCCTCCCAGCTTTCCTCCTGCATGCCCCAGCTTTACTCCATGACTTTGGGAGAAGGACATTTTGTTCAAAATCTCAAGTCCTCAGGCCACCAAGGCAATGCCAGCGATCACAGGAGCTGGCAGCACTCCCTGTCCCTGTGGGCACTGCCTTGTGCACATGGGGCACGTGCATGGCTCTGTGCGAAGTGTGGGGCTGGGGGCTTTCAGGGAGGGCAGCTGAAACTGAGTCCAGCTCCCTCCTGGCTTGGAGCCTGCTGGCATCGTCCCTTGGCATGGGGGACCAGCACAAGGCGAGCAGCTACTTCTCCCCTGCAGAGCAAGTGCAGTGATTTCAGGCTGGGAGGTGGCACTTTTCAGATGTCACTGTGGTGTGGCTCAGCCTGAGGCCCCCCCAAGACACACCAGCAGTGTGGGCACTACCTGGTGCTCTGCACGTATCTGGATGAGGTGGGATGTGTTTGGAGAGCCTCCTGTGGCAAGATCTGGGGTGAAAACAACCGGCAGCTCTTTTGCCTGTTGCTGCTGTGACAGCAGGGCCATGAATGCCCCTTCCCACAGCACAAACAGGGCACTGTTCAGGGCTGCTTTGCCCGGGCCAAGGCATCCTGGTGAGGCCAAAGTAAGCAGCTCCTCAGCAGCACGCACCTCTCCGTGGCTGGGAAGGCTCTGACCTGAGCACAAGCAAACACAGACTTAGGGAAAACACCTCTGGCCTGTGGGAAATAATCCCCTAATATGCCCCTGTCCCCTTGCTGCACATGCTGAGTCTCTTAGGCGTGGAGATGGGAGCACAGGAGATGGATGTCCCTGCAGAGCTGCACCTCTCCAGCCCTGCTCTCCTCCTCCTGCTCCACTCCCGGGCAGGGCAGGAGCTGTGAGCAGGCAGGAGCTGCAGGCAAGGGCGCTCTGTAGCATCACACCCACATTCCTCACCTGGCTGCTGGAACCTGATTTGGCCAGAAAAGCAGGTGCCTCTCTGGACCGGGACAGGAGTGGGGCTTGCAGCAGGGGCCGGGGTCACACTCCCAGCAGCAAGGCTGGGCACGCACTGGGATATCCAAGCACAGAGAGGCCCTGGCTAAATCCATCGGCCGGCTGTGCCCTTCTCGGCGGCTGAGTTTGGGCTGCAGGGGGACAGCCCTTCGCCACGGTGTGGGACAATGGGGCATCACTCGCGCCCGCTGGGCCGGCCGGCTTGCGGGGCCAGGCAGAACCGAGAGAGCCCCAGCATGCACTGGCAGCTGCCTGCCTGTGGCACAAGGACTTGTGGCCCTCGGCATGAGCAGATCCCAGCACGGAGCTGCGCTGTACCCTGAGGCCACCCNCGGGCCAGGGGCACCCCGCCCGTCCCGGGGCCATGGAGCCGGTCCCCGGGCGGCGGTGGCAGAAGGTGCTGTACGAGCGGCAGCCTTTCCCCGATAACTACGTGGACCAGCGGTTCCTGGAGGAGCTGCGAAAGAACGTTCACGCCCGGCAGTACCGGTACCAGGCTGTGGTCTTTCAGTCGGGAGCGGTGGTGCAGCAGCTGTGCAGCGTGTGCGTCTTCGTGCTCACCTGGTGGTACATGGACGCCGGGGTGCTGAGCCCGCAGGGGCTGTTCGGAGCGGCCTTGGTGTCCTCCCTGCTCGGCTACGTCCTGTTTGACGCCGTGGACGGCGGGGCCGGGCGCTGGGCGAGCGGGCGGACGCGCTGGGCTGACCTCAAGAGCACCTTGGTGTTCACCGCCTTCACCTACGGCTTCTCGCCGGTGCTGAAGACGCTGACCGAGTCCATCAGCACGGACACCATCTATGCCATGTCAGCCCTCATGCTCCTGGGCCACCTCATCTTCTTCGACTACGGCGCCAACGCTGCCATCGTGTCCAGCACGCTGTCCCTCAACATGGCCATCTTCGCCTCGGTGTGCCTGGCCTCGCGCCTGCCTCGCTCGCTCCACGCCTTCGTCATGGTCACCTTTGCCATGCAGATGTTCGCGCTGTGGCCCATGCTGCAGAAGAAGCTGAAGGCGCGCACGCCCCGGTGCTACGTGGGGGTGACAGTGCTCTTTGCGCTGGCGGCGCTGGCGGCGCTGGCCACGGTGTCCAGCGTGGGCGCCGTGCTCTTCGCCTCCCTGCTGCTCGCCATCTCCTGCCTCTGCCCCTACTGCCTCATCCGCCTGCAGCTGCTCAAGGACAACATCCACGGGCCGTGGGACGAGGCTGAGATCAAGGAGGACCTCTCCAGGTTCCTCATGTAGGCCTGGCCCAGGGGGACCCTCTGCCGTGAGCAGTGCAGAGGTCCTGGCTGGGGAGGACACCTGAGCCAATAAAGTCTCTCACAGCAGCAAGGACCCCTCTGTGCTCCCTCCGGGATCCGCTCCCAGGCCTGGCGTGGGTTTGGTGCAGGAAGGGGCTGAGCCTGCGGCGCAGGGTGCGGGCAGGCAGGGAGCGTTCAGTCCTGGCCGTGCAGACCCGGCCTCGCAGCACAGGGCACAGGGGAAGTGTCCCGCGGAGTCCCCGGCCCCGGGGCCCTCCGGGTGTGCCGGGAGGGCAGCGCTGGCCGGGGGGGCTCTGGGCAGGGCGCTGATGGACCCGCAGGGCCGAGCACGAGGGCTGGAACGGGGGCAGAGCCCTCCTGCACCTCGGCCCTTGTGGGTGCCAGAATAGCCTCACACCACCGGCAGGCGCCACACTGCCCTAAATCCCTTTGGAGATGGAGTGAGAGGGCACCACGCCTTCCTCCCATCCCTAACCCCTCTCCAGAGGCAGGCCCGGCCTCGCTGCAGGTCCAGCCCCGAGGCAGAGGGCTGGAGCTCCGCACAGGAGCTCCGCACACCCGCCTGCCGGGGAGATGCCAGGCTGCCGGGACAGCAGCAGGGCCGTCGGTCCCAGCCGACCCTGTCTGTCCGGTGTCCGTGTGTCCGGCAGCGCTCCCACCACAACAGAGGGCGCTCCCGGCAAACAAGTCCCGCGGAGGCCTGGCCGGGGCAGGCGGCCCCGGTGCTGGGACCTCCCCGGCGCTTTTCCCGTTCCTTGTTCTCAGCCCTCGGCAAGCCCAGCCCTGCTCCGGCCGGCCCGGGGAGCAAATCCCTCCAGAGCCGGCACCTCAGGAGGGAAGGGATGCCCACGCCTGCCCCATCTCCCAGGGCTGCATTTGGCATCACCCGGGCGTTTATGAAACTTCTCTTTTGGAAAAGCTGCAGCGGCGCAATTTTCTGCTCGATTTTCCCCATCCCAGCGAGCAGGCGCTTTTCACTCACTCCTTGGGCTTTCTCGGAAATGAGCAGCCCCCGGCGGAGTCCCCAACACCTCTAGTGCTTTGTTACTGCTCTTGCCAAGTGTTAAATGTTGCTGTTGTCGTCGTGGTAACGACTTCATCTCATTTTGCTCTTAATTAAAACCTGTAGCAGTCTGGAGCCCGTGCTCAGGTCTCGCAGGGAGCACAGAGTAGCCAGATGCTCAGAGTCAAGGCATTTTTTAGCTCTGCGGAAAGGAGGCTGTTTTTTCACAGGGAGCTTTCCCAGAAAGCTGCTTTCCCCGACGGCCCATCTGACACTGGGCTAATGCCAGTGTAACACTGCCATCCCAAACAGATTCACAGAGCCATTGGTACAGGGGCAAGGCTGGAATGTAAACCAAAAATAAATCAAACCTCGTCTGCTTGGCCCCTGGCTATCACAGCAGAGACTACAAGAAAGCAGAGTTTCTGTTGCACTCACGCCTGCATGGAGAAATATTTCCCCACAAAATACTTTTCTCAAATTCACTGTCAAAACCAGCTCTGGGCTAGGAAAACTGCAAGTATTGGACACAAACATTTCAGGGCGTGGAGATGGGCACAGGCTGCCCCCTTCCCCTCACCAGAGCAGGGACCTGTGCAGATCCCCCGTGGTCACCTGTGGAGACCTGTGGACTCTGAGACAGCAGGCTCCATCCACCAGCTCCAGACTGTCCCACACAGCCCCAGACCTCTCTGCTCTGCCCCAGCTCCTTCCCTTCATCTCCTCGGAACGAGTCATAGAATTCCAGGATTAGATTAGAACAGCCTCAGTCCTTGTCTGGAGACTCTCTGAGGAAAGGCTCAGCCCTCCCCTCACCTGCCCAGAGACACCCTGCCCACCCTAACCCGGGAAATGAAAACAAAACTCCACAGCCTGGATGCACAGAGGGACCTTGATGAAAGGAGGAATGCAAAAGGGAGCCAGGGAGAGGAGAGGAGGAGACACAAAGGGCAGGCAGGGCTTCCCTGGGACTTCCCTGACCTTCTCCTGAGGACACGTGCTCTGCAGTGCTGCTGCTGTTTAAGCTGCTGTATAAATGGCCATTATGGCTATGTCTGCATGCCTGAGGTCAGAATATCCTCTACAGAACAGGAATTCGCCATAACTCTGCACCTATGCAGTAAAGCTGGAGCCCTTTGGGCATTTGCTGTCTGAGCAGACCTCCACTGAGACCCAAGAAATGGCTCTTGGCTGTTGGTGCAACAAGAATTCATCAACCAACCCTATGGAGTGAAATGTTCTTTTGCATTCCAAGTTTCTTTCCCTTAAGGTTCAGTCCACTGAGATCAGTCCTTCCATGGGACATTTTCTTTTGATTTGAAGCTGGCCAAATATGAGTAGCTGTGAAGTGGCTGGGGATCAGCCTTGCTCCTGGGGGAGAACTGACACGTGCCAGCTGCAATCTCCATCTCCAGCTTTGCTGCAGGGAAAGGCCAGGGTCAGCCACCCACACCGTGCTGTCAGGGGCCACGGCCCTCCCCACGTGGGGAACTGCATCTGGGAAGAACAAAGCTTGACTCTGACCAGGAAAGCAAAACAGGATTTTGGTCTAACCCATCCACTGCCTCGTAATGTCACTGGTGCAGCAGCCCTGTCCTTCTGCCCCTGGCTATGAACACCAGGGCAGGCTGTGAACAGCACAGACAAGGTGAAACAGCTTCTTGAAGGTCACTGTGAGCTGGTGTTAAAGGATGTGCCAGGAGCTCCCACAACACCAGCTCCAGTGCCTTTTACCTGAGGGATTCTAGAAGTGGCTACCATGTACCCATGGAATCTGGAATCCTATTTTCAACAGTATTTTTTACCAAATAATTCATAAGAAGGTAAAGATTTGAGTGGGGGATTTGCCACCATAAAATGCTCCAACAAACCAGTTTGTGTCTTGCACCCTAATGTGTAGAGGCCAGAGGGCAGCTGGGAGCTCAGCAACAGCTCCTGGCTGGGTGCTGTGGGCCAGGCCATTGAGCTAAAATAGCATCCACCTTTTATTTCTTGTTGGTACCGTGCTGTAGCACAGAGGGATTGCAGGGACACGTTCCCCCAGTGAGAACAGATTTTCAAACAACCTGGAGAAAAAGCAGCTTGTAAAGTTCACCCTATCCCCCCTCCCTTTCACCTGAGGCAGGAGCAGAACCTGCTCAAGAGCTCAGCAGGTGTGAACACTGTTGCTCTGCACAGTTCCTGAACTCTCCTGAGGTGTTTCTGCCTCAGCACCTGATGGGTTCCACGGGTGAAAGCTGCAGCCAACCTCAGCCGCTCCATTCTTGGGACAGTTGTTTTCCTGGAACTGTAGTTTCCATTTCTCCCTACCTCAGGGTGCTGGGAAGCACCTTGCCCACTTCCAGGAATTCCCAGTTTAGCACACGAAGTTCAAAGGTACAGCAGGGTTTGGGGTTTCCCCCCAATTTTTACTACATCATTGCTGTTTCTCTCTCCTTGCTCTACTAAAAGACCAAGTCTAAGTGAGAAGGAAAAATAAGTATACAGCTTTCTGTGCTCAAATCCCCTTCTATTTTGAGCAAACTGAGTGTCTGGTATTAACCAGCTCATGCAGGTGGTTAGCAGCTCTCTGGATATTTTAGAAGTCAGCTGCAACAAGAGGAACTGCCCAGATTCAGCAAAGCTGCGTCACACCAGGCTTGACAACAAGTACGGGCTGGGTGTCATCTGCCCCTTCTTCCACAGACAAAGTGATCTCATCCCCTTCCCTGCCCCATCCTGAGCAGCAGCTCTGCACTTCCCTCTCACCATCACCTCCCGACCACCCAGGAGCCTGAAGCACCAAGCTCCAGCCCAGGGCCCAGAGGTGCCTCCTGACTTACCTGCATGGCTTGTGGGACACCCCCTTTGCTTTCCTGCGAGGAAAAATAGCCAGTTCAACCCACCAGTTTCCCCTTTTTTCAGACTGACTCTTCATAGACTTCTCTGGCACCCCAAACAAGCAGATCATCTAAATCCCAGATTTTAGCTTTTCCTCAGGGATGGCCACATTTGGAACCCCAGAGGTAGCTGGGACTTAGAGCTACTTACAGCTGTTTGAGCTCAGATGCTCCACTGAGGTCGGCTTGCAAGGAATTCAGAGGTTTAGCTTGGAGAAAATGGTCAGAACAGCTGCAATTTATTTACAATTGTGCAGATGAATCAATCTAGAGGCCGTCTAGAGACTGCTGCAATCTTGTCCTTCGAGTTTCCGCTCAGCCAGGTGCTGCTGCTGGTGCGCTGGACGTGTTTGGGAACTCTGCTGGCTGCTCTTCCTGCCAGTGCTAAGCCAAAGCCACTTACATGGAGCAATCCTGGTGGAGATTGAATTCAGAAGCAGTGCTGGAACTCCAGCAGGACGTCCATCCCTCCCTCCACAGCCTTGGAGGGTGGGAGCCTCCACAGAGCCCAGGTACTTTCTCCCACAGGGTAGGAATGTCTCCATGTGGGAAAGAGTGACTAGACCCTTCAATAGAAACACAGGACACACTCTTTTTGTAGTCAGAATTTTATTTTCTTTACATCCAGGCTTATCACTGACATCTGAAAATAAAATCTTTAATTTACAAATAGCTTAGTGCAAATTAAAGGTAATTTTGGATTAAAAAAAAAAGACATTGCATGTAACACAAAAGAAATGTGTGTGTTAGGATGATCTTCTGGGAACAGCTGGTGGAGGTCGCCTAGGAAAAAAACAAAAAATAACCCAAAAATCACAGGGAGAGGGGGAGATTTAAAACAAAAGGCCAAATACAAAATTATCTTCATAAAATGGGTTAAGAGAAAAAGGCACAGAACATGTATATTAAGGAAAAGAGCAAGAGCAAGATTAGAATCAGCTGGCTCTCAGCACAGCTTGGCTTTCATCCTCACCCCCTCCCTTCTGACTTGCCAGTGCCAGAGAACCAGAACAATCCCATCCCAGGTGTGGAGGTCACTGGTCACAGGCTTTCTGATTTTCTTGCAGCAAATTAGACCCTCTGGAAGAGCTTTTCCCCAGGCAGCCTTAAACTTCTCACCACTATCAGCTTCAAACACTGTTCTTGGAGTAGAACTTTTGTGAGGTTCTGATGGAATCAGGAATGATCAAACAAGAGGGGCTCCAGAGGTGTCTGGAGGGGACACTGCTGAGAAAGGTTAACAATGAAACTGCAGAGCCCCATGGTAGTGAGGGCCCAGAGCAAAGGGCAGCTGCTCCTCGTGGTACCAGCACAGAGCACTCAGCTCTGACCAACATTCCTGGAACCAGGCTCACCCAGGGGACACGTGGGACACTGCTGTTCCCTCAGGGGAGAGCACAGACTGCCTCAGCCATGGCCACTAAAGACCAGTGAAGCAGTCTCCAAATGTTACAGGATACAGCAGAGATGTTCCTGCTGTGCTCATCCCACCTTTTACTCCCTCTTTTCCCAAAACCTAAGGACCCATTTAGCCACCGTGGTGCTCTCACAGGAAGCTGCTGAGCTGTTTATGCCCTGCAGACCATCTCTGAGCACTGATTGCAGCTACTTGGCTCATCCTGACCTGCATGAGGAACTGAGTAATCAGGGCTTCTGCACATTCATACACAACCTTTAGGGGGAAATCCTTTTCAGGAACATTTTGTCTCCATCTCCTGCTTTGGAGGACTCAGTCTGGCCTTCTGCTCAGCTCTGAAATGCCTCTAAACGTGATTTCCTCAGCAATGAAGTGAATTCCAGGTACTGCTTGTAAAACATTCATCCATTTCCCAGCAAAATACCTCTGCAGCACTCCAAGCCCCTTGCAGGCAGCAGGCTGAATGCTTCCCAGTGGGTTCCATCTCCCCTTTAATGACATCTCCAGTGATCTCAGCAAAACAGCACCTCAATAAATCCTCCCTGCACTCCCCACCGAGGAAGTGTGGGATGCTGAGATGATGGTGTAAGAGAGAGAAGACACCACTCATACACACCCAGAAAGTAATAATAAAAGCCCATCAAGAATTACAGTTTATTTCAGGTTCAGAAATGCAGCAAAACATTTTTACAGCAGGTGTATGTGATGCTCAGTAATGACCACGGTTTCAGGAATCCACTCGCTGTGCTCAAAGGTCAACACCAGGAACCATTTACAGATTACGAAACCAAAGGCAGATGTTTTGGCTCACATCAAGTAGGGCATTAACATACAGAGCAAAAAAAAAAAATCAGAAAGGAATTAAGTGTTTGCTTCTTACTAAAAAGAAGTCATCGTTTACCCCGTCCTGGAAAAGTAAAAGACAGCAGTAAAGCAAACGGCCGGCAAGGCGGGACAAATCATAGATCAAGCAAGAGTGGAGGGCTGTCGGGACGGGAGGAGCCGTCGGCATCAGCTCGCCTGCAGACAAAGCAAGAGGAAAGACAGGCAGAGTAACATTCATTTACACAAGGGAGCTGCTCTGCACCAGCCTGGCAGCAGGGGCAGTGCCACAGCACCAGGGGCTGTGCCAGGAGCCTCCCTGGTGGCACGGGGACAAAGCAGGTCTGCTCTCAGTTCAGGAGGTTTGGACTATTTTAAGACAAAAGGACAGAACTAGTCAGGAGTCTCAATGGGCTGTACACATCATGGCTAGTGAGCTGTCTGGAACAGAGAGGATAATATTTTCTATGTTATACTTGAACACGAAATGCCATAACCTAGTATGTATCTTCTTTAATATAATAAATAATCTACTTTTAGGAGGCTTACTCAGACAGTGCAGCAAGATCAGCAGTAAAATAAACACATATTAATTATGTACATAAGCCTTTTTGTTGAACATACAATCTTTTTAACCCTAGCACAAGGTCCCTTGAGATCCAAGGCTGAGAGCTGGCCATGGCACGCACAAGCTCTTCAGCTGTTGGTCAGCCATGGCGGGGTGAGTGGAAATGTTCTCTAGGCAGAGATCCAGGCTCAGCCTAGATGCAGTATTAGGTGAGCACCCTCCTGAAACTTAGCAACTACACCACCCAGATCTTTATGTGCCTCACGTAAGATCACATACACTGGTGTTGCTTCATTGTTGCTCCACTATGCCCTGGCAATCGGAGCTGTGCCAGAGGGAATCAGAGAAAGGCAGAGAAACCTGTGCTGCTCAGACACAGAGTCCAGACTTGACTCATCCCACCTCAGTGGGCCTGCAGAGGTGCTCAGTCCCTCTGGCAGATCCACAGGGTGCTTGCCCTGCTTTCCTCTGGGCATGGAGTGAGTTGCTGCAAAGGCTGCTCCTCCGAGAATGAGGGACAGGATGGACGGGGCTCGCCAGGAGTGGGTGGGACAAACAAACCCATCCCAGGCACTCTGCAGCAGAAGGAAGTGGGCCAAGGCTGCAGGGTGGTACTTACTCAATTGAATGTGGCAATTTCCTGGGAAGCATTTAAGTGTTTTTCCTAGAAACAATTCCACGTGGTTTGTTCTCGCAAGCGCATACGCAAGACGAGGTGAAATCATCAAACCCTGGTTTGTGCTCACGGTTATTTATTAACCTGCACACCTCAAAGTGTTGCATTTAGGCCATAGGGCCACACTGAGATGAGATCTGAATGAGGATGCAGAGGAAGGAGGGCTGTGCAGCTGTGTCCTGCACCCTCAGCATCAAGCACAGAACCAGATGCGCTGACACCTCACTGCCTCCTCCTCTTTCAGGTAAATCTGCTCTTGAGAGCTTTATTTATAATTCAGGGATACTGCTGAAAAATAGTTTCTTGGGGGCAGAGTAAAGGACAGTGCTCAACTGTGCCACCTACTTCCTTATGCTTGGCTGAAACAGTCATTACAGTAAATTAGGGAGTCTCAAGTAGAGAGCATTTAAGAGCACATTTTTAGGCCAGGGTCTGTGTCATCAGTTGAGGCTCCTGACTTACCAGCACTGCCCTCGTGTCCCAGGCAGCCACACTGGCCTGAATCACCTCCTGGAGGTGATGCTTTTCCTACAAAGGACAGCTAAGCTGAGTCCTGGGGTTCAGTGGGATAAACCCAGACTTGCAGTGTCCTAGAATGGGTGGGTTGGAAGGGACCTTGGTGCTCATCTTGTTCCAAGCTCCCTGCCATGAGCAGGGACACCTTCCACTAGGTAAAAGACCCGTCCCACCTGGTCTTCCATCACAAGTGAGTATCAGAATTTGGTATTCTGATATCAGAAGTGATATCAGTGATCTCTGTGGCTCAGCCATTAAAGCTGGCTTTCCATCAGCAGGCAGCTCCCAGTCAGTAACAGAGTTCTGATAAACCCTGCTCAGATATACAGGAGTGCTGGCGAGGCAACAATATGAGCCCCTGTGGCTATTTACAAAAATATATCCAACAGATGCAGCACAGGTTACAGCAGACAGCACTAAACAGTGGAAAGCTGTGTAGAAGACAAGAAGAATCATCAAAATATGTCTTCTTTTTTGTAGTAAAAATTGGTATGACTGTGGTTGTGTTTGCTACCTTTTATTTTCCTTGAAAGCTGATTCTGCACACTTGGCACTGGGGATGTGGACCTGTTCCCCAAACAAACACCAGCCCCTTCAGCAGTCTGCTGAGATCACCAAGATGCCACTGCTCTGACAAACTCCATCTTCCCCGTGCATCAGATGTGACCTCCACACTCCCCAGGCGTGTGTCACAAGCATGGGGCTGACAGGAAATTACAGTTAAGCTAACATACAAATCATGATGCTTTCCCAAGCTTGTCTCTCTTCTGCAAGCCCAAACATGATTTGCTGCACTGGTGAGCACAGCTAATCAGCAGCCTGGGAATTAACAGGCTAAATCCCCATTTGTTGTGGCTCTTTGACTGGATTCTTCCTAACCATGGGGCTACGGCATACTGGAGCCCTACAAGCAGTCTCAAGAAATACATTTATTAGACTGATTGTACTGGGGGCTTTTGAAACCACCAATTGCTTTGCCTAGGGATCTGTAACCATAATTTTAATAGCAGCAATTCATATTTTCTGAAGGAACAAGGCCAAATTCTTCTCTAGTTTCCTTCTGTTAACTCAATGAGTTCTAAGCTTTAAGGGTGACACTGACCCTAAGTGTTTAAAGTGAAGTCATGCAGTTAAGACAAAAGGTTTTTATAATGCATTAATTTATAACGTGCAAAACAAGAGGCAGAGAGGACCTCTGCAAGTGAGCAGCTGCTAAAATAATCCAGGATGCACAGCTGAGCACTTCCCAGAACTTAGCTGGATAAAGCAACAGTAAACCAAGGTGTGTGCAAGGACTATGTAATGCAAAAGGAAAATCTTTACACGGAGGGCACAGGGAAACTTTATTGTCTGGCATGTGAAAATATCCCAAGTATCTCACATCCAAACCAGCCCTTGGGATGCTCAGCTGCCAGTCCAGGCTGCAGCTCCCACAGTGGGCAGAGGAGGGGGAGCCACGCCCAGCCGTGCATGTACCTGTGTCTCTGTGTCCTTCTGTGTCACAAAAGGACCAAAAGCAGCGCTCAGTTCCCTGCATCCTGCACACAGCACATTTCCATGCACTCGCTCCCCTGCAGCGCTTCCCAGGAGGGCAGTGGGAGCAGGGGTGGAGCAGGCACTGGCACAGGACAGAGGGAGCTGGCACACGCTGCTCAGTCACAGCCCAGCCCTCCAAGGCCCCCTGTCCCATCCTGGCTGGGTGGGACAGCTCCGTGCTGGGCCCTGGGAGCTGGGGCACCCCACCTGCTCCTCACCAACCCAACCAATCCAGCATTGCAGCTGCCAGGATGGAAACAAAGCAAAACGTGGCTTGTGCCACACACACCCTGCTCATTCAACAACATTCCTTAAAACTACATTTCAGATAAGGGGAATTTATAGGATAAGCAAGCCTCTTGCAAGAGAGACCTGGAAGTGTGGGGCCTTCAGAAGAGCTTGGTAAGAAACCACATGGCTTTTCTTTGCCCAGTTTAGCCACTACAAGAGAAAATAGAAAACCTGGGAGGAGCAAAAAAAAGCAGTATTCCTTTCAGGTAAGAGGGAAAAAAGCAGCAGATCAAATCAACACATGCACAAACACGCACAGAGTCAAGCCCTCCATTTGCTGTAGAGGACTGTGAGCACAGTTGTCTGGGTGGAGATATGTGTCAGTAAGTTAGCTAACATCAGTTATTGCAGAAGGAAAAGTCAAGGCAGCACAGACCTTCCCCAAACATTGAAGACCTCAATAAACACTGCAGAATGGACAGAGTATATCAGTAAAATTGGTTACTTGCCTATAGATGTCCATACATGCGACTATACATTGGTTATTGTGACAGTTACCAAGCAATTTGTTTCCACGCATTTGGTTAACAACGAATGACATGCCAGAAATCCTTTAGTCTAACAGGGATGAGTCTAACGGACGGATTACAGTGGGCCGAGTAGGTGAAGGGGGTGGTCTTCGACTGGAGAGAGAGAGAGAACAAACAGTGAGCACCAACACTGAGCACAAACCTGGCACCTCTGCCTTGTTACACAGACATGCAGGGCTCATGCACACAATGATCCCACAGCCATGCACGCTGAGCAGGACACCCTGAGCATGCACAGGAGGGAGGCAGAAATGCGTTTGCCATTTCAGCCATGCTTTGCTGTCTCACCCATTGCTGTGCACAGCCTGGGGGGCTGCACACAGCATCACCTCCTGCAGCCACGGCAGGGAGGATTGCTGTCCCCTGCTCTGAGGGGCCAGTCCCAGCCTGGACAGTCACAGAGAGACTCACAGACACTTCAGAGCAGGCAGCAGGACTGGGGAAACAGCCTGCAGCAACTTCAGGGCTGCTTGGCAGAAAGCAGGAAAATCTGCAGCTTACTGCATACCTGGGTAGACTGTAGCCCTATCAACGTGCCTGAATCTGAGGCACATTTTGAGGCTTTATATACATGGCCAGTTTTGAAAATGCCAGTTGTGGCTAGGGCTGCTGGATTAATTAATTTACCACTAATGAATTTTTCTATCAACTTTGGGAAGTGCTACTGAGTCACAGATTTTTTGGCAAGACTTAGGTGCCTTCATTCAATTTTCCCATGTACTGCATTTTAACTTGGATTGTGTCATCTCTGATACGAGACCCCAGAGCAAGAGTTAGCAGCCGTGTGATCTCCAAGCACGTTGTACTTGCAGCCCAGGCTGGCACTGACCCCTCCCTCCCTCCCTTCCTCCACCCAGGGATAACATCCCAGCTCTGCTGGAGCTGTAGATAGAGTCCCTCTGGTAGCTGTGTAATACTTTACCTTTCTGTGTGCAGTAAGGTCACCTCAGGGCTGTGTGGAGGTCATTCCATCAGCTTAGTTACAAGGAGTATTTTGTTGGTGCTCTGTTCCACCTGGGCCAGCCGAGCCAGGCCCATGCAGAGTCTGAGCTGACAGTTGCTGCACCAGCTCGCACAGCCCTGCCTAAGAGACTGCTCCTGCCAGCCAGCCTGCTCCCTTAACAGCTCCAGCACCCTCCTGCACAGCTCTGCTGCTGCATTCATCCCAACCCACGTCTTCCACCGTGTTTTTGCTCCCTTTCTCAAGCAGAAAGTACCACGTACTCTCTCTCTATTCCTTAATCCAGGAGAGCTCATGGCTATACCCAGGCCCTGAGCAAGGTGGGAGCTGAGTTGAACTCAGCTGCAGCAGAGTTCATTAATAATTTTTAATAATAAATGAATAATTCACCCCAGCAAACTGTGGTGCCCTTCCTAACCCATCCTCCACCTGTGCAAGTAGGAACAGTTGCGTCTCTGAAGAAGATTACAGAGGAAATGTGTCTCATTCTGCTAAAGCTAAACTGAAGATGAAAAGAATGTAACAATGTGTTAATCTTCTTTGAACTGGAACAAAATATGTGAGACAAATTTACACTTGACAAAAAAAAATCTCGTTTGGCTCAAAGTGCATCTCGTGCGACAATATTCTCTTTTGGTGAAGAAACGAGAATTTTAATCCCTACCATGCAACAAATACAAAATATGCCAACTAAAGCATTCAAGTAAGTCAACAAGCTAAAAAAAAATAGGCAAAATATAATTTCTTCATGGTGTATTTTTCTTACAGGAAAAATGTTACTGTGTTAACTATTGTTTCTTGTGTTGCTCCAGTGTAGGTCTTCTGGACCCATTTCCAAAATTTGTAGTTTCATAAAGAACCACTTCTAAGGCTCTGCATTTCTGCTGGGTTGCATTAAATTATTCCTTTGTTGAAATGCCTCACATTGCATTGTTTAGCGCTTACTGAAAACATTGTATCATATGCATACAATTTACAAACAAGGGAAAATGCATACAGCTGTCTTCATATCAGATTTAAAAGATACAAGCCCAAACATGCATTTTAATACCAGGTTAAATGCAGCCCGCTGGATTCAAATAATGCAATTTAGCCAATTTGCTATTTAACACAGCGGGACCAGAAACTGGAGAGCACAGTGGGAGGATTTCCTGGATATAATCAGTCAAAGCAAACCTGAACCAAAATCAGGCCCAAGCCCAGTTTCCTCCTTGAACCGGAGCTGTCACTGCACACTGACAGCTATTTCGAGTTTCCATTCCAGCCCAGCGCAGACCTGAACAGCAAAATTCCCCATCAGCTCCTTCCCACTGCAGAGTACCGAGCATTCAAGGAGAAGCTGATACCCCCAGGGGGACTCTGAGGAGGAGCTGCTGCCGAGCTACACCGCCCTCCTCTCGCTGTGCCACTGCCCCACAGACAGCTGTGCTCAGCCAGGGGATGCTCCAGCCCTGCTCTGTCCTCTGGATGCTCCCACGTGTGTCTGGGATGCTCTGACACAAACACCTGCCTGTGTTTTCCTGCAGGGCACGGGCACGGGCAGGGGCACGGGCAGGGGCAGGCACATCCACGAGGAACAGGCAGAGCCCTCCTTAGCTCCAGCCCCTCCAAGGTGCCGCCTGCCTCCTCCACACTTGCAGCTCCCTATCCCTGCACGCCCCGAGTGGGGGAGCAGGGCTCAGTGGAGGGCACAGGTGCCTCCGGAGAAGTGGCAGTGTTGGGGAAAGGCACACTCGAGCTGCAGCAGCACATTTCCCTCCAGCCCTGCTGCTGACAGTGTCCTGGGCCATCTGCACTTGCCTGTGCCCGCAGGGGAGGAAGGGGAGCCGTGCTCCTGAGCCCTGGGCAGAGCACAGGGGGTTCAGCTCGGGGAACAGAGCTCACCTTCCTTGGCCACTGGCACACAGGATCAAGGGGCACGAGCTGGAGCTCAAGTCCAAGTGAAGGAAAGAACAAGCCCTGAAGCTGCCTGTCCCAGATTTCTCTGTCAAGGTGACAAGTCATTCTGTGACCATCTCTACACTGGGAGTAGCATTCAGACCTTTTTTTCACCCCCTAACAGGAAACTCAATCCCAAAAACACGAGGAGAGGCCAAGCCCCGTGTCTCTTGTCTCCCCGTGGCTCCTTTACACCCGGGGCAGTGGCCGGGCGCCCACGGAGCGGTGCAGGAGCCTGGGCCACCCTGAGATCACAAAGCCACAACCAGCTCCGGGGCGTGCACAGAGCACAGCCCTGAAGCAGCCGAGCGAGGGTTCGGCACCATCGCACCCGAGCGAAGGCTCCCCACGGCGCTCCGGCCTCGGAACGCCGGGACCTGCGGAGCGGCAGGGGGAGCTGCAGCCCGCCCGCGGCCCGGCCCGGGGACAGCGGGGAAAAACAACCTCCCCCGCAGCCGGGCTCCGCGCTAGCTGCCATGGCAGTGAGGAAATATGTGACTAAGGCCGAGTCAATGTTTAGTCTGAGGCCAGCCGATGATAGCGGCGCAGGCGGCCCGGGCCGGCTCTCCCCGTTCCGCGCCGGGCAGCGCTCGGGGAGCGGGACCCGAGGCGGCTCCTGCTTGAGAGAGCAGCGAGCAGCGCCGCTGCTGCGGGGATCCTGGGGGTTGTTGTCGCAGCACTTCAGCCGCCTTTTCCCTTTCGGGGCCGTGTCCCGCTGCCTGGCCCGTTTAACTCGCTCTCTTGTCTTTGGGGTTGTTGTTATTTGTTTTGCTGCCTCTTTTTTTAAAAGGAAACTGTAGAAGTTAGTGCTAAAGGGGCAGGAGATCATAGGTCTCTTCGGGGTTGAGTGAACGAGTCTGCAAAAAGAATCGGTTCTTCTAACTAGCACATATTAAGCAGACATAAAGAATTTACCAATGAAAATTGTGGACTAAGTATGTATTTAATAACTCCCTGATGTTGCTGCAGAGACTCCTCCTTTGAAGAGCTCAGTGGGGTTTCGAACGGAGGGAAGCTCTTATCCCCGTGCAAAAACTTTTTTAAAAAGGAAAAGTTTTTACATTTATTTTTAACCTAAGCAGCACTCTCCCCCCCACCCGCACGTTTACCGTTTTAAAAGAACTCCTAAAAGCTTTAGCTGGGTGAATGCAGAGCAAAAGAAACTAAATAAAGCAAGTCTAGACTTAAAATTCGATCAGAAACATATGGGAGTTCTTCGAGGCTTTGCCTTTTGAGACGTCCTATCGCTCCCCACACGGAGTGCACAAAATGTGCTTTCAGTAAAGCACGGCTGTAATTACCATGGGAGGCCCCGCTCGAAGATGGCTTCTCACAGCACAGCCAGAGGACCTCGGAATAAAAGGCTTTCATTTCCACTTACATTTGACATTCTTGCTTGCTTGTGACCACCAGAGAACACTTGTGGAAGGCATGCACAGAACGCTATTTTACGATATATCCTATAGATCTGAAGCTGTGAACAGAAGCCCATTATTCTCTCCCTTTTCCATCATCTTGGTTTCCCTATAACCCAGCCCTCTCGGAGTGCCCTGATACGTGACTACGTCCTTGTAGAATTTAACAAGAAAATACTTCAAATCTCTAAGCAGCTTTAGGACTGACTGCAGGCAATTTTGTTTTAGGTGACAGAACAAATCTGGATGTGAGGCATATGGTAAGAGGATAAACAGTGACTTACTGCAGGTGAGGAATAAATTTGGTTTCCTGTTTGGGTGATTATTTAGAGAGCTAAGTAGCTTGGTCTTGAGAAAGTTATAATGCTTTTGACTGACTTTATTTTTATACTGTTTCTCTGGTTTTCTCTGTTTCAGTAAAATCCTGAGACATCCACACCCTCTGTTCTTACTAGTTCTTGTTATCAACCTGACTTTTACATGGATCTCTCGACTTCCGTCAGCCTCCGGATTTGGAGGACAATCCAAACCAGAAGTGAAACTACTGTACCCATCATGTTTGAAAAACAGAGACACAGTTTGTAGACCTATTTAATTAGTCTTCAGTCTGTGCATGCTAAACTCTGTCCTACAGCAGATGCAGCACAGCTACTGCAGAGTGTCCCAGACATCAGCTCGGGAGCAGGATCTGGAGTGGAAATGGGAAGGCCAAAGGGAGGGAAGGCACTTGATCCTAATGACACAGGTCATAACAAAGCAGGAAAAGCAGAAAAAGGATGATGACATTAGGAGGAGTAAAGCAGGAATCACGGACAGGGATCAGGAGGAGATGGTGATTGCGGGGGAAATGGGAAACCACACTGAGTGGTGATGAAAGGAGAAAGGAGCTGGGGAATATCTGCCTGAGATGGGCCCTTATCCCAGTGTAATGGTCCAAGAGAGTGAAAATTGCTGAGATTTGTTTCTGTCCTGGAAAATGTCATTTTGTTCAACAAAGAATGTGTGCAGTGAGCATTGCCCACAGGATCACTAGCACCAGGCAGGTCAGGAGGGGAAGCCCTCAGGCACAGAGCACAGCTTTGGAGGGTGGCTGGTAGTTCTCAAGCAGTTCTCACACTGAACTCGGGCCCTACAGATGCACAGAGGGCGTGCTCAGACTGAACTGCTGGGGACTGCCCCAGCTGTCCCTGCAGCTGAACCCCAAAATTGCACATGACCCCTGCACAGTGCTCTCTCAATGGAAGAATTTTTTTGTTCAGTATAAGCAAGTTAAGGTTATTAGATTATGCTGTTTTATCAGAGATCTATTTCTTTTAAGTGAAAGAAACAAACAAACAAAAAAAAAAGTGAATGAGAAGAATGTGTCCTTCCACTGCCTACCACTCCACTGCAGCAGTATAAATCTCCATGAATTCAAAGGCTTACACTATTTGAAAGCACTAGGGTTAGTGAGGTTCCACTGTGTGTGATTTAACTTAATACAGACACTCCTTTCAGAGGCAAAGTGATCCAAAATATGATGTTCCAGCACAATAATTTATTATCTACAACTCAAGCTACGTTTTCTATATGACCATAATAAATTAACATCCATCACACACACATACAAATATATTATATGTTTATGTGAACACTGCATTTTCAAATTAGTCATTTCAGGGAATTAATGTGTCATATGAAAAGCTCAGCTTGAATAAACACAAAATTAATTCAACCGAGTGACCGAGACAGACTATTATTCTTAAGAAACTGCGTGTTCTTGTTTGCCCTTCAGCAGGGAACATGTCAAGTAAGGAAGTGTGCAGTGCATCTGTGGAATACTGTCCCAACCTTTCAGGAACCCTAGGTCAGGATGATCCAGAGGGTCACAACTGGCCATGAAGAAGAGAAAGTTAGGAGTGCTGAGTGGGAACGTTCAAAATGCTGTTCTGTGCATGGAAGATGACAACAGAAGGGCCACAAAATCAGCTGGAAGAACATCTGATCTTTTCACAGTGGCTCAGGATGTGTGCACTGGTCTGTAGCTGCACTGTTTGCCATCACTGTGAACCACGTACCCCACTTCTGAACACATCTCTGCTCTTCCTTCCTACTCAGCTTTGACCTTCCTCTGCCTTGTTGCCTCTCCCCTTTACTTACCGTGGTGCAAGCAGTGTCCTGGCTGTCACCTCCAGCTGGAGTTGCACCTCTTCTTGTCCATGATGCCAACTAATGGGATTACCATGTTGTTAATGGAGCCACGGAGTGCCCTCATTCACTACTGATCCCATACAGCTCGGGGGGACAGGAGAGTTTCAAGACAGCCTTTCAAGATGCCTGCAGGTGCAGGAAGTTCAAATCATCACTGTTTCTCTCTGTTTACTCTCAGATGTTTTCTCCTCTAGCATAAGGCAGCCTAGAAATGCACTGCTATTCTCCCACTCTTCAGATAAGGCAGGAATTCCCTGCTCAACACCATCACTCTAATCCTGCAGTGCCTTCATGGCAACTCTTATTAAACTACTTTGTTATGAAACTAAGTAATTTCTTGGGACAAAACACATCTTCAGGTTCCTGTATTTCTGTCAAACAACTGCTATTGCTTGACTCTGCTCTCTTTCTTCAAGTAGAGAGATGTTAAAAATAAAACCACTGCCTTCTACTAAATACTACTTTCTCTTGAAAGAGAAAATGCTAAGGAAGAAAAAAAAAGAACCAAAACCAAATCAAACTCAAATTTTTGCTGAAATTCATTCAGTGCATCAGCTGACACTCCTACTATGTTTGAGGACTGCACTTGCAATGTCATCTTTATTCCAGAATCACTTCTTTTGATGCTTTTTAGGTTCCTTGTTTTTCTGTCTTCCCCCCTCTTGCATCTCTTTTACTTACCCTTCCTCATCACATAGGTCTGCTCTACACTAAGAGTAGCAAAAAGCCATTTCACTGCCAGATCCTCTTTGCTGAACTTTCAAAGTGACTTGCAACAGTCCCAGTGGAATGTCACTTTGTTTTAAAACAAATTTCTGTTGAATAAGGCAGGACCAAATAGCTTAGGAACAATACTCAAGATGGTTACAGCTACCTGAGATGCAGTAGATAGATCAAACCTCAGCCCGATGCAGAACAAGTGATTCTTCAGATACTTTTGTTCAACTGCCATAGTGAACTGCCCCTCAGGAAATTCCTGGGCCACTGAAGATATGGACAGCCTGCTCTGGCTGATGGAGATGCTGAGAGAAGTTAAGAGTCAGTGGCAGCAGACATGGTACCCAGGCTGTAATGTCTGGCATCCCCTTAACTTTGTTTTTCTTGATGTCTGGGACAGTCATCTGGGGGAGAGGAATATAAAGGAAGGCAGTCGCAAAATCCTACTGCCAGCCTAAAAGAGAGCCATGCTGTGGTGGTGTGTTTTTCTTAATGTGTGTTTCTGTAGCCCCCCAAAATGGTTTGCTCTGTACCTCCCTCCTCTTTTCTGTACTGTTAGTTCTGCCAGATTGTACCCACTTACTGGGTTGTCAATCCCTCCCTGGTCTGTCCCTTATTCCAGACTGTTTCCTACCAATCCTCTCATCCTCGAGGCCCTATTGGTTGTTTAGGTTGCTGACCTCCCTCTGTGTTTCCTGTTTGGTTTCTGTATCGTAATCCCCGCCTTGTACCCCTTTCCCTATTCCTGGGAATAGGGAAATCCCTACCCTGATCTCCACCCCTAAGCAGTCCCTAGAAACCCCTGTCTTGTGAGTTCAAGGCCTTCACCTCTCCCCTTCCCCTGAGTTACATTTGTTTTGTGTTTCTGTTATTGATGCTCAGCATGGCAGGTGGAGCCCGTCCCGTTCTTTATGCCCTGACTGGCTCAGTGAGCGCTGGGGCACTCAGGAGCCCTCAGGGGGAAGGTGTCCCAGCCCCTTGCTGTGATCCTTGGACCATCCAGGACTGAGCACCTAACACTGTCCTTCTAGGGGCAGCAATCACTGAAGCTCCTGGAGCAAAAGTGAACACTCTCCTGCATCTCTCATGGCATTACAGCTCAGGCAGCTGAAGAATCAGTCCAGTGCAAATGCCATTCCAAATTTCTCCTAGGATCACTACTGCAGATTTACAATGACACTGCCAGGCTTGCTGTATTGTGACATTTGACATGTTTTTACAACCTGCTGGGACGTATTTTCTAGCCAAGTCCTCCAGTAGTTCCCCTCAAGCAGAATGATCCTTCTTTCAGGCTTCTGTTGTCCCTGTTCATTGCAGGGGGGGTGGATTAGATGACCTTTAAAGGTCCCTTTCAGACCAAACAATTCTGTGATTCTGTTCTGTGACCAAAGTTGCGAGGTGAGCCCAGGTTTGCATGTGGCAGTGACTGCCCCAGGGAGTGGAGCTCGTGTTTGGGATGGGTGTCTCACCAGGCTGCTGTTAAGAAAGATTGCCAAATATTGCATTCTATGGCTTGAAAACTGTCTGAAAACTCTAAAAGACAGAAATGCAAGGTGACAGATACAAAAAGGTGGCAGAGAAGGGATAAGTTGGAAAGAAACCAAGACAAGATGGTGAGAAGGAAAGGACTACATGGGAAAGGGGGACAAATGTATGAGGCAGGAGACCAAACAAAAGGAGGGAGGTGAAAGAGGAAGAAAACAGGAGAGTGAAGAAAGGGACAGAGAGGGAAAGGCTAAGGATTAGAGGAAAATAGTGAAAAACTATATTCCCCTCCCAGTGGAGGAGGGGAAAATGGAGAACTTCTTTCTAAGAGATAAGAGAAAATAAATGGAGTCTGCTGCTGCTTCAAGAAGCCAGCAGCAGAAGTAACGTATTACTGTGCATTCCAATAAGAAACATACATTAGACTGGTAACAAATTTCACAGGGCTGTCATCCCTCTGGGCAGAAATCACAGAAATAATAGCTGATATTCTCGTAATTCTTGTGATTTTGGGGTTCTCAGACAGACAGAGTTGGAAATGTACTGACTACAGAAGGGCAGTATCCCCCCTGGGAGGGGCTCTGGCTTTGCCCATGTAGCTGTATATTCTTTTGAGCACAGACGTGAGATCCAGAATTAAATTATTCTTTGTCTTTCTTTTTTCCTGAAGTTCAGCAGGATTTTGAATTCTGTCCATGTAACACTTTTGTCTCTTTGCTGGCACGGAACAATCCTAATTGCAGACTATACTTTTTGAATATAACTTGTGCCAAAGATCATTCAAAGAGGACAGAGAGCTGTGCTCTCCTACTTGGGTGTTCAGATTAAGATCATCCAAGTCAGCATGCAAACACTCTAAGGTGGGCTCTCACTCATACTCCATTAAAAAATACAGTAGTAAGCTTTTAAGGATGCAAGATCAAATTTTCAGGAGAAAGGAGATTCCCAGGCTCAGGCATGATAACCCTTCTGGCCTTATATGCCTATGTACTGTGACATATTTTATTCAGAGGATTGTGCCACTTTTGCACAGAATCCCCTTATCATTCAATGCACAGGGTTGGACATTTCATTAGATCTTTTCAAAGAACTTTAATCCAAAAAATCCATCACAGAAAACTTCATGAATATTTGGCAATCAAAGAGCTGAGTGGGAGCCTGTGGGCTGGGAGACATCAGGCAGTAATGCTTTTCTGCACTGCTCCTGACTTAGTCTGAAAATTTCTAGCTGCAATTACTGTCAGATAAAAGCACTTTTTTGTGCCAGTTTGGCAGAAATACATAATGGTGGCTCACAGTGTACATTAGCTACCAGCACAGCAGGTGATGGAATTAGCCTTGGTGGCGTAACAAAGGGGAGCTGCCACCAGCCCTTCCCTACTGGCTGGCTGTGGGTGGAAGTAAATTGCAGGGACAGCATGTGAGCAGCAGCAGTGTGAATTCTCTCCCCACGACTTGCCCCACGTGTAAAGAGCAGCCCCAGCCCCTGGGGAGCAGCCCCAGCCTGCCTGAGGGTGACACACAGGGGGTTCCCATCCTGTGGGGTCACATTTGTCTCAGTGACAAAGTGAGGAACCATCTGCAGGGAGAGCCTTGGTGCATCCACAGTAGCACTGCAGGACACAGGGAGAAAAGGGCAGCACCCTTCCACCCCCACAAATGCCACGGGCTCTGCTGCCAGGAGAAAAACATTTCCAATTCAATTGTCTTCCTCGTGGCAAAGCCAAGATTCCCATCCAGGCCATTTAAAAGCTAAAAATCAAGTGTCCACAGTAGAACTTAAATTGATCAAGATCAGGCTTTCCACACAGGCAGGCAAACACACATCAGGATAAGCTGAAGTGCTTCTAGTGCCTGCTTAAAGCCGTCTTACCAAAGCAAGCACACAGCTGCATTTTCTTTCAAAATACTACTGAAGCCTTTTAAGAGAGAGGGGGAATAATCCAGATTCTGGCAGTGGGGAATATTTCACAAATCATATATGCTTTGGCATCAAGCCCTTAAAGCCAGGGGCCTTTACTCACAGGCTTTGCTGGGAGAGATCCACCCACCTCAAGTGGGATTAATTAAAAGAGGCATGTATCATGCAAATAGTTTCTGTTTCCTTACAGAAATATTCAGAGCACATAACCCAAACCAGCTTTAGAATCAGAGCGAAGCAGGGAAGAAAATTATTTCCTGCTCTCCTAACTCTTTTCCTTTCCCTGTACATTAAGGGAGGAAAATGCCGAGAGCTCACCATTTCTGTACAATTCCTTTGATTAAATGCTAATAAAGTAGAAGAAAACAGTTGTGTTTTCAAAGATGGGCTGTATCTCATCGTAAGGTGCCAGATTTTACACACCACACGTGTGCTGCTCTGCTCATGGGACAAGGACAGTCCAAGTCTTCCCCCTGATCTTTTTATCTTAAAAACAGAACAGGAGAAAATGGAAACTTTGTATTTCTTCAGCATGTCAGGATTCTCAGTTCCATGTGACAGAGACAGGGGCTGCCACAGAAAGCTCCCTTGGAAAATGAGATAAACTTCAAAAATACTACTTTCTTCTGAGGAAGCCAAACTATTTCCCTAGATAAGAGAGATCCCAACACTTCAAGGAATAACTGCAGAAAATGGTGGTGGAACAGTCAGAACGCAGAGCCTCAGTTCAAAAAATAAATCACAGAAAAAGCCCAAGTTTCCACAAGAACTCTTCCCCAAAACTCTTTTTTTCCCCTTTTAATATCTCAGACCCATTTTCTGAGTCAATTTCCTATGATCCTGCAAGGCTGTTATTAAAACCAGACCAAGCGTAGCTGAAATTCCAGGGCTCAAAAGAAACATTTAATAGGCGCAGGAGCTGGCCACACTGTCCCCCTCAGGTGATTTCCCCTACAGCCCCTTCCCTGGGATTTCCTCCCTCGCAGTTTAGTCAGCAGGAGAAACCTGAAGTTTCAGCAGAATGGCAAACCCTTCCTTCATTCTTTAGCACTTGAGATTTTTTCTGTCTGAGGCTTTCATAGCTCTAAAAGAGAGAACTAGGATCCAGGCCAGAAGATGTGTATTGCAGATTATTTTTTTCCACAAAAATGTCAGGCAGTCTCACATTCATTTCTGTATCCAGCTACAGCCTTTTAAAATCACTGACCTCCTTTATCCGCCACTGCTTTTCAGGCCACCAGTGGTGGTCGCGAACTGAGTTGTTCCCAGCTGCTTACCCATGTGTCTTTGGAGTGCTGGAAAATTCCTTTCTGCTCTCCATCCCACCTATCCCCTTGGCAGGAAAAGATGATCATCAGACATGCTCTTGGCAAGGCAGCCGGGACAGCAGTGTCCGTGCACAGCCGCGGCGGGCAGGGGAAGGAGACGCGCTGGATTGCGGGCCAGGGGCAGGAGCCACGGTTCTCTCTGGCAGCACAGCGGGCAGAACTGCACCTCATCCCTGCGCCGCATCCTGCACCTCATCCCTGCACCTCATCCCTGCACCTCATCCCTGCACCTCATCCCTGCACCTCATCCCTGCACCTCATGGATTTGGCCTCTGAAGGCACAGGGGAGACAGCAGGGCCAGCGCCCTTTGGCTCAGCCCCAGGCTGTCCCTGCAAAGGGATGAGCCTTGGGCTTCTTCCCTTTCAGAGAAAAGTTGGAAAGGCAACTCCAGGTTTCTGCCCAGCAGCCCCTACTGCAAGCTACAGGATATCCACTAAGGTGAAAGAGTGTTTCATGGCTGGGCATTGATGCAACAACGCCCTTTTCATAGCAAATATATAAAAAGACTTCATTCCTTTGATATACCTCATTTATTTATGCTTTCTATTATAAAGGGTAATTATATTAGAAACACTGAGCCTTAAATCTGAGTTACTGACAACTACGACAGATCTCACCTATTTAAAAGAAAATTCTCTTCCAAAGCTTCTCTTCTCAATTACCATTTTTAAAATTGAAAATGTGCACATTTTATTTTTGTTCCTGTTTAGCTGGCTCTTTTTTTTCCATACTGTGAGTACTTTCAGTGTAACAGTTAATTTATCAAAAATGGAGAAACCCCTTTGTTCCAACATTGCCTTATCTGCCCACGACTCTCGTAATTTAGAAAGTTAACGAATCACTCAGAATCAGAGGTTTTAATATGTATATATGTAAGTAATTATGTGTATTACATCATTGTGAAAATAAACATTAAGGACATTCTATTCATATAAGTTATATAAAAAAGCAGTTAATGCCATAGAAAATTATACAATATGCAAAGCTACTTTAAAAGGTTACTGATAAAGGCAAAGCCCTGGGAAGTAAAGGAAATAACACACTGGAGATAGTCTTGTTCCTTGACTAATTGCTCAGTACCATTTGATGTACTCAGTCAGACAACTAGGGGCTGCTCTCAACTGGCTGGAAATTACTGGCTTTACAGGACAAGAATCAGACTCCTACCAGTTTGTTCCTCTGGTTTTGCAAGAATTGCTCTTGCTCTCCCCCAGGAGAGCCCTTGCTTCCCCTGGTGAGGGTTCAGAAGGGCAGAGCTGTACCCCTGCCCCTCTCCTGGTGGGGGTAGGTGACCTCTCTCTCTCGGAGCCCTTACGAGGGTACAAGACAACCAGAACTGGGGTTCTTAGTGCAAGCAAATCAGGGTCTCCCAACTGACTGACTAGGATTGTTTTCCATGAACAACTCTTCCTATCTTTTCAAACAGGGTACGTGCTGAAAATTGTTTCCATCAAACACCTCTGACTGTGCAGGGAACGCGCAGCTTTGTTCTGCCATGAGACCTCCCAACAGCAGCGCCTGCCTTCCCGCCCATGCAGCAGTGCAGTGTGTCATGCCAGAGGGAGAGAACCATGCCCCAGCAGAACACCAAACCTCTTACCTTGGCACGCTGGGAGGAGCCCGGCTGGGCCGGGAGGGAACCTGGGGAGGTCCTCCATGGGCCTCAGCACTGGGAAACGGAGGCAGCGGGCCCGGGCGGAACGGCACTGGGGGCGCCCCCGACTGCGGGCCTGGAGAGGGGATTGCAGGAGCAGGTCCTCGGCCAGACAGAGGCCTGGTTGGGGGGTTGCTTAGTGTCGGTCTCCTCGGAGTAGAAGGACTTGGAGGAGGTGATCTGGTGAAAAAGCAGAGATTTTAGAAGTTCAGTGACGGGGGGGTTTGGGTTTTCTTTGATGTATTTTATTTTACTTTAAACAAAAAGTTAAAACCTATGACAGATGTTTTTTTATTGGCATTTTCCTTTGCTGTCAGTGTCAGAGGATCACATACAATTAAGTCTCACGTGTTTCCCACTGACAACATACAAGCAAAGAAGTAAATATAATGGGTTTTATTATTCAACTCCTGATAATGTTTTGTGAAGTGTAATTTCTAGTACATGGAGCCTGAGATGCTGAATTATTATAACTGCCTGCAAAAGGAGGCCAAGTGGATACACAGCTGGGGTGACGGCAACAGCTGCTATTTGAAGCATCAGAGAAGCTGTAAGTTCACTGGATTGTCTTTTGCAAGGCAAATGTCTTGTTTGGTGCTCACATAAACACACCCACAGAAAGGTATACATGGGAAAATGTTTTGATTTTCCTCACAGATGTCATTAAAACCTGGAGGAGCATCTTCCCAGAAAGACAGGCAGGGAGGGAGCCCCTGATGCTGACTCCATCTGCCTGTCCTGGATTTCACAGCAATGCAGTCGAGGCTCCTCACCTCCGTGCCTGCTGGAGCCACGAGTCGTCCACGGGCGGGGGCGCCGGGGTGGACACGGTGCTGGTGCTGATGTCCCCGATGATGGCCAGCGCCTCCTTCAGCGCCTGGTACATGCGCAGGGTCTCGTCACGCCGCTGCGCCTGCTCCGCAGACTCCTCCATCAGCGTGTTCTGGTCCTCAGAGGAGTACAGGTGAGCCAGCAGCTCTGCGTTGATAAACTCCTTTACCTGTTTCAGCAGACAAAAAAAAAAAAAATCCAAACCACCAGAGAAATAAGCAGAACTCTCTTCGGGAAATACAGTGCTGAACAAATACAGGGAGAGATCAATGGAAGCAGATTTCATCAGTTTCTCTGCTACCTCACACCAGTTCTCCTGCAATTCTGCATCTCTGAGGGGACACCTCTGCTTACAGTTCATTTCAAACAGGTTTCCCAACAGCTCCCAGGAGCCAGCTGGTATTATGGGCCATTTCTAAAGGGCTGACTGGGAAGTAAATGGCAGTACCATCAGATACAAATTCCCCAGGGAATGGGAATTTTTAGGCTTTATGACATATCTACCTGTCAATTACTTTCTTAACAACAATTTACCCTACTGTAGACCGTGCCTTTCATTTCCAGCAAGTCTGTCAGATTCTAAATAACATATCCACACACATTCAAATTGAAGGGAGAAGTCTCCAAGTAATCTAATTTACTATATTGATTTCCTGCTATGCCTGCCCTGGTTATGGAAACCTGGGCCACATTACGAGACATAAAATGCTAGAGGTACTCTGATTAAATAAGACTGTGGTAAATAGACCAACTGCTGACCTACTAAATTCTTGCATTTCAGTCTTTTGTTGCTGTTCTGATCTATTTCTCATCTGGTGCTTTGCTCCACAGAGCTTTTTTGAGCTGTAGATACTGATGATGATACATTCCCAGGATTCTGATTCCATAAACCTGAGCTCTGTTTGCACATGGGTTTGTGCAGGTTTTGTGATTAAAACCCTGACAGTGGGACTAAGGCAATGTTTGTGTTTAGACAAGGTCAGTGAGGGCAGCCAGACCCCCAGTGCAGGCATGGGACCCTTTCTGGTCACCAGCAATGAGCAGGCAGCCAGGACAGACCTCACAGAGAAACAAAACCATATTGCTGGGCTTGGCTGTCATTTCCCATTCATGTATGACAGGAGACACACAAATTCTTAGCAAAGCCTGTAAAACTTTTCCATGAGTTCCATGCTGTTTTCCAGTAGATGGTACTGATCAAGAGCCAGAGTACTCTACTTTCCTTGTGATTGCCAAAAACTCCACATTAAAAACAGATATCATAGTTAAACAGCATCACATTCTGCTTGACGAAATGAGCATTTTAATGGCATCACTTCAAAAAAAGAAGTCCTAAAATTAGATTAAGGCCAGAGCTGATTGTAAATGCATTGTTAGACCACAAATATCTGTTTGGAAAAAAAAAAAAAAAAAGCCTGTGACAATTATCATGAGAGGTCCCTGTCTGTGATGGGCAGAGGATTTGAGTAAATCCCTGAACTCCTCTGGAAAGGGAAGATTGCTGTGTTAAGGATGGTTTTTGGATCAGCCTCCTGCCCTCCTGTGCTGTACTAGACAGAGGAAGATCTTCCACCAGAGCCACTTTCTCCAGCTTGGAAATGGAAGGCAAAGTAATGTTTACTTGTGTTTGCTCCTTTCTGAAAGCAGACTCACAGGAATGGTTTAAAATATTTTCCTTCATAGACATCAGGCCTGCAGTCAAAGCTGAACTGTAACAAGGATCCAAATTCCAGTGCCCTAAATGTGCCCTGGAACTCTGAAATGGGTTAAGGTGGGCTTGAAACCTCATCAGTGGGAAGACAACACATGGCACTGCCTCAAACACAACCCACTCCTTAACCTGCAGCTTGGCAGTAACGAGTCCTGTGGAGTTTTTCTCTCAGCTGAGATCTCTATCAGCACTGTTCATGGAGTGTACCCTGAGCCCTCTTGTATAATCCAGGACACCAAGGCACCATGAAATACAAATTTGTGTATGTGTGTTTTGTTTGGGCATGTTTGAATTGATAATGGTAACTCAGTGCAGTTCTGTGTGGCAAATGTATTTTCTTTTTAGGTAATCAACATCCACCCAAGGGGAAGAACAAGGGATGCCCTTGCAATACAATAATCTAGGCTTAGGCCCAAAACAGGCTAAGGGACAGCATCTAATTATTTTCTGTACACTGAGTTTGAATCCGATACTTTCCTTGAATTGTAAGTATTTGTTTGTGGGCCCACAAAATGGAAAGAAAGTTCTAGGAAAACCTGGGAGGTTGCAATTGTCATGGAAACAAATTCCTTGGGATCAATTTGTTTCCAGAGTTTTAGAGGCAACATGATGGGGCACCAGAAAACACAGAGTATGTTCATTAAGGGGGAGGGAGGGTGTTTTCACTTAACTCCTGGTGGATGGACTGGACTTCTGAATACTCCAAGGAACACACCCACAACTTAACAGGATGCACCTTCCATCACAGCTCCACCCCTTTCCACATCTTTGCACAACCTTTTGGCAGGCTCAGCACTCTTGATTCAACCATTTCTTTCTCTTTTCAATAGTCCCAATTTTTAAAAATTGCTGTTTCACCTATTGTTTTCAATATGGTATTTTAGTGCCGAGGCTGTACAGAAACAAATTCATTAATGCTTGTAGTGTCACTCTTCACAGTTCTGTAAAATGTTTTGATTCTTTGCCACAAATTTAAACTCCAGGATGGAGGTGTAGGCCTCAGCTCACTAGGAAGCCCAAACGCAGCTTGGGACTATGAGGTCAGCTGAAAGGGAGCTGATATTTTAGGAGTGTGGTTTCTGTGTGCCAGCCTGGCAGGCTTTATCAATGTCACCAACAGCTGATGAGACCAAAAGCACAAAATCCTACAGTAATCTGCTTCTGAGGGACACTTCAGAGACCCCTAAACAATTCCAGATGAGGAGGTGAGTGGCAGAAAATTTAATGTAAGCTTTCAAAAGCAACTGCTCACTGAGCTCTGCTGTTTATGAAATGAATGCTAAACCCCAGCCTTTCCAGGAGCACTGGAGATAGGCTAAGTCAAAGCAGAAAGCTGCCAGCAATGCTCTGGAAAGAGCAGTGAGGACACACATTCAACTTATGAAGTCTAGAGCGTGGCTGATTTCCAGAAAAAGGGCAGTTCCATTGTTCCCGTGGTTTTCTGTAAAAACTCACCCATGACTAGGGCATTACTTAGATCCTGACTCCCCTAAACCTGAAGAAGTTAATGAATAATCTCTTGCCCTCGTGCAAAAATTCTGCTCATATTAAATGTACCAGGAAATCCCACTGAAATTTCCTGTCCAACCACCCAACTCTTAAGTGCAACACAAATTCCACAGGGCTAATGAAATCCATCAGATGAAGGCAAGAGGTGGCTCTGAGTCAAAAGTGAATGCTACCTTCTAATCACGTTTGCCTCCCAGCAGCATATTGCACTTGTAAAGGCTGATTGGTTTGCTGACCTCTCAGAAATGGTGCTGCTCAGAACTAGCAGGGGCTGTGCTTCCCATTAGTGATTTATATGGCAGCAGTGGCACTAATATTAAGCTTAGTTTTCAACAAGGTCCGTTCAGAACTCTGCCAGGATGTGAAGGCTGAGATCCCACTGCAGTGGAAAAACAACAGTATCTCAAAGCCCTTTTTTTAACCAAATAATCTTCAGATCTAAGAAAGACACACACAATAAATCAACCAACCACATCTGCTTATCTAAACAACAGTGTTCAAAGCTTCCAGATTTATTCCTTGAAAATTGTGACCTGAAAATGTAAAGAAACCCAAACAAAATAAGAACTACTTTATGAATCCGTGACAAAGGCCTGCAGATTGAAAATCAAGGAAGCACAACTCTGCTCTGCTGCTCTCACAGGCTGCCTACATGGAGCTCCCAATTCCTTTTCCTGGTATATCAAAAGCAAGACATCAAATAAAAACCAAAACAAAACCACTCCCACCTTGATTTACCTTTAAGTAATAACTTATGTTCTGATTAAGATGTAAATTAACTCAGTCTTTAGGATTTTGGTATAGGCACTCAAGGCCATGTGCCAGCCTTTGAGAAGGCTGCAGCACTTCCAAGTACTGTGGAATACTGGAATATTTTGTCTATGAGTGTGACATTTATTTTTCTCTTCAGTACCTGCTGTATTCCAGAGGTGTGTTTGAGAGTGAGAGATCTGACAGACACATTGAACTAATTTAGAACCGTGGCTGCTACTTACATTATTGATCATGAGGTGCATGATTGTTTTCGGTATCAAATCTCGGATGCATTTGTTAATGATAGACATGTAGGAGTCCACAAGATTTCGAATTGTCTCCACCTGTCTTTCCAGCTGGGGGTCCATTGAAAAATTATCTGCTTGGCCATTCTCTTCAGTTTCAGTCTACAAAGAAGAAAAAGAAAAATAAGCCTTTAGACTGCAGTAAACTTGAAATATAACTGGGGGAAAAAAACTGTGGACTTAAACTGTATAGTTATCCAGCACCATAACTTATACAAAGCCTATCTACAGGTTAAAATAGGCAGTCTTGGCCTGTTTAACATTAGTGTTCAGCATCATGAAATACAGACCTTTAAAGCTGAATGCCAAATGAGACCTTTTGCACAAAGTACATGTATCTATTTCCACACAAAATTGTAATTTTATGTCAAAGAAAGTTTTAGCACAAAGACACACGGTAAATGTCACACCAAGAAATTATCTCAGGTCTCTTAGTGCAATACTTACTATCAAATCTTACCATTCACATTCAGCCAGCTGGTCTCATGCAAGAAAGCAGCACCACAAGTCTGGATTTTGAATTTTACCCTTCTGTGGGTTAAACCCACCTTTGTTATTGAAGGCTGACTAATGTGTGACAAATTTTGCAGTTCAGTCTCAGACTTGTTAGATGTGAATAGCACCTATATAAACAAAGGGTTTATAAAAGATAACAGCAAAAGCATCATTGCTTCCAATGCTCAAGGCTGGATGAGATATTTCAGGTCTTTTTTTCATTGGACAGAAAAAACCTTTGTATGTAAACAGCTGACCTAATTAAATACCAGGACCTTTATTTAACTGGAAGCTAAAAGGCCTATACTTTACTTCAGTCTGGCCTGTATAAATATAGGAAAATCTTAAAAAATTAGTAACCTTTTGGTGAAAATCAAACTACTGTCTGAAGCTCAAAGATGCCAAAAGAATGGAAGAGAGTAAGTACACAGAACAACATGCCTGAAACTCTGATATAATCCTTCTCCCTGAAAACGAATGCCAGAGCATTATTAGCACCAACTATAAAATCTCAATCTGTTCTGTGGGTACCCAGAAGCATAAAATCCCAGAATCACAACGAGCTTTTTGTTGGGAGGGCCTTGCAGCTCACCCTGTGCCCACCCCCCTGCAGGCAGGGACACCTCCCACCACACCAGGCTGCTCAGTGCCCCTCCAGCCTGGCCTTGGACATGAAGAACACAGAGAAACACAAAGCACCTGTAACAGCTGAAGAAACCAGTAAGGAGAACGAGTTATGCACCAGCAGAGCCCTGCAAGCACAGCTCCATTCACAACAGAGCTTTTAGCTAAAACTGGCACATGGCTGATGCTTTAAGGATTTCTGGAGCAGCTGACAAAGGCCATTAGTGCTGAATATGCAAACAAGTGCCCAAAGAGGCTTCTCCCTGCACGAAACTGGGCCAAGAAGGGATTCCCTGGTTCCTGTCCCAGTGCAGGGTCTGCTCCTGCTCACACAGCACTGGCAGGTGGACCACTTGTAGCCTTTTACACTACAGCTTGGTCAGCCCAGTCTGAGTGAAATGGTGTGTTTGTGATGTGTTAAGTTATAGTCTTGCTAAGAAATAACACCCAGTGCACCATTTAGAAACAAAGCTGAGTGTTTGTAAAAGAACGTTCTAAAGTACGGGTGAATTACTGTAAAAGCAGCTGATCTTTAAAAATAATTAGCAGTGCTTCCTAAAAATCTTGTGACTGGACAACACTGAAAGAGCTTTTGATGAAAACAGGATTTTCAGTGCTGTAACACTGGTAGACAGTACCTTATAAACCTTAATCTTTTTGTTAATAAATTGCATATAGCCAAAAATCACAGTACAAAGACTGTTTTCCTTAGTCTACATGTCTGAAGAAAAAACAATGGTAATTTTCCCTGTGAAATACCAAAGAAATAAAAAATCATACATCTATCATATATCTGCAGATTTTACCTAAGTAACTGCAGACCAAAAATGCCCCTTCCCAGGTCCCCTGTATTTGACATCTATTTTCTTTCTTTTCTTCTTTGCTGTCCATACAAAGTGCAGTTTGTTCACATATTTTTTTCCTTTAATTTTTTTTCAGTCTTTAAATTACAGATTGCAGTGAGATTCCTAACTGGCTAAGCAACAAAGTGACAGATGTTTATCATTATCCTCATCAAGAGAATGTAAAGGAAAAATAGTAATTTGTCTCTGATCTTTAAGGCAAAGGGTAATAGTCTCTTGTTTGAAACTGTAACAGAACTGACTTCATACTGTTGATTTATTTTCTCTGAAATCAAAAAAGATCAATCTTTCATGACTTTACAGTAATTTATTATGAAAGCTTCTGGCCATAGTATTGCTAATGATTTGATGTCTCAACTGAAGGCTTTTCATGCCAGAAACCATCTTGTTTGCATAGCATCATGCACATGGAAATGTGCTTCCAGCAGATTTCTGTGCCCTCCAGGACACCTCCAGGACACCTCCAGGCATCAGAAAGCTCTCCTTGCTCAGCTGCCTGTGCCCTGTGCCAACAGCAGCAGCCAGGACTGAGCCTGCCTGGTAAGGCTGGGCAGCACAAGGGTGAGAGGTGCCCTACTGCACCTCCAGGCCATTCTTTCACAACAGCCCTTGGCACTGGGAGCCTCACAGTGACTCCACCCTCAGCCCAAGCCCCTGCCACTCTTTCTTACAGCAAGGCTCCAGCAATGAAAGCCTGCTCAAGGAGTAAACCCAAAGCAGAACACGGGAGCAAACCCTCCCAGCACTGTTACCAGAATGGCCAAGCTGAGCAGGACACAGAAGGTGCAAACAGGTTTTCATGTCTCCTTTCCCAGCAGCCAAGGCAGCCCCAGCCCTTTCAGCTCCTCATCCCCAAGCCAGAACTCACAAGTTCCAACACCAAGTGTTAAGTGACAGCACATGACTCTGGACTAAGTTTTTAGTCAGTTGACTCTTGCTTAATACTGCTATTAATTGTAGACGGGAATGGAATATTACTACTTCAAAGGAATGCACATGCAATTACTTTAGGGAATTCTGTAAACCTCCAACAAAGAAGCTAAGGAAGAAGCTAGGGTGCTAAAAAACAGGTAAAGGAAATGAATTCATCTGGGAAAGCTCTAAATCAGAGCATGTGTAGCCACAGCTACAAAGAAGCAACAGGTGAAAAAAACACAGATGAAGAGAAGGTAGGGTGGGAGTGAGGGTGGTGCTTCCATACCCTTCCATACAGCCACAGACATCCTTCCCTTCTGCTCCCTGCACTTCAGAAGACTAAAAATATTGATCCCCTGCACTCTTGTGTGGGTCTCACCTGTCTTCCAGAAGCTGCTCTGTGATCCCTGCATTAAAGGTGCTACTGAGACCCAAGGTACATCACTGCTACTCTGCAACTTCCTTGCATCTAGACACCTTCTGTACTGAAAATGTGTTAAGGATTAACTAATGTGTCATATAAGAGCAGACTAAAAACTGCCTGTGAAATCCAAACCACTTAAGTTTGTGGGAATTTTACAGCTGGCTGCAGTGGAACTAGGATTTCACCATTTCTACCAGAAAAGTTATCGATCTTCTGAAGATTGTAAACTCTCTGCTGCAAGAGGAATGATTTAGTGTGGTACTGGGGATGCAGGCATGAGAACTGTGTGTAACCCAAACCAATTTGGGAGTAATACCTTACGATATCAGGGTAACTTTTCTGATTGCAGAAATCATAAGCAAGTTCAAGAATGCCCCGAGGAAACTTAATGAAAAGTGATTCCTTTTGAAATTCATAGCAAAACTGGGTAATACACTGGAAACAGTCCTGAGCTGGCCACACAGAGAGAGCAATACTTCTAATTTCCATGATTTCATTACATTCAGGGCAGCTGCCAGCATATTTAAGAATGTCTTGTATAACATTCTTGATGTGAGTTCCAAGAAGGAGCATTTGTCTAGCATTTTCATTAGAGAAGTGTATCAACCAATTTTCTGTAATCAAAAAGGCATTCTATTAACAATGACCAAGAGGAAGCAGACTGGAAGGTGACTGACTCAAGGGTAAAAATCAGAGCAGTAGCAAAGCAATTCTCTGTACAGTAAGAAATATGCCCATGGCTGCAGTAAGAAATTGCTCACTTAAAAGCTGCTTTCAGCTTTTTTATTTACAGTTCCAAGTTTATAACAACAACCACCACCTGAGAATTAATTATGCCAGCCAGATTGTATTTATGTTTTAATTCACAGCTGCTGAAAATACATATAAAATCTATTTTATGCATCCCTGTCCAAATAAGTTTTTTCTTTAAAGCACCAACTCTCAGCACACTGCAGTTGTCATAACCCCCCCTGCTTCTCCCTAAATCTTTACAATTGATTCTCTCTTCATTGCAGTTTGATGCTGGATATATAATTTAGCTAAGATCCTCTCAACTGTACATAGCGTGCCTTTTGCCAGAGCACTGCTGAAACCACATGATGGCTTCACACAGTGAGGTTTTCTTACTGGAAGGAACCGCAAGTAAATGACAATACATTACTTTTGTGTATTTACAACAAAGCAAGCAGCAGAAAAAGAACACTTCCCGGGTAGCTTGGAAGCTGTCCTTTTCCCTCACAGAGGGTGACTTTGCCACTCTCTTCCATGCTTTCAGCATGTCCTGACTTTGTTCTGCTGTGCCTTTACTGAGCCACCCACAGGCTGCCCCTTTCAGCTGCTCTGCCTTCAGTAGCAGCCTCAAACTGCTCTGAGCAGAGGTTATGATCTGGTTTTCCCTCATACACACCATCTCCCTCACTCCACAGCCCCCAGAAGAATGATCCACCCTAGTGCAATTTGGTTCACCAGTATTTCATCTCTGGATTAGCTCAAACAATCATTTACTCTGATTCTTCTCTGTGGTTACAGACATTGCCCAGCATAGACCATTAGCTAAATCCTGCTGCTGAGTCCACACACTGCTCCCAGGTACCTGCACGGCTTTAACCATCCCAAACATTCAGAATCCATCAGGCTCTCTCCCTGCCTTATTCCATAAAGAATGATTTGGAACTGTGAGACTGAGAGGAATGATGTATTACCAGAACTCCAAGCAATCTGGACTTACTTTCATCCCTCAATTCTTAACAGGTTGATAACTAATCATGGCAAATCAATCCAATCTCCTTTAGAGCAGGGATTCAGATCTTATGGGTATTAACACACATACCACACATTTCAGACTTCAGTAAAGCTTTCTGACACAATCTCAAGTGACATTTTCATTAATGGAAGTGTGATTTCCCTGCAGTTACTGGTTGGATGCCCACTGCCTTAGAAAAGCTCTCAATGGCTTGCTGGCAGACTGGATAACTCTATCAAGAGGACTTTCACATGGACTGTGGTTTATAATGTGCTTATTAAAGTCTTAATGCTCATGATGGTGGGTTATAGCCTGGGTTTATTACACATACAGATGAGAAGAAACTGGAAGGGAATGTGAACAAGTTAGATGACAGGACCAGAGTTCACAAAGGACTAGGTTCAAAATCTGGATGAATTAATTATGAATAGAAAGTATTTGACTTCACAGAGTCTCCTGAGTTGGAAGGGCCCTGCAAGGATCAAGTCTAACTCCTGGCCCTGTACAGGGCACCCCAAGAATGCCACCATGGGGTTCCTTAGGCAGGAATAAATAATTTATAAGCATAGAGTGTGAGAATGGTCACTTAAAAAGCAGTTCAGCAGAAAAGGACCTGTGTCCACAGTGCAGGATAAGCAGAGGATGCATGAGTCAATAATGTCTTGCTATTATGAAATCAGTCCAAGAATTGTGCATCCCGTGCTGGTTATCACACCACCAGAAACTGAAGGAACATTTTGAGATGTTTACAGGAAGCCATTGAAGATGGTTCAGGGCTCTGTAAAATACTACCTGAAAGGAAAAGAAAAGATGAATTGGGACTGATGAGCTCAAAAGAAATCACTTGTTGAAGGGTAGAGATGAGCATCCTTGCAGACAGCAAAAGATGTCATATAAATAATTGGAAAGTGTTATATGGTAAGAACCATGAAGCACAGAAATAGATGGACTAGGAGAGCTGCAAATTTATTCCAAGGATTACAGCAGCATCCCTCAGGAAAGACCTAGGTACAGAGACTTTTCCTTGAGAAAAAGGAATAGGCAACCTCTCACATCCCTTCCATCCAGTGGGTGGTACTGGGTGCAAAGTGGTGTGAAATTACCAACAAAACTGCAACAAGAAGAGGGATTCCTGAAAATACAAAAAAAAAATTGAAATTACAGTATCTTCTAGTTTTTGCTCTATGCAAAAATCAAGTAAAAAATAAAACCTTACTGTGAATAGCTTTCTCCCCTCAAAGAATCTGCACTCCAATTTCACCATTTGCTGCCATGTACGTCTCTCACACAAAGGACTTTTACATAACCCTCCCTGCACTGCAAATTTTGACTGGGGGCCAACAGCTGCTTCATGCCTTTCAGAACAGACTGCTGGACAAGCAAAAGCAGAAAGAGGCTGGCATAAGGAAAACAGCACCTTTGTTTATAAAACAAATACTACTTTGGAATTTGCAAACTTTTCAGTCAAAGAATTTCCTTGTCATAACAACACATGAAGTGCCCCATATTTATAAGAGCACATTAGAAAAAAAAATCTAGGATATGAGATACTATTGGCATGGTATTTGCTATTATTTCAGCGTAGAAGGATGTGGATATTGGGAAGTTGCAAATGTGGTGAGTTACCCTGGAATTCAAGTCTAGTTGATGATGATGATGATGATGACTCCAAGTGTAACGATCGGCCCAGATGATGTTCAGCCTGAAATTTATTGTGGATTTGTTACCAAATGCATGAAGCACATTCCCAGAGACAGCAGCCTGACCCAGCAGTGGCCATTAACTGCGAGTGGAACAGGATCATTTTCTGTGAAAGGAGGCAATCAATGGGTGGAGGCATCAGCCGGACATGTGAGGATTAAAGGATTAAAGCTACTGGCTGTGGTATGCAGTCCCCTAAGAACCAAAACAAATACAAGTCCCAGAGTTTCTACCAAAGATGATGAAAACAGAAAGCAAGAAAATTAGTCATCCACGAGGCAGATCAGGGAAGTATGAACACAAAGACTGAAATCACACCTTGTCTCTCTTCTCTGTTATTTACCTCCCTTACTTAGCAGTAACCATGCAAGAGAGGGTCACTAACAAAATTCTCCTTATTCCAGCAACAGTGCACAAGGCTCACCCAAAGGATTCCTTTAGGAACAAAGAATTTTCTTATCTTCGAGATTAAAATGGGGCAAGTAAGTGCACAGACAGGGGCTGAGTGAAATACTTTGACTGAGATGACATGTTTAAAGTGCAGCTTATGGCTTAACGTGTCTGCCTATAAGAGCTGCACTTCTTTCACAAAATGTGATCATTTCAGCAGTGGGTACCCAGAATAATGAATTAAAATCATAATTCTGCTGGAAATGAATACTGTACTGAACTCCTGTTCCATGGTCCCTCCTCATTTGTTCCAGCTGAGGTGGTAACTTTTGGGTACCCGGCAGCCTGGTTGAAGCAAGTGTGACTAGAGGAGGAGGAGGAGGAGGAGAGGGAGGAGGAAGAGGAGGAGGAAGAGGAGGAGGAGGAGGGCAGCAGATCTGTGAGCAGATCTGTGTGCATTCCGGGAGGGAGGGGCTCAGAGGGGCCTTGCAGTGGGGGAGCTCTGTACAGCATCCAGAGCTGGGCTGTATAAATTACAACCTTGTCTTTTATTTTCACTTGATCTAATGCAATGTGTCCCCTATAACTCTGCTCTTTTCTGTAATTAATGGTTTCTAGGAAAATATTCTGAAATTCTCCACTGATAAGCACCTAGACAAACTTGATGTTTCCTCTCTGAGACACAAAAGAGGACGTTAAACTGTTTTCACCCCCACATCCCCCTAGCCATGAGAAGTACCAGATCCATCTCTGCTGGGCCAGACTAAGCCCTGGTTCACCACAAGCTCAGTGCAGCACCGACAAATGATCTCCATAGTAAATGATGCAAATAAGAAAAGTCAGCATGTTCCAAAATTCCTCACTTAATCTTATTGCCAGTTGTATAGTCTGGATAATCAGTAAATAAATCCCTCTAACTTTGCTCAAACCCTTAGGGGCTGAATACACAGAGAGCACTTTCTAATTCATTCTCATTAGGCTTCCCAGCTCTAAACAAAGTAATTTCCTACTTTTCCTAGTGTCTGAATTTTCCACTGGCCTCTGCAACACCTGATTTAGCAGCAATGATTTCTCACTTGTGATTTCTCTTTCGAACTGGCATTGTTCTTTTTCCTCACACATATGCTTGCTGGAATAGCACGAATCAGCAAGATTTAAAACCTCCCATTCTCAAGTCTGAAGCCCCTAAAGGGAAATTGCAGTCGCGATGCCAAGGAACACAGTCGTACGTTATTTGACTTTTCCTCAGCCAGGCTGACAGCAGAGGGGGAGGCAGGGAGGAAGGAAAGGGGAAGGGAGAGGAAGATGGCATTTTAATAGCACCCACACTGGTTTCACACAGTGGGATCCCTGTGCTCCGGAGCGGCACCATTTCCGTTCCCCTCTGCCTCACAGCCAGCCAGCCCTGCTCAGCCAGGCTCCATGGGAAGGGCTCTCAATCTATTTTTCCCAGCATGGACCATATCACAGTACAGAAATCTGTCTTGTGGACAATCCCCAAACCCACCTTTTACCCTGAATTTTGACAGCCCATTACCAACTCCAGCCTTGCAGGGACCACCCCACCCACATCCCAGATGTGACTAAATGAGCCACCATTCCTGCCAGGACAAGATGGATTATCCCTCCAATCTTGGCCCAATTCTCATAGTCTCTGTAGAACCCACAGCAACTGCCTATCTGACAAAAAATTAGTAAGAAAGAGGAATGTATTTAATCTAATTTAGTAAGTGGACACACAAGAACCACCAGCATCTTATGTTGATAAATCTGCCTTTCCCAGATGTTAATCATATCCCAAACATAGCTTGGCTGGAGTTCTCATCAAAACATTCCATGTGATAATTCAGGTCCTAAGATTCAAAGTTCTCATCCACATCAGTGGGTTTCCCATAAGCGCTCTGTCAGGACTTATGAAAAAAATCCTGGCAGGAACTCTTACCCCAGCAGAGCATCAATGATATCCACACTCTCCATTTAAGGTCTCTTAAAAGCTGCAAGCAAAAATGGGACCTGCAACATTCCTGTAGCAAAAAAGCTTCAAAACAGAGAAGAGGAGGAATTTGAAAACACTGAGCCCTTTACTGAAATGTAACAAATATTTCCAAACAAAAGAAAATCATCCAGAGAGGAGCATTTTGGATTCATGCCACAAAAGCAGAAATTGAAAATTATTGAGTAAAATTATTTTCAGGGTAAGCAATGAGTTCTGAGCAACTATGCTGTACTTAACATTTATGACGTGGCTTCCATTTTGTGAACTATGACAAACCCCTTCTTTGTACTCTATAAAAGCAACAGAAAATGAAAGATTTTTTTTCCTCCTAAAAATAAATTTTATTTAAGAGAAGGTGAGATTTGAGAAAGTTAACACACATGTCTGTAAGCAACAAACATAAACACTTCATGTTATAAGACCACATTCCCGTTGGCACAGACCACAATGAAACTATAAAGTTTAAAGCTTAAATCACCCTGCCCTGCTCTCTGTGGGGAAGGTGAAGGACATCAGTGATTAGGACTGTGACCATATGGAGTTTACTTTTGCAGTTAAAATTACCTGGCTTTGCTGTTGCCACCAACAACCCTAACTTGGCACTTCCGTTGGTTATTTCTGTAATTTAACTTTTCTTAATGACCTGTGGTGTTTTCAGTTCCAAAGCATTTATTGTTTTCCCTCTTCTGTCACTGATCAGCAGAAAAAGGTGAAGTCAAGACTCGTTCTTCACAGCAGTGCCAAGGAAGCCCTGTCCTCGTGGCAGCAAGCTGAGGAGCAGCAGCTCACACACACAATCCTGAGGATTACAGCTGCTTTTGACACAAAGAGAAAAACTGCCACCCCCATGAGAGCTCTCCCTGCCCTGCTCCAGGGTTTGTGCCTGCTGAACAAAGCTGGGGGAAGAGATATGGTTTAATGTATTGTCCCAAGGACTGAATAGCTCGCAGTGGAGCTACACACATGAAATTTCCCTCTACTTCCCCTCTGGTTCTAAATGTTTCCTGCAGTGAAACTACTGGGAGACAGCTATATCCAAGGGCAGGCATGGAATTTGAACCCATGGCCTTCTGGCTTGGAGGTGAGACTATTCCTAACTGAGCCAAAGTGACACATACATAATATGCTTTCAAGGTTTTTAGAGAGCTCTGTCATGATTTAAAAACACTAAGTCTTTGTGGTACAAACCACAGGGCAGGAAAGAGCTGGGGCTCCCTTTTTACTGCTAATTTTAGCCGATGAATTGTTTATAATCTCCTGCAAAATACATAAAGCCTTATTCTGCCTTAAGCTAAGAGAGAACAGCCTTTCAAAACTGATTCTTAATTACACTGTTCCCCTGCTAGATGGGATGGAGGCAGGTTCCAAAATTGTGTCAGAGTATATGAAGTGATAAAATGAGGATGGGTGAGCTATTTTTAAACACACTCAAAGACTTTGAGGTCAAAATCCCTAAATTTATAGCCTTGTGGCTGCATTAAAACTCCTGGATTATGAAGACCTTTGTGGCAAGACTCAAGTTATCATTTGATTTGAGACACTCTCTGCCTTCAGAGCTGTATTCCCTACCAGTCTGCCAAACTGGGGCGCCCCGGAGAGCCACCTTTAAGCACAGGTTATTTCCCTGCTGCAGACAGGCATTTGGGAGATAAAGGGAATGAGACACTTCCAGCCCAGCACATTCCCTCCTCCTCTTTTTTCCCAAGACATTGTGCAAGTGAGAGGCTTGCCTTTCCAGATGGCCAGGAAGCGAGCGGGTTAGAGAGAGCTGGAGGAATCTTAGGCCAAAGCACAGAACTGCTCCTTACTCTGCCCAGTCTGGAAACCCCAAACAGCCTCAGGCCTGGGGAGATTTGCTCAGCACAGTCAGATTCCCATCTGAAGAGGGCAGCTGGGCACCTGCTGCCCAGGAACATTCAGGTTTAAACAACAGTCTCACGTCCTCTACTACAGCTTGATGCCCTGAAATACATTTTTGACTGTTTAGAAAATCCAGACTTGTACCAAAATCGTTGTTCCACTCGTGGAAGTGAACCATGCACAGGCATCACCTGGGAAGGACTGGCCCTGCCCCTGCCCCCACAGGCTCCCCAGCACTGAGGGTACCACTCCTAATCCCAGGTTTGACTCAGGATGAGTAAAAGCTGTCACCTGCTACACACACATTGGTTTCTCTCAGAAATGATCAATAGACCATTTTTTTTAATAGGAAAAAGGCCACACAGTGAGAAGAAATCAAGTTGGAAGACTTTCCCTGCCTCACAAGTTGAAGTGGAAAAGACTCTCAGACACTTTTCCCAATCCATTTTCTGTGTCACATTCAGGTGTATCTAGAGGCCAAACAAGTGGCAGCAAAGGCTTTAGAGCTCTGAGGACAATGCAAAATTATTTGCACCATTTGCATTGTTCATTTTCTAACTAAGGTAAGGTTTTATGGGAAGGCACTGCACAGACAGGAGCTGCTGTTTTGGAACAGACCAGATGCAGGTTAGAAACACAAGAGGAAGACAACAGACTCTAAAGCTGTTTTCAGATGAGGGGATTTCTTTGTCCCATTTTTCCAATTGCATTTACCTGAGCATCATTTAAACCTGTAACTTTTTTCCATTTGGATTTCCATGCAGTGATGCATAACATGTAATACTAATGAACTGTAGATGTCTCAAGTAAAAGCAAAAACTAGTCAAAACAAAACTCAAATCCTTTTCTTGATTGCATATGGAATTTTAAAGCCATAAAGGCATGTAACAAGCACAAAACAAAAGCCTTGTAAAAAAAAGGTTTACTGCAAAAAAGGCCAAGTGAGCAGTTGAAAAAAAACAGTGTTCTTGGTTCTGTTAGTGATTAATGTACACTCATGTTTTAATCAAAAGGGGTCACTGGAATGGGTTGTGCATTTTATCTACCAGAAGATCACAATGCACTTATTATCATGAGAGGTTCTCCCACTTGGAGCATTGCTGGATGGATCCATGCTCCTACTGCCACATATTGCACACATTTCACATTTTTACTAATTCACGGTATTAGTCCATCCTATAAGCATTAAAGGCTAATTCTTTCAGAACTTCCCTGTGTCAGTCTGAAAATCAATATAATTCTAGGAGAATGTGGCGAGTTCAGGGACACTTTCTCTCCGTGAGGTCAGGAGCTGTCATTCCTGGATGGACACACAGCCCCATTCCTGGATGGATACACAGCCCCATTCCTGGATAGAAACACAGCCCCATTCCTGGATGGATACACAGCCCCATTCCTGGATGGATACACAGCCCCATTCCTGGATAGAAACACAGCCCCATTCCTGGATAGAAACACAGCCCCATTCCTGGATGGATACACAGCCCCATTCCTGGATGGATACACAGCCCCATTCCTGGATGGATACACAGCCCCATTCCTGGATGGATACACAGCCCCATTCCTGGATGGATACACAGCCCCATTCCTGGATGGATACACAGCCCCATTCCTGGATGGATACACAGCCCCATTCCTGGATGGATACACAGCCCCATTCCTGGATGGATACACAGCCCCATTCCTGGATGGATACACAGCCCCATTCCTGGATGGATACACAGCCCCATTCCTGGATGGATACACAGCCCCATTCCTGGATGGATACACAGCCCCATTCCTGGATGGATACACAGCCCCATTCCTGGATGGATACACAGCCCCATTCCTGGATGGATACACAGCCCCATTCCTGGATGGATACACAGCCCCATTCCTGGATGGATACACAGCCCCATTCCTGGATGGATACACAGCCCCATTCCTGGATGGATACACAGCCCCATTCCTGGATGGATACACAGCCCCATTCCTGGATGGATACACAGCCCCATTCCTGGATGGACACACAGCCCCATTCCTGGATGGACACACAGCCCCATTCCTGGATGGATACACAGCCCCATTCCTGGATGGATACACAGCCCATTACATGAGAATTGCTCGTGTCAGGGATTGGGCCCAATCCATCCCCAACCACAGTCACCAGGAATCTCCTTCCCAGTATCCACTGGCATTTACTTGAGACTCTAACTGCTTTCTTACATTTCTGGAGTGGCAAAATCAGTTTTAATGTTTTTCCTACAGGTGCCCTTCATGAGTTTGATTTTCAGGCACAAAGAATTCCTTAACTCCACACTGCATCACAAATCATCCTTCAGCTACATCCTGTACTCCTGCATCCTACTCTGCTGCCAGCAAAACCCCTGCCAGATTTCCCACCGAGTTTAATAGTCCTGTCCTATTCCCCCCAACTCCTAACTGAGGTTAATTTCTTTTCTCCAAGTATAAACAGAAACCAGCAGGTAAAAAAGTTTTGTCTAATGTGGCACTAAGGCTGTGGAATTTACTCCCATGTGAGAATGGCACAATAAAGTCATTTGTTTAAAAGTAAATTGAAAACATTCCAGTCTTCTCGGGCTTACAACTATTAACTTTGGTTTCTGCACAGCACTGTAGAATGTCTGGCATCAAAGACACTTTGTACATTGCACTGAACTTGCACTGGACACTGTTAGTGGACCATTAATCACAGCAAACAAAGATCCCATGCAAACACAGAAATTACTGATTTTTCACATGTTCAGCATGGCCTAGCAAAGGTTAACACCACAGCTGCTGGATACTGCACATTTTGAGGCATGAAGTGTTGACAAGGCATCTGAAAGTGTGCAGATTTTTCAACTGATAATTATGTATTCCACATTAAACAATTCTTATTTGTGCCTAATGCTGTCTAGAATTACCCAGACACCTACCTCAACATGAACTCGCACAGCTTCAATTCAGGTGCCTTACAAAAGCATGTCCTTCTTTCACCCACACACAGATACAACCTGTGAGTGCAGGGGCACGGGTTAGTGGCAAGAAAATCTACGAGGATGTGATCCAAGGTTCACAGGAACCACTGCTGAAGGAACTCGGGGCTTGTGGAAACAGGCACTGAGAGATCAGCTCGCCTGAGGAAATGTGGAAGAGGAATGGGAACTGAAGCAGAAAAATGAAAGAATCTGAAAACAAAAACCACTCAGTGGCCAGGGAATCAGCAAAGGAAGCAAAGAAAGACCATGGTCTGGAATGATAGGCTGTGTTTCAGGGTGCAGTTCACCAATAAAGGAGAAATTTCTGTGTCACAGGAGTGTGAGTTACTGGCACTCACAGGCAGTTTTCTGTCATCCACAGCAGGGCACAGGAAAACCTGAGCCACCAGCCTTGAACTTCCTATGTGACAGGATGATTTCTATTGGGTTCCTCAGACCACGTTTTCACAGACAAACCTCTTGCACCAGCTTTCTCAGGTGAGAGAAATCTTACTGCAAAATCATCATTCTCTCCTAACCAGAGCAGGAGATGGGAATGGAAGCAGTAAAGGAACAAACTGCTACCTTCAAAAAAACCAAACCAAAACAAAAACCCAAACCAAAATAAACCTAAACAAACAAACAATAAAGGAAAAAAAAAAGGAAGCTATGCAGAATCCCTTGAAATTATCCTGGATATCCACCCATATACTGACACCAGCTCCCAGTAATGCTGCAGCTCCTGCTACTGCTCCTGGAGTGGGTGCAGAATCACAGCATGAAGGTACCAGCATGGTACTTGCCTCTGTGGAACAGCAAGTGCAGCACCCAGACTCAACAAAATGAGAAGAAAATTGAGTACTGGCTTATTAGTCAAACCATGACTATATGCAAGGCTTTTGATCATGCTTCTAAAGTGAGACCTTAAGGAGAATTTTAAAAAGAAAAATAAAGATGGCAGAGCATGCCAAACTCAGTAAGTTATCTGACTCTCCTGACTAAAGAAAACTTGACAGATCTTTGGTTCAGCAAAGTGATACCCTTAGGAGACTGGCAAATAAGGCTATAAACATGAGTTTTAATGAAAGAATAGTGCAGTAAAACAACTCTCTAACAGATAAATAAGTTATAATGTGGAAAGAAGAACTAGCAGCCTTGAAGGATTTAATCATCAAAGTGTTGAATGGATGGGTTTACTGAAATAAAATAGCATAAACTTGCCAATTAAATTTGATTCTGCCCATTAGACAGAATTGTGAGGTAGTGTCAACACAGTGGAAGACTGCACACTGTCCTGGAAGACACGGATAACTTCAAGGATTGGAAAAACAGAAACAGGATCAAATCAGAGCTACATGCTGACAGACCAATGTCAGCTGCTGCACGGGACAGGGAGCTCATCAGCTGGCAATAAAAATGGAAAGGAAAGCCCAGGCACATGCAACTGAGCATCAGATGGTTCCAAGACACTGCTGTGGTGTGGCCATGGAAGGAGCACACGTGCTGGTTCTCTGTTCTGAGCAATGCATGTCCAGCAGAAGTAACACTGGTTTGTACAGGGCTGATGGAGGAGGCCAGGAGACTTTTGCTGACAGATAACACTTGACTCTCCCCCTATTCCCAGGGCTGCTGCACTGTTTCCTTAAGAGTCAAATGAAACTGCATGGTGAGAACAAGAGTATTTTATTTTCATTGCATTGAAACTGCTTTTCAGCCTCCCCTGGGTAGAGCAGTGCAGCCTCTGAGAGCCCTGGACAGTTCAATTGGAATAACTCTGCCTCTTACATGAGCTATATGGCCCTCTTCCTTCCTCCCCCACGAGATCTTTGTCCATGTTCCAAACCATACTCCCCTGCCTTCAAGCTGGAGAGGGCTGGGCAGCAGCTCTCACGTTAAGCTGGGGAGTATATAAGGGAGGAAAGAGGGAAGGTATTGGACAGTGCTCTCCAAAAACTCCTGTGCACTCACTGATCCACCCAAAGCTGCTTCTGCTGCTTAGTGGAGCTGGAAAAAGGAAATGTGGCTTTTGGAGAAGACTCCTCTTAGGCTATTGGACAAGGAAATTATTGTGTGAGCACTTTCTTCACACGGCTGGAGAAGCAGTGCATGTTCCACAGGTGTGTGCAGAGCAATTTGGGGAGCCTGGTCAGACTAGAGGAAAGCAGCAGTGTAAGGAAACGATTCCTGCCATTTGAAGCTGGATTTTCCCATTGCTGTCTTCAAATTGAAGGATGAGTCCTGTGAGTTTTCACCTTGTGAAAGAAGAGCAGGCAGCTGAAAAAGCAGGTAAATAGCTGACTACAGATCCTGATGCTCCCATGGGCTGCTGGTTATAGCTTCCATGAAATGGAGGAGGGAAGGAAAAACTTTATCCAAGACCCTAAAATTAACATTTAAAGTGATGAAAGCAAGTTGGACTGGACTATCAGTACTAAGGACACTTGAGACAGTGACCACGTCTGAGACTGATCTCATCTAACAGAAGGTTGCTTTAGATTTATTGGAGGATCAAATGACACACTCAAAGATCTGCTACTCCAGCTAAAACTCCATACCTATCTCATGAAAAGTTTCGGGGTGTTTATCAGAAGGGGAATGGTAGAAAGGGGTGAGACAGAGGTGAACTCCTTAAAATATAATTTGTTTTCTGACTACCGTCCTTTCATAAGAAAAAAACAAAAAGGAGTACATCTTAAATTACAAGCATACAGACAGAAAGCATACAGCCCCAGAAATTCATCCTACATGTTGATTAATGATCAAACTACTAGAGCTTTAGCATGACAAATGGGCCAGGCTTCAACTGAAGATTGCCTGTAGCTAATGATGCAGTGGAACGAACATTTTCATTCCAGCTAAGCCATTCCTGTTCCTGTAAAAATAAAGAAATCCAATCTTGGGTTATGAAAAAGACTCATTGAATTCTGCATACTTGGGTTAAAATAATGCTCTGCATCTTAACAGATCTGAAAATACAGAGAATGTTACCTGGGAGGAAAGACATACGATTACACACACGGACACTGAGGTGAGGTCAGGGAGTGGAAGAGAAGTTGGTAAGTGTAGCCTAGAATTTCACACATATGGGCACATTACTGAGTTAGTAGATTTAACATAGCTCCTGTCTCAGGCTCAGAAATGTAAAATGTAATAAAAAAACCCCACAAGGAAGTGCAGTGGGCTGCACAGCATCTGCCTGGCGAGGCGGCTGCACAGGCGCAACTTGCCCGGAGATCTCCTTGTGGTTCAGCCCTGGCGCCATCAGTTGGGTTTGAACTCAAAAGCTGTGGAGGGAGGTAATGAAAAGTGACTCTGCAGCACTGCTGCAGCCACTGAAACAGGGTGGGAAAGGATTCAGGCATATGCAAGGGAAGGGATGTGTCTCTCCAGCTCCAGTGATTTCCATTATGGAAAAACAGCACTTTACAGCTTTTAACCTTTATGCTGCTGAAGTCAACTATCAACATTCTTTAAAATTTTGTTTTCATTTCAGCACATGAAATGCAAACTCTAGTTTGGGTAATGTCAACAGCACGTTCTCCCTTAAACCACAAGGAAGGTGCAGAGTTGAAAAAGCAGCACAAGGCAGAAAGCTGAGAAGTGGAATTACACACACACAGTGATCACCACCAGCACGTCCGCTGGCCAGAAGAGTGATTTTCAAGACCATGGAACTCAGAGAGAGTGTGAGGGAAAGCCAGGAGGTTCAAACCATCCTGCTGGCCGAAGGAACAACTATTAAAAGAAATTAAGAGGAAAGTCAGAACTCAGAAAGAGCACAAGACACTGTGTTCCAACTCTAACCAGCTGAAGGAAAGTTTATATAAAAACAATCACTTCGTTAGTGACTCATGAGGAAAGAATTCCTGAGCTTTCTTCAGGGAAACCCCAGTAAATAACATGTCTAAAAACACATTAAGATGGTGCTGTCTGTTCTGTTACAATATTCAGTCCACATGATAAAACCTTTGGCAGAAGAACAACCTACTGAGCACAGATCCTTTTGGGAAACCCAAGAAGAACTGCTGTGGCTGCTTGCTAAGTCTGCCTCATATTCCAGCTCTTGTGTGACATAGCTAATGCAAACTGGGAGAACGGGGAAGGAAAATGCTTTTTATTTCAGCTCCTCTGTTGACTACATGCAGGTGCACTCTCGACATAAATAAATGCCTGGATTTCAATGCATTCTGGAGGTTTAAAACTAAATGTTACATTCAAATATCTTGCCATACCACATCCAAAGACACAGTGGAAAGGTCACTGCATCTCTCTCTGAAGCATCTTATCAGACACACAGCAGACTGGGCAAAGGACAGTCTCTGTCCAAAGAAGGGATGGATATCCTTTGCAATGTAGAACTTCGGCTAGGAAGAGGATTTTTTCCTTTTATTTTCTTGGGGTTTTGTTTGTTTGTTTGTTTGTTTGTTTTGTGTTTTGTTTTAAATTAGCACAACATTTTGGAAGTACGTGTTTTTAAGCATACCTTCTAGCAAGAGACTTTAAACTCAGTAAATTCATAAAAATATGAGAAATCATAGTGGTTTTCCAACAAATGATCAGATCTGAGCACTGTGATGTCTGAACTTGGACTGACTAGGAAATTCCAGGTAGGAGTATGAACAGAAACATTCTGTGTCGAGCAGAGATTATGTTCTATAGCAAAACCACTTAGTTTTGCAGATATCTAAGAGGACTGAGTGGGAATCTGGGAACAACTTCATAGCAATTTTCCCTCACTCTCTGATAAGCTTTTAGTCTAAGTGTGAATGTGGACATTCTGTTTTGCACTGGAAGCTCCCCTGACCAAAGTTATACCTTTACATACTGAATAGAACATGTTTTAGTTTATTTACAGCTGTTGTAGAGTCATAGCAGACTCTAGAAACTTTCCAGGATATAGCCAGAAAATTGTCAAAAAATACAAAAAGTTGAAAGTACTGAATAGTCATTCCTAAGGGACTGAGAAGTTACCATAGTAAAGCAGTATTTTTACCCAAATGCTCAGCAACAAAACAGTAGCTTCATCAATATATGAACTGTAATTTTCCATTGTCAGTTTGGGGTTGAATTTGGAAGGAATGAAAATCTTTCAGGTATTTGTGACTACAGCTTAATGTTCTTGTCCATGTGATGAAACATGTTTTATAAAAAGCTATGAAACATCATTCTGAAGGCCACTAATGAGCAGCTGCAAATAAGATAAAAGGAACTACTTTAAAAAGGGAGAATCTTTTACATCAAGTAAACCATTCCAACATCCCAAATGGATGTTTCAGCTAAAAGGAGCACAGACAGGAAGACTTGGCCTGAAAAAACCCCTAGCAATGCATGAGAGAGGAACAGGTCACACTGAGAGCCTCACTAGAGAAAAGCTGTATATTTAAGTAATCCACTGGAAATTTAAGTTCCCTTGCTTTACTGCTCAAAGACAATTACCTAAAACCTGCCACTTCCAGGGACCCACAGTGAAGCAGTTCACAGCCAAGAGATCCAGACTTGGATGGAATAATCATTGATTATTCTTAACATAGACTCCTAAAAGTGCAATTCCTCAGTAGGAACCCATCAAAAAGACCAGAATTTTGATGAGAAAATGCTGATGGTTATATACACTAAAGGAAGCCCATCCAGTGTGCCTAAACAAAGACATTAACAGGGGTCTTGGAAAATACAAACACACTCAATCTTGGGTGTACAAAAGGAGGGAGAACTTCATATGCATGCCTAAATCTAGGGCACTTCACAAGGACTATTGATGTTGACTCAACAATGCTTTTGAGCAATTTTCAATCATACTCTAAGCTGAGGTGGTTCCACCACTGAAGGTTGGACGCTCAAATCAACAACTGTCAAACTTCAGAGAAGAATTGAGGAGGATCTGGGAAATGATCAGAACAGGAGGATTAATCCCCTTTATATTTAAAAGACAAGCAGAAAGAAAATCCTGCATACTCAAAAAATGTTGGAGTGAGGTATTTTTGAAGAATAAATATCCTTTGCTAGGCAGACCAGTGCCAAACAGGTAGTATGGCCCAAAACCCTATTTTTAGAAGCACTGTAGTGCTAGTGACAAACCTTTAACAAACAACACTGTCCTGCAATAATTCACTGATTCTCTCACGTCGTTCTTGGACTGCCAGGAGCCATCTTCTTACTCTCGGTTTGTAAAATGGGATCCTGGTCTTCCACTGAAACTTCTAGACAAATAGTATCTATTCCCAATATTAAAACCAGCTGTTGGAAAGGCTTCATGCTGGGGCTTACAAAAGAAACTGTACAAAGAGGGAGCTCAATGAAAGAAATGGGACATGGGGCAGAAATCACAGCCCCAGTGAGACAAGGACAGGATTGATTTTACAAAAGGAGAACTTTATTTTAGTAGAACACTAATCAGACTGCAAAATGCACTGGAAAAACCCAAACAGTCCCCTAAGTCATGCAACACTAAGGACAACATCCCCACTCACAACAGGTGAAATCCTCCCTCTCTGGAAGTGATGCCATTGGCTTCCCAAGCCCATCTTCCAGCCTGTCCATGACCCAGACTGGCTGAAAGGAAACCATTTCAGCACATGCATTCACCCCTCACATTCAGAGGTATTTTCTGCAGAGCAGTGTGTAACAAAAAGGGAGCTGATATTTTCAAACTACAAAGACAACTGAAGGTGAAGTTTCCAAAGCAAGAGCCTTGATTTTCACCACACCAAGGGCAGCACAGGTGGTGTTAAGGACTGCAGACAATGCTGCATTTTGCTCTCACCAGAGAGACCATCACCCCTGTCAAAGCCAGCAGCTGAGGAACAGCAAGGAACTCTGCACACAGAGCTCCTTGGTGCACAGAGCTGATATGAACACGTCTCTTGAGTGTCTGCAGCCACATCTTAGGGCATAGGTGATCTGAAAGAGAAACTGAGCTTTTTGAGGATGCCTGCCCTGTATGCAGCTGCAAAAGTGCATAAAAGCTAAGCTAAGCAGACCTAAGGTCAGTCCTAAGGAGAACTAAGCACATTCTCACTCACACTACTTCTGAGAATTTGCTGTTTGAACCAGCCAGATAACCTTTAATAACTATAATTTAGAAATAGGGTACAGCACTTGTTTCCAGACCGTGGTCATGAACAACTGCATACTTGTACACAATGCCAGCAAAACACAGCTAGGGACAGCGGGCCTGTGACTGGGAAGGCTTTGTGTTCACTCACAAGAAGGTTCCTGCTTCTACTGAAGAATATGTAGATCTGAAAATCAAACAGTATTAAACCAAACTACAGCTGAACGTGAAATTACATTGCACAAGACTGGTTTTTCTCATGGACTTTATCATCTATGCTCTGGGTTAGTTGCTTTACTTGATTTCCATAAATGCCCTTAGGTTTGCTGCCACCTAGGTTAGAAACCCCAAATGTTGAACAGGTCAAGATAATACTGTGCAGCAAATGCAACCAGAAAGTCTGAATATCTGCTCTAAAGGGTCTGATAGGGGCCTGACATCGTGGTTACAGCTCTTGGTAATTTTGTACCCATCCACCAATGAGCTCCTACCCACCTCCATAATGTGACCTGGTATCTGAACTCAGTAGCATATGCAATGGTACGTAATTCTCTCTTTTAATCATAAATAACTTGCTCATAGAAGAGGAAGAGCAGAGGTTGAGTTTCAGAGAAAAGAATATAAAGGGAACAGTGAGATCACTTGTTTCTTCGCTGCAGAAACAGGGGCTTCAGGAACAAAGGTATGAAAATCACCAAAAAACTGCATTGATCAGACATCTCAACATGTCCACAGACAGCTCTTCCTAGGGAAATCATCATTCTCCAAAACTGCCACATTTGAGATAGCAAGTGTCCTACACCAAACAGAGAAGAACAGGGAAGACATCAGTCAAAGGCCACAATGGAGGTGGGAAACTGAAGCTGAGGAGTGACCTCAGAACAGGAACAGATGACATCAAGGAAGGAGAGTTACATAACTAAAGAATGCAGCTCCATACTATGGACCTTTATTCTGACTCTGCACATGGAAAGTAAAACCTGTCTCCACAAAAAAGGTAGGTAGAGAAGGTTAAAGAAATCCAGGATGAACTGTGTGTCAAAGTAGGCATTGCATATCTTCATTTTACTCCAAAGCAGAGTCAGGGAAAGCAACATTCTGTTTTTTCTGATCATCTTGTTTTTCCTTCTAGATGAGAAAAAAGGAGTATATGGCTGTTCACCAGCTGCCCTCCACTCTCATGTCCAATGATGACATTTTCTGTTACACTGTACATGCTATGGAAGAATGAGCCTGGTAACATTTTTGGCAGAAAAAAAAATTATTCAGATTTTATTTACTCCTAATAACTATTCACCTTTTTTGCAATTACTGACTTTGAAGACAAGGAAGATATTTTAGGATTGTCCCCAAACGCTGTGATAGTTGTGTTTCCCCTTCTGTTCAGTCCCCCTCAGGGGGACTAAAGGAACAACCTGCCCTTCCTAACTGCAACTGTTCCAAGAACTGGAGCCCCAGGAGCACCAGCCTGAGCTCCAAAGGACCTTTGTGGCCGAGATTGGTGCAGCACAGCCCAGAAGCACCTTCCTCTCCTCCAGCCAACTTTCAGTGCTCATTGACCAGGTCTGGGAAAGCACCCTAAGAGTTTGGCCACCCTCACTGAATGTCCACAATGGGGCTAACATTCATGCTCCATGACCTGAAATTTCAGAGCCAGAGAGAGCTTTCACCTTTCTGCAGAGTTTCATCAAAATCTCTTGTCGGAGTGGAAGTGGTGCAAAAACTAGCTGCCCCATAAAAAATGAAGAATTCAAAAATATTTTCAGTATGCAGATGCCTTGCCAAAAGCACAGTAAAGAGCCCACCGTGAATACATAACAGAAATAAAAAATGTTTGCTCATTTCTAAATTTCCTGGAGTTTGCTTAATGTCAGCAGGCGCAGCTAAGAGCAGGAACATAAAACCCTGTGACAGCCACTGAACCCCCGACCCCGGCCAGCAGCTTTGTCAGACTGGGTTTGGAATCGTTCAGAACATCAGCCTGCATCTCCTTACACTCACTGCAACTGATGCAATCCTGTGAATCTCTTCTCCCCTGGACATTTTTAACTCTCTCGGGACAGCAGTTATTTTACTCTTACAGGAATATGAACCAGGGCTGCTCTGTTTCTTCAAAACATTTGGGGAATAAGGTTTTATCTGAAGTAGTAGTTTTTGTCTGAAGTAGTAAATATTTAGGAGAAGCAGAAGGTAGCTTTCATCTGAAACGTGCTTTCCCATCCTTGGAGCAGCGAGGCAGTGAGAGAGGGACTGGAATTCAGCTGCCATTTCCTCTCCTCCCTGGTCTCGGACTGCTTCTGACCCAGCGTGTGTGCGCATGCACTCACCCCCTCGGGCTGCTCTTTTACACCGGGACTTCCTTGTAAAATCCAACTCATCTGTTCAGAGCAATGACTGAAACACTGTCCATAAAATTATGGCATTTTTCCACTTGAAAAAAATAAATAAATTAACACTTCATTTAAAAGTTATTTTTAAACCTAGTTGACTTGAAGCCACCTTTAGTCCCAACTGAAGTGAATTCTTATTTTCCTAGAATTCAATGCTTTCCTTTTCTAAAATATAGTAGTTTAAAAAAAGAAAACTCAGTAAATGCCGAGTTTACATTTCTGACTACACTGTTTTGCCCTCTGACATATCAGCAGTTTGCTTTTCAAAAACCCAAACAAGTCTTTACGTTTTCTCCTTTAGAGACTTATCCTGAGCAGGGACCTGAGCAACCCCAGGGCAGCACCACTCACCTCCAGCCTGAATCTGGCCGGGGCACTTGCAGAGCATCACCACAGCCAGGAACAGAGCTATGTCTGGGAGGGAACTGGAGCCCCTTCAGAAACATGGCCAGACTTGAAAAGAAAGCACCGGAGCTTTATTCCAGTGCAAGACACCTCTGGTTTCTGGCACCGCACCTGCATTTACGTGGAAGAGCCAAGCACAAAACACATGAACTGAGAGCACTGCTGTCATATAAGCATGGAGAATGAGGGTCCTGACTTCACTATGTTCCCATTTTCCAGCACTGTCTCAAGAGACAGGAGGATATCTGACTCCTTGATGAAGCAGCTGATCTGGAATCTGGGTTTAGTAACACTAACTCTCAGTACAATACAATTTTTTTTAGAAATGGGCAGAGTAAAGAAATACTTCATTTTATGCCATTAATATGTCACCAAAAAGTATTTGAAGGACCATCAGGCAAACTGACCTGAGAGGAAAAGTATTTCTCTTCTCTTTTCAGCGGGATTCTACTTTTCCTAAGAGAAAATTCAAACTAAATGACACTGATTTTATATTCAATGACCGTTTGTGTGCGCAGCATTACCTGCACTGTGACAGCTGCACTGAGATGTGAATATGGAGTTTATATTTTACAGTCCCACACATTCTGTAAAGGGTATCAGCAAACACAGCAGTGCAAAATAATCAGAAGGCAAGAAATTTGTAGTCACTATCTGTAAAAAGTAATTTAAAGAGATTTTGGTTTTCCAAGTCAAAGCTTCTTATGTCCGAGATCAGCATTTAAGTGTTTGGTACTTTGAATCAAGTAGAAATTATTGGCTAACTCAGGGCTTAATGATGACAAAGGAAAGGTGACTTTTTATATTAAAGACTGGCACTTTAAGGTTTTGAGATTTTTCTGCTGAGTGCCCAGGGATTCACAATCAAAATTTCGTAAGGCCCCAGCGTCTATCTACTCTTTTAACCTAACAAAGTTAGAAGCACATGGAGATGGACTCTGGAGAATGGCTCAGGTTTTGATATCGTTTTCAAACAGCAGTGTCTGTAGGGCTGTTTCAAGGGGATTTGTTTTTTAAATGGGGGTAAAGAAGATGCACAGAGTAAGCAGCAAATCCTCAGTGGTGGGTTAAGACAGAAGCTCTCAGCTCCTCTGTCTTCAGTAGCTGGGCTGAAGCTTCAGAGCTCTGCACAACTGGACAATTCTGCACTCATTCACCATGCAAGGCTGTGGAGTTCAGTGTTAATATTAGCAAAATGCAGCTTGCCAACATGTGCTTGCTGAATGAGGTAGGTCTCCATTACCTCACTCTACACGACCCTTTTACAGATTTTATCCAACAAAGCTTCTGAAGATATATTTATCTTTAACCATGTGAGAAATCTCACTTACAGTAATGATTGTGCAACAATAAAAAGTAAAAATAAAAATGATTAGTAGTCCGCTGATGATTATAAACCCTCTTCACTTCCCTTCCTCCCCCTTCTTCTTACAGACTCATTACTCCAATGTTTATTTTTACTTTTGTGAGTCCAAGAGTGCAAAGCTAAAGGCAGAAGTATAAAAGCGGCCACAGTCTGAACGGATGGGTGAGTACAGGATGGCAGGATCCAGTGTATGAACACCACACTGGGCAGCACTGGAGGAGGGTTACAGCTCTGGTGGCAACCCAGGAAAGCTGTGGCAGTAAGGATGGAAAGGAAGGATTATGCAGCTTTGCAGCATAAAGTTGCATTAGAAGCTTTAAGACACTGTCATCATTCTCAATCTGCCATTCCTCTCTTCCCCCTGACCTCTTCTCAGAAACTCTCTGGTCACCTCTGAGGTTTATCAATGCCATTTTCCAACTTCATTAGGTACAAAAATCTCAAGAATATTGTGGGGTTTGAGCCTCTGCAGGCAGCTGCAGCTTGGTTCTATCTGTCCTACTGGGATAATGCGATCTGACTCCAGCAGGAATGATCTGTGTCAAGAAGGGGACACACAGATGATGACACACGAATCCTTACACTGAACTAGGTCAAAGACAAAGATCAGGACAGTTTCCTGGAGGTCTCTTTTGTCGTTATCTTCTGGCTGGCAACCCAGACCAGATGGAGAATGTTTCAGAACATCCAGCAAGAGCTGCCCTTGGCTCAGAGTGAAGGAAGAGTTAAGAGCTCCCGAATCCTCACACCTTACAGGCTTCTCCTCTCCCTGCTCATGGGCACCCTGCTCAAATCTGTCAGTTATTCTGGTGCTGACCCCCTGGGTGCCCCACAGCTCACAGCTCTGGAGAACAGAGCTGGTCCATGCAACTCCCAACCTCCAGACTCAGTTTGTGCCAGCCCCAAGGGCTCAGTGTCCCATCTATCCCCATTTCCCTTAACAGAGCTTCTGCAGTGTCCTGTGAGATCAGAGCAGCATCCACTGCAGCAGCAAAGCCTGAAACCACCATGTCATAAAGAAACACTGTAAACACTACCTTGACATTTTAGTGTACACAGTTAACATTTACATTTCACACCACCTCCTATGTAAAGTCCCTCTCTCCATGCCATCAATACACCAATTCTCTTAACCCCTCCTCACCCAATACTGAGAGCACCTTTTCTCAGGCAGGCCAACAAAACAGAGTATTTTTGTTGCTTCTGAGCCCAGCCACTGTGGTGACAGGAGTGGTCAAAAACTGGTTAAAAGTACAAAAATTAGAAGCAGAAAAGATTCCCCAACCTTCAAAACCTTTAAAACCCACCTGGGTCTTTCCCAAATACCCCAGAAAGCTTCCAGCTCACAAAGAGATGCTACAGGCAATATTCAAAGGCTACTTTTAACGTTTGCTGTGAAGAATCTTTTGATGCTCTAGATTTATCTACTTAAGGGTTAATATACCAAAACAGGAAGGAGGAGGGGAAAAAAGTCACAAAAGCTGTATAGAGGTATGACAAACTCTCTCTGTATCTTACTCCAAAGTGTGAGATGTGCAACTTCCATTGTTAAGCTCAGTAAAAATGGCATTAAAAAGTCCTAACCCTGGGAACTGCATGATTTTTCATCTATCAAATCAGCATCAGCAAAACTGTCTTTTTATGTGCTGCTTACTTTCAAAAAAAACCCCTACCATGCATATTTCAGTTCTCCCTCTCCACACCCCACACCCTTCTGCTGCTGTCCAGCTGGAACACATCAAGGGTCTAGAAGCCAAGTCAAATGTTGACCCCACCCTCCTCCATCCATTTTAAGGCACCTTCAAAGCCAGTACACTGATCTAGTTCAGCTTAGCCAACAACGCCAGCAAATCTGTTATTTAAGACTTTAGTGCTGGGTTTTTATAACTGCCCATTAATACAAGCTTTGATGTATGGTCAAAAAACCCAGCTGTAATGAGTTTCATCAGACTGTAGTAACCTTTCCTCAGAAGGTCTTTATTACTATACCTTCATAATCTTTGGGCCCAATACTTTTATAGTATCATTCTTGCTGAACCTCCTTAAAAACAGCTCAGCAACACTTAACACTCTTTCCCCAAAATTAAAACAAAGAGCCATTAATAGATTTTCTTGAAGACACTTTGCACCCACATTTTTAATCACATTTTGCTGTTAAGAGCATGCAGGCAATAGCTACTACAAAGTTCTTCAGACAGGATACAAAAGGATTTTGCAAAAGGACAAACAACTTACTTTGTTGCTCCCCTTTGCAGGATGCAGCACGGAAGAAAGAGGGGAAAAAAAGAAATATTAGTTATATTTATTTTACATGCATTCAGCCTAACTTGAACAGTTCTGGAAATGGCTCAAACCAAATGAGGAACTGAGTCAGGGAATATTCATTGAATCCTGTAGTCAGACACTTCCAGGGAACACAGGACATTCGCAAAGGACTCAAAGGTTCAGCAGAGCTGCTTTCCTCACTGCACAAACATTCTGATCTTGCGCTCGCTCCCTTCGGTGGAAACCAGAGGCAGCTCCTGGGAAGCTGGGGGATGCAAATAGAAGGGAGGAGAAACAAGGCCTGAAGATCTAGGGATGGGATGGCAGCCAGAGGGATTTTCGTGTGTTGGTAACACTGAACTTCCAGTACGCAAAGCAACCCCCTAAACATCTCTGCTGAGCCTTCCACAACAGCCATTCCCTGCAACTTGCCAGCAAATTGAAAGTTTCAGAATTCAAAGCATTAAAAAAAACCCTGAACTTTTAGATTAGTAATAAAAATAAGGAGGAGGTGGCATTGGGGGGGCGTGGGGGGAGAAGGAATGGGCGGTACTAACAAGGAAAAGTGTGCAGAGCAGGTTACGACAAACATCTGGGCTATTATTTTGGTTTAATTGTGAGTTTTGCCATGAACTGGTATGAACAGTGTATATTATACAGTGGGAAGCCAGCCAAAATAAACACCAGCCTACACCAGTTGAGAAATACAGTCTGGAAGGGTTAGTCACAAAGTTGTAGTCATTTTTTAACAAAAAAAGGAGAGTTTTGGATGCAGTGGTCCAGAAAGACAGCAGTAAAGTCAGCTGGTAAATGGATATCCCATTTCAAAGTGAATTGGCCAGAGGATGATTTATATCAAGCAAGCTGACTTGCATATGGGTTGGAAAAATAAAAACACTGATTCATTGCTATCTGGGTGGCTGTCAAGGCCCAGGGCCTGACAAAAGCAAATGGATTGCGGGAAGGAGGTGACTTGGCAAACTGCAAAGGATTCAGGGGCTCACACAGCAGTGCTGGGGGCTGATCAGAGCTAATTCATGGGACAGGGAATATGGGAACTCACTCTGTGCATCCCCATGGGCAGAGGGACAGGGAAGACAAGCAAAATGAAGCAAGGAAATGGAGGAAGGAGGTGATATATGGCCTTTAAAATGTTAATGATATTTGCTTAGGCAAAAGGAGAGATTATAAATCTAGAACCCCTGGACTTTAGCTTGCAGGATTAAATGAGCAGCAGAGACTCCATGTTGGTGGCAACAAGTACTGAGCCCCATTACCACTGTAATCAAACAATTGCATGTAGTACTACTATTAAAAAATCAACAGAAAAATGAATATTCTTAGTTGGGAGATTTGCCCTTGGTGAGAATTCAGAATACATCTCTTTAATCGGTGCCAGATTCCTACTTTTCCTTTAGTTTTCATTTCCAAGCAGCAATTCTTCTACAGCTGGTGCCAAAGCCCTGGATACTCAGAGTTCCCAGCTGTGCCCCACAGGTAAAGGAGAGCAAGAGGTCTGGGAAGGGACTAATGCACCTCTTTGCCTTTTTAACTCTGGGGTCACAAAGCTGGGGGGAAGCACTGAAGTAAACTCAGGTTGCTGCCATTTCCTGGCAGTCCCTCCTACTTAAAAACATGGTCTCTGAATCTTTGGAGGAGAATAAATTGTCAGAGGAAGACGTGAAACTGAGGAACATGCACCGGATTTTCATGAAATGCTGCTCATTTTTATTTAGGATCCACTGGATCTTCTAAGGTACTCGAGGCCTTGGACATTTTGCTTTGCAAAATTCAAAACTCTTAACAGCAGACTCACAGTCCACATTCTAACCTCTGGTCCTTTAGGAATAAAGTTTTGGAGGCCTGGAGTAGCACAGAGCATCTTTCCTGAACAGCTTGATAAAACTACAAATTTCAAACTACAGTCATTTGGAACAATAATATTTACCCTTTTTATAATGTAAAGATAATTCCAGCCCAAAGGAGAACTGTATTTTGACTCCCTTCTACTTTCAAGGAAGTCTCTCATCTTGCATCTAAGACTCCTTTGACAGACCAACTTTAAACAAAACCAAGAAGTCTTTGTAAACATATTTTGAATACCAAGTATTTTTAGGGGGAAGGGAGAGACAGGAAGACAGAAGAGAAGTTCAGAAATCCAACTAGTCTGTCTTGTTTAAGGATTAAGTCTCAGATATACCAATATGATAAAACCATCGCAGAATACAAGATCAAACCACATGCTTTTGTGAAATCATCATTAAAACCTAAGCAAGAAAAAAATCAAAGCAATACAGTATACTGGTTCAAGTAATTAATTAAGTAACCTCTCACAACAAATCCTCATTAAGGATTTATTCTTAGGTAGGAACAGATCTACTGGAACAAGCAACATACTGAAAAGTCACAAACACTGTTTTACTATTTAAAGGTGAAGTCTCAGATACCTGGTAGGTCTGCTAAATGTGTATTTGCAGTATTCTCTAAAAAAATCATCATCATTACCATTGTCACTGTTTATTTCTACAATAACTGGAGAATCCAGCAGTACAAGAATTTCTGATTTTTCTTTTTATGGTAGTCTTGAAACTTTGTATGAAGAGAAGGAGCTGAGCTTGTCTGCATGAATAGCTCCTGGAGGAGGTGCAGACAGAATTGTACTGGAAGCCTTGCAGGCATTGCAACCATAAGGGAAGAAAAAGATGAAGATAAAAGACAGCACAAAACCCTGGACTCAAGGAACCTGGCCTTCCTATGGAAAACAGTCAGGAAGAAGAGCAACTTCATCAGAATCAAAATATCATTTCTCAGAGCAGATCTTCTGCCAAAGGCATCCAGCACTCACTGCAGAAAGGTGAGCTGTGCATTACAGAAACTTTCAAAGGCTCAAATGCCAGGTACTTCTGCTCGTCAGCCTTCTCTTTGGATACACCTCCTCAAACCTTCACTTGAAGTAAAATATCAAGAGATCTAGATCCAAAAAATATTAAATAGTAGCTGGACATATTCTGTTTCCCAACTTTCTGTCATTTGTAGTAAATTAACAGAGGCTTTTTTATTGTATCCTGTTCAATTTGCTCCACATGATGATTAACTGAGTAAAACTGCCTTTGGAAAGCTTTAGCATGTGTTTCATACACAAAAAATGATGCAGTGAATAAGTAAAATAAATATACATGATTGCCTGGAATGCTTCTGTCAGTTCTGTAATACAGAGCTTGAGGGAATAAACTCTTCAAAGCACATCTTTACCTTAGAAAACATTAACAGAAACAACGAAGCCCAGGAAACCCCAAATTGCTCAATGCTTTTACTACACGGATCCAATGAAAAACATGTTGGAAGGTTTGGTTTGTGGTTGATTGGGGTTTTTTACATTGAGGTTTGACGCACAAATTGGTCTTAAAATATTTCATTATGAATATTTTGGAATTACCACAGACTCGTACAATGAAAAGGCTGCTCTTTCTTGAGGTATCTGCAGACACTGTGTTTTCCCAGATGATACAGATGTTTTTTTGACTCAAAGAGAGCAGCTACTGGCAAAGCAGTGAGCTTTTAACTTACTGAGGATTTATCAGGATAGACACCGGCTCGTAGCAGAGATGCCTTCCAGCTATCCACCTCCTCTTGGGAGTCACAGGCTAGCTCAAGGAAACGGTAATCCTTGTAAACATTCCTAGAACAAAGAGCACCACATTGTAAAACTAGCATTTTACTACTCTCTATCATGCACACAGCATTTTAAATTAAAAATCCTTTGGGATCAGAAATTACTTGGTAATTGTTTTGGACAACAGACTTTATGGGACAGGTGCTTGTTTAATAATTACATAGAGTACTTAAAATATCTTAGATTGTTACAGCACAGCTCTGGAAATAATAATCAGCTAAAAGCACCGTGAAACTACTTAAAATCAATTTTCCTGCTTTTGCTAAAACAGAGCACTTTTAGGGGAAAAAAGGGCATTGTGATGAAGAGGACAAACATATAAGACATGCCAACATAACAGCACAGTTTGTGACAAATTGTTGCTGTAACCAATAAATACCAAAATCATCACTGATGCAACTTCTCATGCTAAGTCCTTTCAGTCCATTTTATATCCTTTTTAGCTTTTAGACATCATAAAAGAGGAAAAAGCCAGCAATGATAATGAATATATTTTTAAGATATTTTATGTCTCTCGTCATAGTAAGAAAACTGGGACGTGTTTAAATAAAACCTCTTAGAGGTAGTTCACATAATGAGATAAGTATAGGGAATCACTTAATGGAAGAAAAGAGAAAGGAGGAAAAAACCATCTGTAGGAAGGTGGTACTTGTGAATTCTTCAATAAACAGAAGAGATTTTCCTCTTATGTTTTAGCCATTACTTTCTGAATTCCAGTTCTATACACAGACTAGATCACTGTACCTTTGTCAGCCAACAGCCTTTTTAGGAAAGGCCATGAGCTTAGCTGAAAAGGGTTAGGAATCCACATTTTTGCTAGATCTTAACAGTTGCATAAGGGTCAGTCTTCCATCCCAGACTGTTTTCTTCCCTTAGCAAGCTGTGGAGGAGAGGGGCTGCTGGAGATTGCTTCACTCTCAGTGACAAGGGGCCCTTTGGCTTCATTGTGCAACTACAGAGGTCATTTCTCCCACGTATTTTGAGGGGAAAAACCCCTGAATTCGCTACAGAACAAGGAAATAAACCTATTATTGTCACTGCCTAGACACATTTCTTTAGCATTCAGGGACTGGTGGGACTTCACTGCCACACTGCTGGAACACAACTGACTTGATGTAATTCCCCCTCACAGAAGTGGTTCTCTTAACCAACAATGCCACCAGGCACCTCACAGCCTTGCTTTTTAGGGGCAGTCTCAGGAAACAGGTTAAAAAAGGTTAAAAAATTGTAGTTGAACCTGAGCATGAAGCAGCCATGACACCATTTAAAATAATTTAAATTATCACCTATGAAACCACAGTACAGCAACCAGTGCACACCCACTCTGAAGAGAGCAAAATGAGGTATTTTTTAGCAGGCTCATAGGTTGAATTCAAACTGTAAAGAATAAAGGACATACTCAGACTTATTTCCTTACGTTGGTGACTCAGTTCTCACCAAATTCAAGGCTCAATCTGAGCACACAGCACCAGGTTTGCACTACTCCCTTCAAAAACCCAGACTGGAGGTGCCACCAGGGCATTTCCTTCCCACGGACACCAGCCCCAAAGGTCACAGGGAGGCATAACAGGCCTGATCCCACAGTTTAGCCAAAGCCACTGACAGGACAAACCACTCTGTGGATTCTTTCACTGACTGAGAAATTTATAAATAATCCTTTTTCCTCCCTGACTCCAAAAGTACTGTCTTAAGACAAATAATAGTCTAGATAACCTTATCAGATGCTGTTGCCTTAAACTAAGCAAACACCTCAATTTTATTCAATTTGCAGTATTGTGGAACACCAAGTCAACATTTACTGAACAAAACAAAGAAGTCAATTTAAAAAAAAAAAAAAAAGAGAGAAGCATAATGAAATTGCCAGAGAAAAAATGCTTTAATTTATTGTCAGGAGAAACTTTTACTGAGATAAGCTTTTCTGGCTAAGATAACGAAGCAGCTATAACTTTGAAGAAATAGGAAGCTGAAATGGTAAAAGGGTACTCTCAGCAAAGATGACTAAAAATAACAGTAGAGCAAATAAAGGCTGTAAAACACAGTGATAGGGAAGTTCCAAAAACACTTATCTGCAAGAGCAAAACAACATGACACCAGCTTGTGAAAACATTTTTTCAGGCCTGTCATGTTCTATATTACACTTTTTGGCATTTTGTGGCTTGCTCCAACCAGCGTGGTTGTGCGAGCAGGGACTGCAGCCAGGCCCCCTGAACACATGGGAACTGCCAGTCCTGCACTGTCTCTGTGTCAGGACTTCTCCTGGGCTAGGGACACCTCATGGCCCAGCAGCTGATGTCTCCAGATCCCCCAGGCCCTTCTTTCTCCCTGCAGGATCTGAGAGCTCTTTCTTGGTGCAGCTCATCCTTCCCCACCAGCACTGCCCAAGGCACAGCAGTGTGAGGAACTGAAGGATGCAGCCCCTGAGTGCTCCCAGGAATGCTGCAGCCCCTGAGTGCTCCCAGGAATGCTGCAGCCCCTGAGTGCTCCCAGGAATGCTGCAGCAGGGCAGGTAAGGGCCTGCCTGTCTCCCAGCTGCCTTCCTCGCTGCTACACTGCCCCTGCCTGTCGTTCTCCCAGAAAGACTGACAAGCATAGGAACTTTCCAAAGGAAAAAAAAAGCCAAAGTAACTTCTTTCAGTAACTCCTGAAAAGAGTGTGTCCTTTTCCTCTTACCAGTGGAATCTTACAGAAACATAATAACATGTTTTACTCATTAGGAATCCACTGGCGTCTCATGGAAAGCTGTAATAACGTTCTTGACAATTCAGATTTTCTGGTTTTTTCTCTCTTCCACTTCTTAAAATTGCTGAAGATATCAGCACAGCAACAGTTACTCCTCAAGCCTCACCTACATTCTCCATATGGAATACTGTGAAGTCATGTTCTCACTGTCACCTCTGTAGCAGCTAAATGGGATGTCAGACATCAAAGACTGACAGAATGAAGGGCATCAGCAAAGATGAACTCTCAGCAATACCAATCCTGTTGATATTCAGGCATCTGTAAACCTAAGGGACTGCAGAAACAAGACAGATACAGAAAACGGGAACATGCCTAGAAATACCATTTTGAAGCAGTATTTCCCTTGAACACTTAACATTTCTTAAATGTTAACACATCAATGAGGAAACTGCAAAGCTGTATGCATCTACCACATCTACCTACTCCAACTCCTCCTGGAGCCTCATCACTGCAAAGCAGTATCACACATAATACATGAAAATATAACTACAGTGGCATTATTGGAAATGAACAGAATACTCATAATACTGCTTTTTTTCCCAGAGTGAAAAATACAAGAGGCTACTATTTGTTATCTGCAGATTTTATTATACTCTAGATAAATAAACCTCAACTTGGAACTGCATTTCCACTAAAAATACAACACAACAGCTCATGAGTATGAACAGACAGTTGCACTAAAAGGATCATTTCCAGTTCTGGAAAGGTTCCACACTCAGGACATGCCTCCTCTAGGCCAGGCCCATCACCTCAAAGTCCAGCAGCCACCCAGTGACTTTGCTTACCCTACAACTTCTTCACTTTGTTTGTCCTTGATTTGTTAATTCCTTTCCCCTGTGTATTTCAGGGCCTAATACAGAAATGTCTACAGGTGTTTCCTGAACTCCTCCCATCATAAGAGAATCCTGACAGGACTGAATGAAGGTATTTGAAATGCCCAAGAGGAACGTGAGAAATGCCAGCTAAGTTTGAAGAGTGACCCAGCTGAGAGTTACTGCGATTTCCCTTCTACCAACCCTGTCTGCCTATAAACCAAACCTCTGCAGTCCAGGACCAGGAGTGAACACCACACTGAAAATCACCCACAGAGAACAACACCCTTCCAACATCACTGGGCTTCCCTCCATGCTGGTGCACATCACACCACTGCTGCCCATCGAAATGGACTGGATCTCTTGTAATTCCTTAACTCTAGGAGAAGGTTGAGTATCTCCAGCAAACCTAGAAAATTTTGGAGGGCAATCACTACAGGCACATTACAAACCCAGTTAACGTGTGCACATATATTAATGCATACTCACTTATAACCATGTGCATGGGAAGCTTTTAGGCTGAGCTGGATCTGGATTTCACTAGACAAAGTTGTATTGGATTTGTATGACATTTCTTTTTATAGAGAGAAAATACAAACCAAGATTAATTAAAATGCATTTATTCTTGCCGATGTGGGAAGAGACAGAACAACCATTACACAGCAAGTGTACTAGTGACATTTTTTAGAACTGGGCCTATAAACTACTTGAACCCTCCAAAGAACACAAACCCATATTTAGCTTCAGCAGTCACACTGACACAAGTGAAGCTACTCACAGACTGAAAGATAAAGAAATGCCTTCTTTTACAGATATTTGAAAGTGACTTTTTGTAAACATTTTGTCTCAATTAGAATGGAACTAGAGCTGAACATTAGAAATCTAGAACTAAATGCAAATTGGTCCCATTTTATTCCAAGAAAAACACAAAAGATTCAATTCTTAGGTATTTCTTACTTGATTAAAATTGAAAACATACAGAATATGTCTTTAAATAAATAGTCACCTAAAAGGAAGAGGGGAGAAAATAACAGAATCCAGTCAATCCAGTATTGAGAAAGGTAATCATGGGTGAAATTGTATGTTCTCTTATCTGTTTAACCTGCAGCTCCACTGAGCACACTCTGCTTATTCGAATTTAGTCTTAGTCTGTGATTTTGGACACCTGTAATTATACAGTGGCTGGTTTGAGTAGATGCACTTTCTTTTTCCCAAATAAGAAAGCTCATATATTTTGAAGAAACAAAAATGGCCATCTGCTCTGAGTTAACAGCAACGACTAACATTTTCTGTCAAGGCATACCATTCCAGATCACTCCAGTGTGAATGCTAATTAAAATTAATTACACATGGCTCTTTTTTTTCTTCATATCCACAAAAGCCAAGGAGACAATCTCTGAGACAATGTCATGAAATAATAACACTCAGAGATTTTGCCACCTACGTCATGTGAGCGCTCTCCCAAAAGCATACAGATCTTTTCAAGTACACACACCCCAAACACACACAAACCCCCACAACTTAAGGTGCAAATGAACACAAGATATGCTGCTCAGTATATAGGCCAGCCATGGCAATGAAATATCTCAAGTCCTATATGTAACCCAGAACAGAAATGCAGCCAAAACGAATACCACACAGGCCAAAATCCACAGTAGTAACAGTGACTGCCACTAAAATATTCCATAAGTCCCTGGAGGAGAAGGTTTGATGCCTTTGGCGGTGAGGGATGGAAGCCTGGTTTGGAATCTGCCTCAGGGCCACACAGGCACAAAAGCTGCCCCCAGCTGTCAATACTTGCACCATACTCTCTTCTTATTTGTCATGCAAAAAATATTTGTCAATAATGACAAAAAGAATATATTCCAGAAAAAACCAACCAACCTTTTTCTTTCCCCCCTTACCCCCCGCCCCGTTTTTTCTTTAAGAGAAAGCAATTGGCAATAAAGGCTAGCCATTCCTTGTGTTTGCATATTTTTCCTGTTCCTAAATATTGTCCTCTCCAGCATTTTAGGAGTTTGTTTAGAAATGTTAGCAGCTTTTTTTCTGGATTAAGTTTGTAGGGCTTTTTAATTAAACAAATTCTCTCTCTTCCATTTCGAACACAGAGGGCTCTGAATAGCTTACAGTCCAGCTCTTCCTGGGGCTTAGCTTTCTGAGTAATTCAAAAACAGTAACTAAACATACATCTCATTTTAGGCTTTCTCCTTTAGCCTGGCTTCTATCCAACACCTCCTCTGACCCGGTCTCCTTTCACTAGTTCCCTTTATTTTGGCTCTTGCCCAATTTCCCTTATATATGGATAGCAGTTAACCAGTTGCTGCCCATGGCCAGAAATTCAGTATTCAAAGCTCCAGTATATTTAGAGTCCCAGAAACAACTTGTCCTCCATCCCCTTCTAGATCAACACACGGCCAACAAGATCTATGCCAAATATGCAGTGATGCCTTTCCCTGAGCAGACACAGTGTAATTTCCTGGGTCCTAGCAGACACCACAGTTCCCTGTGCAATATGATTCCTGACAGACAGAGTGTACTCAGGAGTCAGCAGCTACAATTCCTCATCTGGCAGTTCTATTTTCAGTGCTATTGTGTGCCCTCAAAACGGCCTTTTGCTCACTCTCCTCTGGACATTCATCTGTTTGTCAGATCAAAGATCTGTTTTTACAGCCAGGCAGCTCTGGAGCAGGGATGGCAGATCCTGTCCGTGCCTCATGATTCCTGAGGGGCATTTTGCTCTCAGGAACCCATTCTTGTGAAAGCAAAAGGAACAGTTGTGTGCTTTGCTCTTGCTCCTCACACCCCTCCCTCTATCCCACAGAACCACAGAGGTGAGGAAAGCAGCACCATTTACTCGGTTTCATCTGGGTCCTGGCTGGGCAGGAAAGCAAAAGACAAAGAGAACTGGTGGTGGTGGCACCTTCCTCTGCAAGGAGGCAGAACTTCACCCACTGCTGCTGCTCCTTTGGCTCTGAGCAAAGGAACGAGTCTGAAGAGGAGCAGAGAGAAGTTGCTGATCAGGGACTCTCCACCAGGCAACCCTTCCTCACTCTGTGGTTGCTACTCCCAGCATTGGGAAGGCTTGAAAATTCACCAACTTAACAACCACTTCAGCCTACTACCATTTATAACCCCCAAATTCTGTACCTAGTGGAATCCATACTCCTATAAAAGACAATTCATCTCTCCAGAGCTGGAGAAGAGGTGGAAAGAAGCTTTTTCTCTGCTTCTAGTATAATGAGGTCTTTTCTACTCAGCATAATTTCTTTAATTAAATGGAAAGTATTATAATAAATGGAGTTCTAATACAGTAATATGACAATTTCTTCAGTAAATCAGGAAAAAAAGTGTAATTACACTACAGCAAAGGCAAGAGATTACTTGAGAACAACAGACCATCTGTCAGAATAGTACCACATGGATGGACAGGGCAAGATGAGGAGAACTAACGACTGCTTGCCCTTCTCAGGGGAGATGGGGAGGTGGGACTTGCACAGATCCTTAAGGGAGACACATTTAACACTGCAGTTCCTGTCTCAGGCCACAGTACTTGGGTAACAGAAAAAGCACCAGTAAGTGAATAATTTTAACAAGAAATAAATGGAGAATAAATCAAGTATTTGGAATGAAATCCTGTAAGGAAAGTAAATTTTCTGAGATGGACAGAATTTGTTTTCTTTGTTCTTGAGCTCTGAACAAGAGTCTTACCCACTCAGCAATGAGAACACAACAAGTTAATCTACTGAATGTGAGCTGAGATGCTGATAAAATCCTCTCTTCTCCATTCTTAGCTCTGCCTAGAAAGTCAGTCAGTGACTACATCTACACAAGTTCACAGTAAGCTCTACAGCAGTACTGCAAACATTCTTTCTTTTCCTATAGCATAATTATTTTAAAATACTCAATATATTTGATCTCTTTTTCCAGTCTAAAAAACCTCAGACTTGCCACAAGTTTCCTGTGGAGATGGTTAACACAAAGTAGCACTCACTTGACAGCTTTAGGTTTAGGTACACACTGCTTGAACCCACAGCTCAACTTCAGTTACTTGAAGGTGGGATTGAGTAGATGGACGCAGCCAAAAATGATCCAGGAATCACAGGGCTCTCACTTGAATTTACTTTGTTTTAGTATCTACTACTCCTAAGGTAAGGAAACTAGAGGAGTCCACTGCAAAGGTCTTCCATAGTGACTAAATTAAGTAGATGACCCATTCAAAAACTTTACATTTATTACTTGCTTTGCAGAAAAACTAACCTAACCTCCCTGTTCTTTACGTAATACTGTAAACTATTTCAGGCAAAGTTTTCCTTTTCCCGCCTTCTTTTTTTTTTTTTTTTTTTTTGGTGTTTTGGGTATTTTTAAAGATTTAATTAGAAAGTAACATGAAAATAATTTAATTATTTCACAACACAGCCTTTTCATAAATGCACAATTATGTTCATTTCATGAGAATTTATCTTCACTGTGAAATCAATCGTCACAGTCTCCATTTACTCTACATTACCAAGTCACATTTGATTCCTGTCAGAGAACTGTTGACTTCTGCAGTAAATCAAAATGACAGATACTGTTAGTTTCCTTCTCCATCTATCCCCAAGTCTCAGCTAACTCAAGATGGTTTTTCCTTCTCTGCAGTGAAATGAGTATTTTCCTGGTAACTGTATTTCAGAGCTGGAAAGGTTTTCATAAATGGAAAAAATGCAGTGCATAATCCAGGAAACTATTGAAATGTACAGTATCAGAAACATATGGCTGGAGCAAATACCTATGCAGTGAGGGGCTGGGAATGAAAAAAAAAAGAACAATCTCATTAAAATTCTTCTCCAAAAGGGTTTTTGCTTGGAAATTAAAATCATTTAATTAAACATTAGTAAAGATTTCATTGTCAAGGAAAAAAATGTGGCAGATTACGGGGGGGAGAAAAGAGATACAGAATAATCTGCATGCTATCATGGAAGCTGGAACAGATGATTTTGCCTTTGTTCTTTAACGATCTACATCTTAAATAGCAAAATGGTTCCATAACCAGAACCCTCAGTGGGCAGACTTCGAAAGCTGATTTCTTTCTCAGTTGCTAAGGTTTTTTTAACTCAAAAAAAGCAACCACTCTACCAGCCCCCAACAAAAAACAAAACAAACAAACAACAACAACAAAAAAAAAATCCCCAAAACAACAACAACAAAAAAGCCAACCAGAAACTACGTTAATTTTTTACACGAACATTGAAAAGCAAGCCATACTCACACATACACACATACAGCAGAAACCAGTATTCAACAGAATACCACAAAGTAAAATAAGAACAAGAATTCTTATTTCAGTGTATCTTTATCAAGTCCTTCTTTCAGTTAAGAATGTGGGATAGGGGACAGAGTCCCGAGCTTCTACCTGACAAAAAATACTCCTGTTTTTGCTGACACATCTATAAACTCAGGATTCAGTGGAAAGTGATATTAATCTTGTTTTGATCAATTTGTGCCAAGAGGCAGATTTTTAGAAATATCAAAAATCAGCTGTTCTACAGTAACAGAGAAACTGCTGTTTTAATTAGAATTCAAGAAATATTTCTTCAGAAACAACTTCTGCCCCCTTAAAGCTGCAAGACTGATTCCACGATCTGCCTCTCCCGAGGCAGAGGTATTTTGTGGTCTTGCTGCTGTGCTGTCATGTCTTAACATGCCCAAGTGGATGTAAGGATGTTTTTAGAGCAGCTTGCAGAGGCTGTGGGGTCTACTCAGAGCCCAAAGAGGCAGGGCTATTACAGACACGGCAAACATTTTAGACGTCTGATTTTGAAATCCTTGATGTCTAGTATGGAAGAAGATCAAGTGAAAATGTGAATGTCCAGCTATATACCACCTAAATAAATCCCAGACATGCCAATGGAAATGATTCTCTTGGATTTTCATAGCACTTCAATGATTAAGATTTATGATAGATGATAATATCCAAAACCATTAGTCGAACAAAAGGAGAAACAATGAGCTAAAATTAACTGATTTCTCATAGAAGTAACCTAATATGTACAGCTGCTATCAAGCCACCAGGACAAAGTTACCTTTCTTGATGGATGTACACACAATTCTGGGATGATCCACACATAACTACAGCAAGAATCATCAGAATTACATTCATTTCCAGCATTCAAAGATCATTTATGTTTTTAAGAACATGAAAAGCTTTTCAAAGCTTTTTTGCTGTGCTCCAGAAACGCAACTGGTCAGGCGTTTGAAATGTTATTCCCAGCTAGTATGTGTGTGACATGCTTTGAAAGGACATCTCCTGGCAGACCATGTCCCCTTGCAGGGGGGCTGAGGTGTCAGCAGACACAGGCAGGGCCTTCCTGGGCCACTTCAGACTGAGACTGACACTGTGTCCTCACATTTCTGGGGTCAGCAGAAACCCGACAGCCCAGAAATCCCGGGCTTTGCTTCTGCTTTGCAGGAGGGAGGGGCCCTCCTTGCTTCTGAAATTCTGACCACTATTTCTGGCCAGTTTGGGAGCAAAGACAGCTGCCTCTGCAGGGAGGCACATCCAGCCCTCATTATCCTGAATAGCTGAAGGTAATGCCAAGCTTTGGTGATGTGAGGGAGAAGCAGGTATGAAGGAATTTAGCAGAAGAGGGAAACAAGGATATCTATCCATGCTACCCTTGCAATTCAATTTACTTATTTGCATAAAAAAAACCTTACAGAAATTGCCCCTTGCCTGCTAAAATGCAATTTCACTGAGACAGGTACAAATGCAAATCTCCCCCTCAGTTAAAAAAAAAATTACATGTCACTTTTATGTCTTTTGTAACATTTAAGGAAACTATTTGTGCAGAGTAATCTCAACTGGCCATGCATCAGGAGTAGCCTCCACTGAGCACCCACCCCACTTAAAACAGAGAAGAGTCTGGGAGGAGAAATGTGGGGCAAAAACTAAAAAGCAAAGATTTTATTAATTAGAGAAGTAGAGGAATCTAATTTTTCTCCACTCAGCAGTGTTTAAACCCAAACAAACAATCAAATGAGTCCCAAGATTAGTGACAGGCAAGATTTTCCACTGGAGAAAGTGAAAAGCAATGACGCTTTTGTGATTTACACCAGTTGAATCTGGTCACAAGGTACAGAAGTCATGAAAGTTTGGGTAAGCCTAGGTGACTGCCAAATAAAACAAAAATAGGATCAGGAGATGATTATTCAGCCATAAGGAAGGACTGGCTGACTCATCACAGAGCTGTTTCACCCCATGAGTGGCTCAACAGACACCAACCTTTCATCCCATGGTTATGCAACAGCAAAGCAGCAGATAAATCAAGAATATCAAGACCCTGTGTACTCAACATGGTGGAAACAGCAGAACTGCAGTCACAGTTATGAAAATGCTCAGTTAGATACCAGTTGATAGAAGTATCTGCAGAATAGCACATTTTCTTACCTCTGCTCTGTGTTAAACAAAGCAAAGATGTGTTTGCTGGACATGAAGCTCTTTTCAACGTCTCGCACTTTCAAGTTGTCCAAAGGCAGCATATACTTCTTCTCTTTTTCCTAGAAAAAAAATGGATTAAAACAACACTGTGTGAGAAGGAGCCTGATGTCAGCAAGCTCTGTTGAGTTGGTAATGACCTTGGTACATTTGTTATCATAAGGAAATACCCAAATTTAAATGTCTGCTTATCTTTCATAGACCTACCTGCAAGAGAAATGAAACCTCAGTTTCATTCCTGTTTTTCAGTGACCCTTTTAAAACATTTCCTAATTTAAAAAGTTCACCTCAAACACATAAACATCTACATTTGTTATTTTTCATTCCTCTGAATTCTAAAAAGGCAAGGGTCAGACTTAACTAAAATAAAACTGTCTGATCAAAAAAGAACTCTTCTATGTCTGCATAGCAAGTGAAGTAACTGGTGACAGAAGTTCATCTCTACATTGTTGCTAATATTAATATGTAAGCATGGCATTCAATAAACCCACACAGAAACTTTCATTCTGCCACTGAAAAATACAAAACTCATACAAATCAATCAAAATAATAACATTATCAAGGTTTTATATGCACCATGTAGGAACAAAATCAGACTCTAATCTAACCACCTTATTTCTCCAAATAGGAATGAATTATTCACTCTTGCAGTAGCCAACTGCTTTGCAATTCCATCACAACCCTCTGTTGCATTTACAGCACAATCACTGTAATTTCACTTTTTCCAGGTTTCTTCCTATCACTTCCAATTCAGGGCTAGCAAGGTAATTTATTGTGTTAGAACAAAAAATCTCCTGAGAATATTGGCTGTTTCCACTGTGTTAAACTTCTTCTAAGTGCTTGCACTGATGGATAAATCGAAGCAAACCTCTCCAGTTTGCCTTGCAAACACACCAGATGTTAAGTAGAAGGATCTGAGGACGAGATGCCATTCTCAAAGCCCTCATTCTGGGCTTGCACATCACTGTAGCACTGCTGACAGGGGTATTAACACAGCACAGTTGAACAGCTTCTAAAAGCCATTCAGGTGCTGTTAAGGCTGGTGCCACTATGGCAGCAATGGTGTTCAGAGAGGCTTTATGCCCTGGCATCCTTCCAGTGGATACTAAATGGGATTTTTGGGAATTTGGCTACCCACTGACCCTACAGAACGTCAATAAATCACCAGAGCTGGAGAGCTTAGATTCCTTTACATCCCTTATCAGCCAGCATGAAGCAAGGCTGACTGGTCTCTGCCCAGCCACCTCCAGAGCCAGCTCTCAAGTCCAGCACAACTGCACTTCCCCAAGTGTTCTGGGCTGGGGCAACTCATGGGGGATGGCTCAAGGAAGAAATATGCACGGGACATCATCAGTTTGTTGTATGCCATGAGACAGGACAGAAGGACAAACCAAACCAGGACCCAGCCTTCTCAGTCTGTGTTTCCCAGAATACACCAAGCTACTTGCAGTGCACAGAACTGGAAGAGGTCCTGGCTGGGCTGAACGTGTGTTCTGTGAGGGCAAATGCAATTCATCTTGGCTGAGCTTCAGCAGATTGCAAAACTAAGAGTGAAACTATAAAAATACAGTGACATGGCCAACAAAGGCTCACTTTCCTAGACAGCCTCCTAGCAGGCCTCAGGAGAGGAAAAAGCAGATTTCAAAAGCCTGTCTGCAAAAGCACAGTTTCTCTTGTTGAATATAAAGGTTATCAAATTCTGTGTATTGCATGAAAAGCATCTGATGGAATTTGAAACTGCCTCTATCTTAACCACCCTAACAATTTTTCCTCACAAAAGAAGATACATGGGTGTATTCTTCACTCCCTCATCTAACCTCTGCTCAAAGGAGTCTGTGCCACTCTGTAGCTGCTTATCACAGTTCAGATCTATGTTCTGCTGCCAGGGAATGTGTCTGAAGCCTTGGGGCTCTCCCAGCAGGGACTCTACACTGTCACCCACTCAGTGAGAATTACCACTGAGACAAATAAAATTAAGCCATGTAAATTCATAATTTATCAATAAAAATGAATAATACTAAACAATACTAAATAACAATCTTATAAATATTTATGTATACAATTTAGAAGTACCTATCCTCTAATACTGATTAGTATTGATATGATCTGTTTTACTATTTATGTCCTAACTAGTATAGTAAATGAAAGGATAACAAAGTATTAGCTGCTGCCATGACAAAGAGACACACTCTTGAAAAATATTCTAGCATATATTAAACTTTGTATCAAAAGCAAATATTTTCTTTTTCAACTGAAAGCTGGACTGCAAGGCAATGTAAGGTACTTTGCATTCTAGTTCAAAAACTTAAGGCAGGTTATATATAAAAATCTTTTGGGCAGAAATATTCCATTTGGGCAGATATATTCCATCATAGCGAAGAAAAAAACTCCAAGATAAATTTGATTTTTTTCTTTAAAACTTATCTTTCAGTATTACAGAATAGGCTTATCATGATTCACTATTCAATTACTGAATATTTAAGAAGTTTCTGATGAAGTGTTTCTTCTGACAGATACTATTTACTGATAAACCGGGCAACCACAGATGAATAAAAATAGAAACTGATGAAAAAACTATATCAAGAATCTGATTGTCTAAACAAAAATTCCACAAGCAGGAAAGTTATATAAATGTTTGATGCCAAACTGTGAGAAAGTGTTTCTTCTGCAGCCACCAGGAAAAAGGAAATGCCTACTGAAGGCTAAGAAGTGGTTGGTATTTATTTACATGGCCTCCTACCCACATGCTGAGACAGGACAGTTTCCAAGAAAGGGAAATCACAGGGTGCCTGTGCTTGAGGCAGAGTCACACAGCAGAGATCAGAGTTAAACACTGCTTAATTCCAGGAGAAAGGTGTTACTGTGACATTAACGTGTGGCAGCAAAACTCAAGGCAATTTTCTTTTCCCTCCAGAGTGGGGGAAAATACAGAAATGGAGAATGAGCTAATTCAGCAGCAGATGAGCCCAGCATTCCAGCCTAAGCTCGATTAGTATTATGTTATGTAGGGCAGAAAAAGCTCCAGCCAGGACTATTTGTATGTTTCCCATCCTGACAAGCTGACAGCATAAGAAACAGGGAATGCAGGAAGCCTGGGAGGAATGGGGCTAGGCACACTTCGACGAGTGACTACATGCACATAACTGTGGGTCCAGTTTGTCCCCCTCAGCATTTGTTCTTTTTTATTTATAGATTTTTATTTTTATAAAGAGGCAGAGAACTTAAGCGTGACATGAGGGGAAAAACCAGCACATGCTGATCTCACGTAGGGACTTTGTCTCTCTTCTTCCAGAGTAGAGGAGGAGAAGGAAAAAGTGGGAGGTAGAATGGCCCATTCCTGTCCCTGTGACATGAAAAAAATTCCCCATACTCCACCTTAGAAAAACAAACGAACCTGCTGGCCTGGGGAGGCCTTCCCAGCCTGGAGACGATGTTTCACCACTCGTGGGCATAAGTAGCACTCACATCCTTAATGGACCAATTCTGTTCTCCGACAGGCAGGGGAGCTGCCAGGAACTGACAGCATGATGTAAATATGCCATATTACAACTGCCCCTTCCTTCTGCACTGTTTAAATGTACTAAAAATAAATACTGCTCGAGTCCAAAATGGCACAAGGGATACAAAAAATACAAGAGCAGCTCCCCTTCCCCCAGCAGGGTCTCAGCCAGCACTTCCAGGCTAATGAACTCCATTGCATTTTCAGCCAGGGGCAGAGACCGCTTCGAAAAGCCTTCTGTGCTTTTGGAACTTTCAGGCTCAGTCAAAACAGTGAAAGAAACCTTGGACACAACGTCAGCAAACTGGACGATAAGAGGAACAGAATTCCTTTGCTTCAAAGAAAAGAGACTGTTAAATGACTTCAGCTTCTTGCAGTTATCTTTTGCCGCTTCAGGCTGGCTAAGGCGCAGCAGCAGCAGCACAGGCTCTTCTCCACAACAGAACAGGATTAAAGTTTATACAGCACAAGTCAAGCACACGATGCTCAGCTTGTGAAATGCAGGATTGAGCCAAGCATTGGCCCAACTGCACTTTCAGCTACATCAAGAGAACTGAGCTGATTTGCTTTCCACTAACCAATGCCTTAAAGAACACCAGCTTTGAAATGGAGGGTCATGACACCAGCCAAAACCTGTCTGTGTGGGGACTTCAAGTTCAAAAAAATCAAGCTCCCAGCTGGAAGGACAGGCCCCACTAGAAAGGCTGCAACAAAGGCTGGTTTACAGTAGGATTCATTCTCTGCATCAGCTGAGAGCACAAACTCTGGAGTATATACTATGCACTGAGAGCAAATGGAGATAACCACAAAATGCCTCTGCCATTAGGATGAACCATTAACAAGTATTAAGCATTGATGAGGCAAAAGAGTGAGCTGCTTTAAAATCATAAACTGAAGAAGAACAGCTTTGAAATAAAGCTAGGGAACAGCAGATAAAAAACTTAGAATTCTGCCTCTGGACCAGATTTCCAGATCAGCACTGTACTGGTCTCTGGATTTGTTCCTGCATTCATACTGGGGATAATGCTTACCTGACTCACAGGCATTATGCTCACCTTGCTTCTGTCAGCAGCCACTGATGGCAGGGCATCATTAAATATCCTGCAGGCAGGGCTCTGAAACATGTATGTGAAACACCCAAGCCAAGCAACTACTTGGCAAAGCAGTTAAGCAGCAGAGGCAGAAAAGAATCCCAAAGCAAAGATATTCCATAGAACTGTACTAATTTAGATGGCCAGAGCAGTGTCCACATTCTACAGAGACACAAGAAGCAGTGGCTGCGCCAGAGTGATCCATATTAAAAAAAGAAGAAAAATAATACAAGTGTAAGGAACTGCTGGTGGTCTGTGCCTGTTTACTCCCAAAAAGGAAAGGTTCAGCCTTGTTTACACCTTGGAGCTTTGGCTGCCAGTGCCAACAGCCTACTCTGTGGCATTTCATGAAAGTCAAAACTATTAAGATGCCTCATAGAAACCTTTATAGTATTCAAATGAATATCCAAGATTTTACCATATTCTGACTTAAAATATACCCAAGAGAATTTTCCTGTGTTTCTGTTTCAGTTTATATTTCTCTCTCAATTGACAAAGCTGCACAACATCTTCACAATGGTCTCTGCTTCATCACACTTGGCTTTAAAGCTTACTTTCAAATATGAAGCATGAGATTCTCAGATACTACTGAAAATTTGTGGAGAATAACAATGCAAGTTATTTTATTACAGACTACTTGGCAGTGTGAGATTCAGGCCTGAGCATGCTCCTGGGTACAGATGTAGAAAACATAACTCTAACATGTCTCTAAAATGAAGAAGGAGCTGCTTTACCAGAAAAACAATGCGTACCTAAATATTCTAACATTTTTATGAAAAGCACTGCAAAAGAATATTTAATAAGTTGCAGATGAGAACATGTTTCTTCCATCTATGAACCTCTCCCCTCCAGTCTTCTAGAATCAACTGCAAATTGAAAATCTCATGACAAAAATGTGACAGGGGCTCAGGCTGATGAGCTAGGCTGTTAGAACAGAGCACATAGCACAAAGCAAAAATACCAAATCTTATATTCCTTCAGTCTTATGAGTCTTTATCTTTTGCCATGGTCAAAATATTGCATTTCTTATATAAATCAAAGCTGAAAATGCCAAACCTAAAACCGTAGCTGAAGTAAGATCTCATGATAGAACCAAGCTATTTCAGGTTTCAGTTATTATCTTTCTATATTTTGAATTTGTACTGTCTTTTTCAGGCAATTATGCAAACTTCTGGCACTCGCATTTTTTTCCCCAATCTTTTGCTATCTTTTTCCACAACATATTATTAAAAAAGAATTAACAGCCTTGTTATACCTCTGCTGTTTCTTCAGAATTCAGCTATGGGACTAAACCTGATGCTAATGGTAAATCAGTCCTTTGTCTGGCCTTATCCTTCATTTTACAGAGTGTCATTAATTTCTTGCTGTTTTTCTCTTGTAAGAAACAGCATTATGTTTGTTTCTGCACTTTTCTTTTGCCCAAATTTCTTTAGGAATAGAAAAAGCAAGAGTTTGCAACTCTGCATTTGAAATACTTCAGCAATAAATGGTCACTGGTTGTTCCTTGAAAGCAATTTTCTATAATGCCACATTTCAAGACTTCCCAGAAGGACATCAGTACAGGCTGTCTCTACATCGCTATTTCGCAGCACAGGTTTCAGGCAGCTGAAGCTGCAGTTTGAATTCCAACAGCACACCCCAGAGCAGAACCTTACAGCCTGCCTGCTCAGAGCTGGGCAGCCCCAGATTCCTCCTTCTCCTTGCCTGGAAGAGAGGATGGGCACAGAGTCCCTGGGGAGAGCTGTGCTGAGCAGCCAGGCTGGCCCTGCAGTGGGAGCTGACAAAGCTGCTGTGCCTGGCTAATGCCATGGGGTTCTCCCTGTACACCCTTCCCCCATTTCCCACTGTAATGGGGGAGGGGGGCTGTCTAGGCATCCCACTGCAGAGTCTGAATGGCTGTATTAAATAAAAAAATGATTTGTACAAAAGGGAAATCTAGTACTTCCACTGGTACTCCCCTCTGCCTTTACGTAATCAGCACAATCAAACACAAGGGCAATAGTTCCTGGAATATCTAACAAATTCAATGTTAAGTTTGCTCCTCTCCAAAAGAGGTGTTTATTATCACAAGCAAAGGGCTGGTCTTTCACTGCTCTGTGCTGTCAGTAAAAGGATCAATCTGAGAAAGAGCCTGATGAAGAGGAAATCTCTGTTTAGCTCTTATTAGTCAGAATCTTGAAAGGTCATTTTGAATTTGGGAAATCTTGTCTGGGAAAGAAGCCAGCAATTCCTCTGAACTGAAGTGATGTTGGCATTTAAAACTGAGAGAAAGGCCCGACTGATGAACCAGTGACAGTCTGGAAAAATTCTGCTGGATGCGCCAAGTGGCTGCTCCGAAGGTAGAGGGGGATTAATGTATCCTTTGACCTTTTCATCCCTTGCTACGAAGCTGCTTAGGACAGCTTGTTTTTCTCTGCTGCTGCTCAAGTTTTGTTTTTCACTCCTCACCTCTGCAGACCATCCAACAACCACAGTGGTTTGTGGGAGCAGCAGTGCAGGATGCAGGGCTTTGGAGCAGCATGTCTGTGCTGGCACAGAGGGACAATGACACATGAGGGGCTGTGAGATCAGGCTTCTCTCAGTTGGCAATTTGCATTAACAACTTTGATTATCACACACACGTGTGGGTGTATAAAAATATTGTGGTTTATATATATATGTACACATGCATTTTGGTGGTGGGACTAATTTACAGAAGAAATGTAATTCTTGAAACCTCTTCTCTTTGAATTGGAAGTGCAGCTCAGATTTCAGTCTTGCAAAGGTGATGGTCTAGGTGGATGAACCTCTCAGTTCTAATGACTTTTTGCATTAGGATACTAAGATAATAATATGAAAAAAGACCCAGTAAGTTGCATTGTATTTTCAGCTTCCTCAATGCCCTTAACTTGACAATAGAATCTTTAATTTATAAGCCTCCTGAAATTCCTTGGTAGGCACATGAAGAAGATGTACCTTTGATACCCTTTTGTCTGCTGGAAAGGTATTTCTAAAACTCCTCTGGCTTTTTTATCTATTTCAGTGTCTATAAAGTGAACTCTAGATAAGCTCACACTCAGGAAGCCACCAGAGACCTCTCCCTGAGTACCAGCTGAAGTATCTCCAGAGACCCTACATCCTTTGTGTATGCAGTAAAAAGATCTTTCCTGCAAGATGTAAAATGATAAATATGCAATTACATAATTCTGTAAAAAACATTAAGCAGGATTTTCCTGAGGTGATGCATCTGTCTCTGCAGGACTCCTAAACATGCAACATAATGCACACACGCAATTAGCTCATGGCACTTAGGCTGCCTTACTTGCCTGTTATCATTAAAAGCTTTCAGACAGCAATCAATTTCACTGTGGTGGAGATTACTGCAAAATGCATTAAGAAGTTCACGCCTGTGGCAGTGGTCACTGAAAATATTTTGGAAAGCATCCCAGAAGTATAAGACTTTTTCCAGACATCCACAAGAAATTCTGCTGTGACAGAGCTTCTGGTGTCAAGATTTCTCCCCCAGCACCCCTCTTCTTTAGTTTGTTTTTTTTTTTTCTTTTTTTTTTTTTAATAGCAGCACTTTTTGAAACGTAAATTTCAGATTTTTTCTTTTTTTCCTTTTTTTTTTAAATCGAGCCAAGATACTTGGGTCATGGAAAACATTAACTTCTGAGACAACTGTCCAAAACAATCTCCTTCCTTGCTCTACATCATATGTATAAATATACTCTAGCTTATCAGTTTCATCAAAGAAAAACTGCTGAATTATAACACAAGTGATAAAATCACCTGACTACCCTATCACAACAACATATTTGGGTTGGGTTTTTTTGTAAAGCAAGTAGTTCTGGGGATGTTCCTATAATAACAAAGAAAACTGAATACACCACAACCCCCAAACACTATTTCTACTTCATATCAAAAACATTACCTTCAAATGCTAAGTGACATAATGCCAACAAATCTTCAAGGGAAGGCTTTGAGATGTGTCTCAGAATTTGGCAAAAGATATCCTAAAATTATTACAGCAATGTGCAGGAAAACCTGCAACCCTGTGTGCTTGGAAATCAATACTGGATTTAAATCTCCTTAGGAATATTCATCAGGAATGTTCCCATGAAGCTGTCCCAGACTGAAGCACTCCTGAAAGCTCAGAGCCAAAGCTGCTCCTCAAACTGACCCTAAGTTTTCTCTCTTCTCAAACCCTCCTCAGCCAGAAGCCACCTCTGAACGTCCATCACCTGCCCCAGTAGACACTGGAATGCAAGTGGGGATTGACTCAACTCAAAAAAAGGAACCTGACAAACAGGGGCACAGGAATATGGAAAAAAAGGTCAGTATAACTGAATCCAAGAAAATAGAAACTTCTCCAAAGATCCAGTGTCAAGGTCCTCTGGTTGAACCTGAGGCCATACCCTCTTGTCTTGCTGGTTGTCTGGGAGAAGAGAGTGACCCCATTTGACTACAGCCTCCTTTCACATGGTTGTAAAGAGCTGTAAGTGATCTCTGAGCCTCCTTTTCTGCAGGCTGAGCCACCCCAGATCCCTCAACCTCTCCTCATAGGACTTGTGCTCCTTCACCAGCTTTGCTGCCCATGTCTGGACTGGCTCCATCAAAGTTATTGCCATTAAAAAAGTGACTGTGAGGTGCCAGGCAGTGCTGGTCTCCCAATCCCTGCCACCAGGAGTGTGTGCAGAGGGAAGTGTGTGCAAGAGAGCTGCCAAATATGGTGGTTTTCAATCTGCAGATGCTGCAGATTAAATGCAAATGTCCAAGTGTTGCTCTTTCCTGATAACTGTATGTTGGGTTTATCACAGGCAGGAGTGTGTTGTTCCATGAAGGACACTGGACATATTGCATATCATTTTGATTGTGCTGTTCAGCTGTTCCCTTGCAGCATAATACAGAAAGCAGAGGGCCTGTTCCACCATCACCCCAAGGAAAAGTATACCAACCCTACAGCAAACCTTAAAAACACACACCTGGAACAGAGGGACAAACTCCATTGCCTTGGCCAGATGCTGCCTTTAAACAGCCTGGCAGGTGCTGAGCTCAGGCAGACACCTCAGCAGGAGGTAGCACACTCCAGGGAAGCACACAGCAACACCTCTGGAAGGATGGAGATGTCCTCAAACTGAAATAACCACGGACTGTTCAAGTGTCACTCCCTGTTGTGTGGTGGCAGACCCTGGGTTATTTGTTGACACATCACCTTTGTCAGCTTCATCCAAGCCCACGCTTGTGTCCTTGCAGAATCAAAGTGAAGGACAACACCCCTAACACCACAGCCTTAGAGCCTGGCCATCCTTGGCACCCCTGGCACTTCTCCTGCAGGCCTGGAGGAGGCTGTGCCATGTCCAGGACAGATCATCCAAAGCCACCTTTGCAGCCACCTCGAGCAGAAACAGGCAAACAAACACTCTGCAAGCATGAACTCACAGTGATGCCTTAAGTTTTAGCTTTTATATTTTTCAGATGCTTTAGTGTATAACTTTAAAATTCCATAGCCTGTGAGCTACTGTTCTCCCATTTTATTCAGACAAAACAATTTCTCTCTAGGCTTGAAACTCAAGGACACCTCACTGTCTCAGGCCCTGACAGATGTAAACAACAGTGAACCAGGGGAACAAACCTGGAGTAAATTACTTCATTACATGAAGCTGTAATTGGACAATTCACCTCTGATATGCAAACAGACCAAAGTCATATCTGTCTGAAAAACTTGTGACCATCGTCCCTCTTGGGTGCAGCCTCTGCAAGGCTCCTGCACCGCCCAAGGTGTACCCTTTGAAGGCCTTTCAATAAATACCTACTTTATTTTCTAACTCTGTCTAGCCTCTCTTCTAGGTAGCCTCTCCAAGGCATCACCAACACATCCTCAGTGTGATCAGAACTGATCCTCAGTCTGGGATCAGTTTCTCTGTGTCAGGCTCTGACAGTGCTGAGGCCGATCAGGCGCTGTCACAGGCAGCGCTAGGAACAAAGCCGGACTGGCACTGAGCCCTGCGAGGGGCACAGGGGAGGTGGGTGCTGAGGTCAGGACACATCTGGGACACTTCTGGCTGCCACATTCATTCTGAGGAAAGCAGCAACAAACCCTCAGCCAACTACAGGACTCCATCATCACCGCTGCGAGCGACAAGCACGAACAACTGGGCAAGCAGAGTCTCTCTCCCGAGTATCAGCACCTGGGAGGAGGCACTTCCCTTGCTTTTGCCTGGGGGATGAGATCTTCAGTAACTGCCAGATTTAAGAATCTAACAGTCATATTCTTTGGCTAGCCCAAAATAAAAAACTTACTAATAATTCAAAAGTATTTTTAATTGTTTTTCTATTTTTCCCCATATCTCTTCCAATCCAGACTAACGCCAAACCTTGTCTTTTCTTACAGTGACATTTAAAAATATGTCATTTCTCTGTATAAAATAACATCATCTTTAAAGAATTCCAGCTCTCCCATGTCTGGATTCCTGCAATCAACTACTACTCTGATTCATATCTAACACCCTCTTTTATTCCATGCTGTTTGCTTAGGGAGGGAAATACAGATTGAATATACCATTGTGTAGACTGAAAGTTGTTTTAAGATGACAAACACCTGCATTTACTTCATCATCTTTGTTAAGATACTGTCAGTTGGCTTCCCCAAGAGCACCATTAGAAAGGAGCTCTTTGCTAAGGGAAAAAACCTCTAACCAGTGAATAGCTGTAAGAACTGTCTTCATCATGCTCTAAAAATTTGTAACATTCAGCTTGGATAGCTTTTGTTGATGAAGTGATATTATGAAAATAAGATTTTTAAAGATTTAATAAAGAAGGTGTAACATTTTGTTTCAGCAGCACAGGCTCCTCATGCTTAACCTCAGCTGTTTCAAAGAATCCACAAAAGGTACAATGGCTTTGAAAGCCTCCAGGAGCCTGAGAACTCCACCCAAACAACGGTAATGCACAAGGTGATGCATTATTGCAAACACAGAAGACAACAGAAGAGGTGCATTGAAATCTGAAAGTTGAAATATGCCTGCAAAAATGGAGAATTTTTACAGTACACAGATAAGGATGATGAACACCTCTGCCTCTCTGGAAGAAAGGGAAATACTTAGTGTGCAGCATTTCCTCAACAGTCTAAGTCTTTATCAGTGCTGACTCAGAATACTGGAGACTATCAGTTCTCTGGCCCTAAACTTGCAGGACACTAACGATTGTAAAGAATCACTGCAGTGTACGTACACCAATTCTACACACACACAGCACAGAGCACTGAATTCCCAGACAGTCAGTCAAAGTTCTGGGCAAGAAACCAAATTCCATGTTGTTTTTTTTCTTTAAACACTATGTCAAAACACCCCTATTACTCGTTACTTGTGCTTTGAAAGACATACTCCATTACTCCTGAATGTCGTTAGCTTTTACAGATACAGCAACCAACAAGGAACTGCTGCTGGAAAAATCTATTACAACTGCTTTTTAACACTGACATTTTCAGTGTTTCCATGGGAAAGCAGCATGGTCACAACAAAAATCCAAGTGAAAACAAGATAGCCAACTTACAAATATACATACAAAATCAAATTTCAGTAAGGAATCTAGAGTAATGAAACTACCAAACTCCCAAGTCTGATTTTTCACAAAGAAGTTGGTTCTACAATGGATTCTGAAAAGTGAATTCACACAACTAAGCCTTACCCGTGTAAACCATCTTAATAGCTGTCAATGAGCTCATTTCACACACAGTTAATTCTGTTATCAGAGATCATCCTTTAATGTGTTCTAAAAGAACATTTTAGACAAACATTTTATTTTCAGGACACTCAAACATACAAAGCAGGGAGGACAGCTTATTGCAAAGTGGTCCATGCAGCAAAAATTTAAAAATACAATATAAAACAAAGAAAACAATTCAGCTAGTTTCCCTCTGGCCTTCAAAAGCCTCAAAAGTATTGAAATAAAATACTGAAATAAAAAGTTCATTACAAGTGTTCTATGTCTGCCCAAGCACTATTTTAACATCTTATTCAGCAATTTGATTTTCTGTGATCCATTCTTTGCATTTACATTGCTCAAACTAAATGTATATTTTAAGTATTGTCTCAATTAACTCCTTTTGCTGAAATAACATTCTGTGCTCCTTTGAGGATATTTCCAAGGTTACAAAAACTAGATTGTCTAGCAGTTTAAATTTGTTTTAAATGTCTAATAATACATTATACTGAAATAGCTTGAAATAATGAGGGTTATATACTAATACATTACTGAAATATAATTACTAGTAATTCCCAGAAGAAAAGTACATGACAATAGACAAGGCTAAATGCAAGTATATTTAAATAAATGCATTACAGAACTAATTGCCATTACTCAAAAAAGAAAAAAATATCCTCCCCAAACCAAGTGTTATAAGCCTGGAAAATTTACATTTAAAAGAATTTCACATTCCCTAATGCAAAGAGAAGACCTCAAAGTACATTTCAATCTGCCCTGAAATAGCACTTTGGAATGCGGGTGGGGAGAACCTAATTCAGCAGGGGGAAAATACAGTTTAGTCTAAGAGGCCAAAACTATGATTTAAAATCAAATTCACTTGGCAGCTGCACAGAGCCTTTACAGGTGAATCCTGAGTCCCCTTGTTTTTCTTTCACTCTCTTCCTTTTCCCATTCACCTCCCACATCTCCTGCAAAAGAAGTTTGCTGCAAGGAGTATTTTTCAAGTTAGGAACTACAGAAATGCAAAGACAACTGTGGCCGGTTTGTGTGCAAAGACCACCATTTGTAGGTGCTTGTTGCAGAGAAGGGCACAGTTTGTAAAGCAACTGGAACCATACACTGAGCTCTGACAAAACTGACACTGCCTTCTCCTAAAAGGGAAGTGAAGATGGGAACCTCTGATATTTTCTGCAGGCATAAACAAAATCCCAGACCCCTTCAGAACACTAAGACATGAGGTCACCTTGAAGAGAAGCACATTATAGAATTTTTCTTCTGCTCACTGAAAGGAGGAAAATTTTATAAACCGTAACAGGCACCCCTCAATCTAAAATAATTATACTCTAATTACCATTGGATACTAAATTCTCTCAGCTTAAGCAACATAGCAAAAAGTCTTCATTATTTCATGATTTGGATCATTTAACACAAAAGTTGACTGATGTCAGGCACTGAGTTCCGTAAGAAAACATTTCTAATTGATTTGAATTAGGCTGCAAATTCTCAGCTTACTCTGCAGTTTAAGGAAGTCCTCACTGCCCTCACACAAACATCCACACAGACACACACCACTTCAAAAATTCCTACCACAGAATCCTTTGGGTTGGAAGGGAGTTGAAAGCTCATCTCATTCCCACCCCCTGCCATGGACAGGGACACCTTCCACCATCCCAGATTGCTCCAAGCTCTGTCCAACCTGGCCTTGAACACTTCCAGGGATGGAGCATCCACAGCTTCTCTGGGAACCTGTGCCAGGGCCTCACCACCCCCACAGGGCAGGATTTCTTTCTGATACCTGATCTAAACTCGCTAGCTATCAATTTAAAGCCATCACCCCTTGTCCTATCACTCCAAGCCCTTGTCAAAATTCTCTCTCCATCTCTCTTAGAGTTGCTTTAAGATACACTTTAGCTGCTCTAAAGTCTCCCTGGAGCTTTCTCTTCTGCAGGCTGAAGAACCCTTACTCCCTCAGCCTGTCCTCATCAGGAAGGTGCTCCAGCCTTCTGAGCATCTCAATGGCCTCCTCTGGACTTGTTCAAAAAGAGCTGTTAACTAGAGAATCACCACACTCCTTTCTCTGCTGTTCATGTCCTAAAGGCAAAGTGGGGCTGGAAGGGAGCAGAATCTAGCAAGGACGACTATAAAGCAGTTCAGAGTACCTCAGAGATGAAAATGAGAATATTGATAAATATAACACATGGTGATCTGGACAAATGGCTGTAAAGGTGGGAATAAGGTTAAGAAAAGGTTAGGGAGAAACTGCTGCACAGTTATCTAAAATATCTGTAGACTGACTTAGTAATGGCACACAAACAGGAAAAGCAAGAATTTTTTAATATAGAATCAAAATTACTACTTAATTGATCTAACAGAGATCTAGTGTAATGATTTATCTGCAAAACTTACATATCTTTATATCCTTACTTAGAGAGCCGGACAGAAAATACCTGGAAAAGCACATGGATTGGTGTGGGGTTGGCACAACAGAGAACGTTCCCAAAGGCAAAAAAGCAACAAAGAGCACGTGCCTCACCATCCCCAGGACTTTCAGTGATCACCATGCAGATTCATGGTAAAGAACTTAATGAGGTGTTTTAACTAAAACAGACACACTATGGATGGAAAAAGCTGACCCACTGCTTGGTTGAGGGGGAAACCCACTGACAATGCTGAGATGTTGAGAAAGCTCCAGTGTTCAATCCTTCTTTCATATTACTCTTCACTAAAAAGTCTATAAAGCAGTAAAAATTATTATGCCTAGATAATAGGAAAATAAAATCAAGTTAAAGAAAATGAAGCACTAGTATAAACTGCAAAGTTCAATTAAGCCCCCACCCCATTCCCTCAGCTCTCTCAAGTGTCTCAGTTTTAAATCAACACTCTGAAGTCATAAGAGAACTCTGCAACTGATACGTGTAAACCTCTTATCTAAATTACAGAGAGAGAACAAAGCAGAAAACCTGACTTAAACTGCCCAAGAGTTCCCTGGAACTATGCCCTGCTCTTACTTTGCTATTTACACTGCTTGCAGCATCTCTGCTGTTCAAGATGACACACAGACTTCACCAAAAGGAAAGCCCGAGAGTCTCAAATGCTTTTGTATTTCAAGCACATTCTCTTTTCCCCTCTGCTCCATCCTGGTGCAGGCAATTTTCCATGCTCTGGGGCTGGATTCACCAGCTCCTTCTCTGCAGAACTTTTACAAGTCCCAGCTCCCATCCTAGGAAGGTGCTCAGGGTGTTGTGTTACACACAGCTTGGCAGAGGTGCTTGAGACAGGGACATGAGACATGGGCTCTACCAACTGAACTAAACAAACTCAATTACCAGGAATGATGCAACTTCTTGGTTGTGTGGAGCTGAAAAGTCACCAGCACCCTGTGCTCACCCAGCATGAGAACCCCCACTATGTGAAATAAAAACTTCAAACCCAGGGAAGAGGGCAAGTCCAGCTGAGCAGGAGACTCAATCCACAGAGCCACCTTTATCTTCCATTGGGAGGTCAACACCTGGGTCTGCTCCAAATGTAAAGGGCTCAAGGCTCTGGGAAATAAAACACCACACCTTAATTTATCCCCTCCTGGCTGGGTACCAGCCTACCCCAGGAGTGGCTAATCATCTTTTCCATTAGGTAGAGTAGGGTGTTGGTCCATCATCTCAGTAGCAAACAATATACAGACAAGCATCAATTTACATGTTACACATGAAGGCTGCAGGAACTTGTGAATTATAGACAGCAAAGAAGATCGTGATGGAAATAATGAAGAACTTAGAATTCTACGTTTCATGTACCTTGTGCCAATAAAGTGTTGGTTATCCCCAGATTAAGCTTGCTATACAAACTGTCCCTAAACTCTTGAGTATTTTTTTTTGTAAGCAGGGAGAAACTCCACTATAAATGTCTGAAGTCCTTGTCCACATTTTGACCTCAGATGCCTGAAGGCACTCGTTGTGCTCCCGCAGTGCAGAATGCCCTCCCACAAAGCACCCATATGGAATCTTCAGAGGCTATTTTTGCAAAGCATAATAAAAAGACATTTCTTGCTAGACTTTCTGCTGTTAGCAGCACAGCTTATTGACCACCTCTGTGGATGCCTGCACTTTCCATAGTATTTCATACAGAGGAGATTTCTTACGTGTAGGTTCCCATTACAAAAATATGACTGAAAATTTACAGTTGTCGACAATGAAACAAAGGAGGAAGGAAACTTCTCTTTGTAGGGATGTATCTGTCTTCGCAGTGAAAAAAGAAAATATTATTTTCACAAGGTTTACTGCAAATTTATTACAGCAATTAAACTGTCCAGTGAATCTGTCTGTATCAACTTATTTCCAGATACAAAACCAGATGCAAAAACCACCTTTCATTTAATTTGATTATTTTAACTTGTGTGGAGTATGTAGAAACAGATATTTTGGCAACTGATTGCTAATGAGCTTTCCTAACTCTTTAAAGCTGTTCTTGCAATGCCTTTTCTACACAATTTACCAGAAAAAGCTAGTGATTAGAAAACAGTAAAAATCCTTGCTCCTCCTGCAGCAGAAACCACTCAATCTCTCCTGCACAGAGCAGGGTTTCAGAAACAGAGCCCCCCGAGAATCCCCTTTGCTCTGGCCATGGCTTAGTGTGTTTGTCCTGCAGCTGCACAGCAAAGAGTTAGCAAAGCATCCACACTACAACGCCCATTGCTACTCCACCCATCGGGGCTTCTAACGTTACCAAAAATGTGCAGGATTTTTAACCCACTGCTGGCCACTGGCATTTAAATGCTCGGGAAGTATTTGGGTTTTGACTTACGCATTTTGTAATGATCTATGCACCCTCTATAAAGATTAACTATTAGATGGAAGTCTTGTAAGGTTTTTATCAGCGAGTTTGCAATCAGAGACATCTATTTGCTGTTTTAATCTAAACCAAAAAACAATACTGTATTCACTAGTGTAACATTTTACCTGTTCCTCTAAGCACCCACCTACCATTCTGTAGCTTTAATTTTCTGTGTTTGTGAATATTGTTTTCTCCAATATAAACATAATTTTACAATCTAACAAGTCACTGACTGTTGCATTTCCTCTGTGAAAGCTGATAAACAGAAGTTTCTTTAAACAAAGCACATACTTAAGCTATGACCTGCACTGATGCCAAGCATCCTTGAGACTGAGAATTCAGTGTGACTCAAGAAATCCTTTCCTATGGATGTTCCCAGCTGCATTAGAAAAGGAAGAAGGAACCCATGCAAGGAAAATAAAGTTCATAAAGCCAGGGAGGGAGCCAAATGCTGCCCAGCCGTCTGCAGTGGGGGCTGCAGCACTATTAGATTTAGCTCCTCTGGAGCATCTGGCATTTGCTGCTTTGACAAACACACTGATCTGATTCAGGACAGGAATCGCTACTTTTCAAAATGCTGTCATATACACAATGTCAAATGTGGAGATTTTTCTTTCCTTAGCTTTTTCATTATGGTGAAGTTTTGTTTACATCTAAGAGATAAGAAAATTGCAGACTGAAGTCTGATTTTATGTTGACAGTATCTCTTTACAGTGAGTTTAACAACAAAATAAACAGGATAATCAGAAACCAAATCACAGCTTTTAACTTTTCATCTTGTATTTTAGATTCTAGACAATTCTTTCTTGCAAAATGTTTAAAACTAATACCCTGAGTTTATTTCTCACTTATTAGCCAGGCAAGAAAAATAAAAGGGCATTGCAAAAGTGGGGAATGAAAAGAAAAAAAAATAGATGGCACATTAGATATGCTCAGAAACATGCATTAGCACATGGGATGTCTCTTGTATAGATGATGCAACACATCAAAGCTACTCACACCAATGAAAGTTACAGTCCATTTTCATTACCTTCATCAATAGCCTAAGACTGCCTAGAAGTTATATAAAAACAAGTAACAGAAGAGATACTGTACCCAGTCCTGTAGCCAGACTCATCTGCAGTGATGAATCCCACATTAATTAAACTAGAACATTCCTTATTTTCAGACTGGAGTCACTGCCATCTTTTACACTGATGCTTTTTACCATCCTCATGCCATCTCCAGTCTCTCCCACTTTTTTAAGTGACTCCATGAATGGGAAAAAAAAACAAATTTCACTTTAAACACAAAGGTACATCAACTCATACTTAAATGATTTCTTTCTATGCCTGTTTCAGTGTGTTGATCTTGCTGAGACCCCACTTTCTAACAGTCTAACGGTCACTTTCCTGACTGGAAAAGAAGGGCCTTGGTCACTTATTCAAGGTTCCCAGAAGAATTCCTCACCTTTGTTCAGGACAGAGATTCCCAGGTGACCAAGTCAAAGCTCCTGCAGGCACAGCTGCAGCAGCCTCCATGCCCAGGGCCTGTGTTCTGGGGCCAAAATGGGACCAGTGTTACCAGAGGTATTCACTGTGTGTTCATTGCCTGCCTGACCCTTCCCAGCTGGACCCATGGGAGCTTCAGTGAAGACATTCAGAGGGTTTCTGCTATTCCTGCTGCAAGTGGCATCAAGTTTCAGAGACACGAGGCTTCAGGACTATTCCCATTCTTCTCCAGCTGGGTACACCAAGGTGATCATCAGGACAATCCACTGAGCTATTCAGCCAATATTCCACAAGAAGAGGGAATGTTGCTTTCAATGGTGATGGCAACCATGGGCACAGACAGACAGCAAGGCTTGAAACACAAACAACAATTCAGGACAAAATTCAACAACTCTACCTAAGGCATAGGCAGATACTGGTCTGCCCCCTCAGTACCAGCAGAGAAAGGACGTTAAGGCAAAAGAAAGCATTATGGGAACCCTTCCAAAATGACTGCATTCAAATACCAGCCTTTCTCATTTGCCATTCTGAAGAGCCACAGAATTAATTCAAATACCATTCTTTTAAGGAGCTGATCTGTGAGTAAGATAGCCCCCAAATGAATGGAAAAGAGGAATAATGGAGTACATCTACCATACAATTGCCAATTGAAAGTTATCAACAAATCAAAAAGAGTGATGCCTTTTCTCTACAGACCAGGATAAAATCACCTTCAAAGATGGACAGGGGAAAAACCCAAATGTTTGGAGCAGAACACAGAAATGATCATGACAACTGCCAGCCTGAAATACTATGCAGTTTTCTGATTTTCTTCCTCACAGTTTTCGCTCCAGTACATATGTTGTACTCTGACTAAGACAATAATTTGGTTGCCTGAGCTAGTAGAAAATACCTTTCAAAATTTAAACTATCATTTGAAACCACTGGAATATTGAAACTGGAATATTTAATAGGCCAGCTCACTCACCCAAGCTACTAAAATAAGCAATTAACAAAATGTTTCAGCCAAAAATGTGCTATAGTTATTATGTTTCTTACTCGTGGTTAATGAAGAGAGATGGCTCAGCAGAACACAAGTCACATTCTGATAATTGGTAAAAATGTACCTTCAAATGTGTGTGTCTACGATGTGAGGAAGAAAAGGTGGGCAGGTCTGAGAAATGCAGATTCTGTCAATCTGCTGCTAAACTCAGGACTGGTAACTGGACTGTTACCATCACCTGCACTGTGGGAACATCTAAGGAATATTCCACACTGGCGCTGTAAAATACTTGTAATGCTTCTTGCCCCAAGGGCTGGTAAGCCTTGTCCCCATGAGTGAAAGTCTGGAGGACATCTGGCAGTGTCCCAGTAACACACACTCTCCTCTGATGCTGGAGCTACACTCTATTTAAAAAGGTCGCAAAACCACGTCATGTTAGGAAAACGAGGATTATTTACAAACTGGTCACTGGTAAGAGTTGCCTCCACACAACCTCGTATAATAATATACTCATTATACTCAAAATTAGTATAAAGTGTAAAGCTGTACAACTGCACAACAAACTGCATGGACTAGTAACAAAGTAGTGTTCAGATTAGAGAGTGTAGTAGGATTTAAAGTCTATTGAAAGGACAGATTCCTCCTTCATCACTGTTACTTCAGTTTTTTCTCCCTTATCTTCAAAATCCACAAAATCAAAGATCCTTCACCAGACTGACCAACATTGGCAGAGGGAATCCAGCCTCACCTTTGCTCAGGACAGAACTCAGTGCAGTAAGCCCTGCTAGATTGCTCTTTGTCATTGTCATTGTCATGTCAGGGTATCATTCTACACATGGTAACTCTGAACCAAATGAAGAACTGGAAGTAGGACAGATCTGGTTCCAAAGGGCTACATCCAGGTTCATGAACCCTGAATTTTAATCAGGTTATCAGCACAGGTGCCTGAAACACGGCTGAGCAGGAGAAATGCTTTGGAATATCCTCTGATCCTGAAGAACTCGGCAGCAGCAACTCCAACTGCACTTAGGTATGCTATGAATAACTTCTGCAATATATTCTAGAGCTCCATCAGCTCCCAGGCACAAGAAACCTTTCTCAGGTCTGTCCAGCACATTTCAAACCAGCTCCCACAGACTGAGAGATCTCAAGGAGCAGAAATGTGACCATACCTGCTGAGACAGCTCTGTCACAGAGTTCCACAGCTCAGCACTAGAGGCACCACATCTCAGAGCAGGAGCACACAATGGAGCTTGGAAAAGCATGCAATAATCACTGTGGTATGCATGAACCCCTGAGAGGATCCAACAGCCCTGGACAATTTGGGCTGGCTCCAAGCTGTTTGCAATAATTATTAACTGGAGCTTTGGGCAGCGTCTTGTACGTTTGTTTTTTGAACACTGCAACTGAAGTCAGTTCTTCTTTAATTTACATGGGTCTCGCTACTCTAACCAGGTGGTTGTGATTTGCAGGGTTTTCACAACACTTGCTCTTCTTGCTGCTTTTTTCCCCCTCAGCTTAAGGTTCATACCATGTTTTTGTTCAAGGGGGTTTTGTTTTGTTCTCAGATTGACGTTTAAAAGCATTAAATAACCTACCCCTTGTCTTTTGCCTAGTTTCTAATTAATGCCATTAAATATCACTACCCAAAAAAGACACAAGGTGATCGGAATCTTTGTCAAAATTAACCAAGAAGTGCAATAATTGTGAAGGTAAGTGAAAAATTTACATGACCGATCTCTCCACCAAGACATACTTTGTTACTAATTAAATTTAGAAAAAGAGCCATAAACATCTTTTGGAGGCCACTGGTCTTGTAAAATAATAGATTTGAAGTTCTCTGGTTGAGTCCATTTTATAGGGGGAGGGGCATGCAACAGATATCCCTTGTGAATAGTGAGGTGGGAAGTGATTTTATGTTTTATTAAATTAAACATCTGTGGGAAGCACAAAGGACTGGAAAACAACAGACTGGAAAGAAAGCACAGTACCTGTGTGTCATCACAAAAGACATCACTATTTAAATGCCCATATTTGTAATGCAACCATAAAACCTGGCCAGTTTCATCTTTATGGGCTTTCTCTACTAAGTTTTAATAGATTTTTCTAAATACCTCCCACTTTCATTACTCAAAACAGTGAAAAAAGCATGAAGCAGAAGGCATAAACAGGAAAGCAAAGTGAGTTTAGGTAAAGCATTGACTGCATTGTGAGCATAAGCATAATTAAAAAACCAGTTATATACAGAGAGAGCTTGACTTTAGCATTTAAAGAAAAAAGAATGAACACAAAGTGGGGATTCCCCCCTCCCTTTTCTTCACTGAACAGGATTCAGCAGTTGTGCTTTCTGGGCACCAGGAAGGCTACACTGAGTAAACTCAGCCAACCACAAGGTTGAAATTGTAGCGCACGTACCATAAAAATTTAGTAATGCTTTTAAACTACTTCTCACCTCACTGGTTTGATGGTGATGTGGTACTGTTATACAATATGTGCTGTTGCCAAGGCAACTCCATCTCACCTCAACAGCTGCAGCTTCAGCGAAGCAACGCACGAGCTGTGGCAACTCTGAAATTTCCTTTTTTTTCTAAAGAGCCTTTCCAACTATAACGCATTTTCAGATGAACCTCTGGAGCTATTTATCCAAGGAATATGACTATTTTTCAAAAAATATCTATCACTGTATTCTAATAGAAACACTGTGACACTAAGTTCCAAAACATATTCACATATTCTATTAAATCAGATTTGTGCCAGGCACTTTTATACCTGCTGTAGAAGCAGTATCGTGCCTCTGTGCTTGCTCAGTGTAAGTGCAAGAATTCTACATCCCTGGCAACACTACGAGCCTGGCTGGACAGTTTAGCATGTCCTTTTCCGTTAGAGGAGGGAAAAAAGTCTAACTTCTTGAAGCACAGAAAGCCTAAGTTCTATCCCTTCCCTTCAGCAGGGGCTAAACTTTAATATTGTTTCAACCTCTGTTTTAAGCAGAGCTAAAATAAAGGGTGAAGTCCAAAACAAGATTTTGTAAAAAGAAATCGGCACAGAGTCCTTTTGTGATAAAGGCTTTAGTGGAGGGAGGTGGCTACAGTCTCGTGGTCCAAACCCCAAAGAATTTTTTTATTTTCATGTCCTTGGCTTCAGGGACAGTGCTGTGTGAGCAAGGACTAGAAAAAGAATCAGAACATTACAAGCCTTCCCCGCAGTAAGTATTGATTACAGCTTTTTAGAAGATTCAGTGCTGTTTCTTTCTGTTATCTCAACCTACTTGGGCACAGAACCTAAGTAAACGTAAGACGGTAGAGCAAGCCGGTGAGGGTGTTTTGCGAAACTCAGCCAAAGATTTTGCTGCTTTAATTTGGGGAGAAAAATAAGTGTTACAAAATGTCTAGGGAAAGTTTGTGCTGAGAAAGCACACAAGCTTTTAAAGGTGGGCAACAGGATTTATTGAAGATGAAGAACAGAAAAAGTGCATCAAAAGAATTAGGGAAATGCCAGATTTATCTATTTTTTTTTGAAACCAAGAAAGCGGTAAAGCAAAAGTTGACTTTTCTCCAGTCTAGGCTTTTTTCCTTTCCTTTCCCTTCCCTTTTTCTTGCCTTCCCTTGCCTGTAGTAAGAGCAAACAGCGGTGGCAGAGGAAGGGTGCTGGCCCTGCCTGCGCGTGCTTTGAGTCCTGAGCCTGACAATTAACCAGTTCTGGGTAACAGCATGTTTACCCCTTCCTTTCCACTCCAATCTGCAGATACTACACTAGGAAGGGCCACTTCTTTTTTTTTTCCCCTTTCTGTTTAGTAAATTCTCTCTATATAAAAACTTCCAAGCATCCCTCTGCCTCTTACACATCCCTCACCACAAAAATATCCTGATACATAACTTACAAATGCCTGATAGTGCTCATAAAATTTTCAATGCATAACACACAAACACACATGCAATCCTTGTGATCCTCCTCTACTATCCTGCAGCTCAAATCGGCGAGGCAAAAGCTCCAGCTGTAACACTGAAACTGCAAAGAATCTGCTAAATTCTCTGATACTTAAAGAGTTGGAACCAAACAAAACAAAACCAAAAAAACCAATGAGCAAAGAATGTACCTAATTACCACTAATCCTGCCTATTAGATTTCATTCAGACACCACAACTTCTTTCAAATAACCCCAGTTTATTTTTGAAAAAAATTCCTTTCTTCAGGCAGGATATGGGGGAGGAGTCAATCAGTGATGTTTTACACATGCACATCTGGATACAGTCCAATTATTCCCCTTATACATTCCTCCAGTTGTTTTCATTTTGCTCCATGCTCTGGCATTCATAAATTTGTGAGATTAATTGTGTGTGAGCGTCTGCAGTCTTGGATCTGGGCACGGGTTTAGATGCAACACAGCTAGAAGTCAACATTAAAGAGAGCTCCAGTTCAGAAAACACAATTTGCATTTATATCTTTGGTACAGTAAGGATTGAAGCAACCATCATCCTTACCACATGCATCAAATTGGTAAGATTAATTTAATATCAACTACATTTTATTATTATAGTTAGTGTGAGCCTCATTAATACTTATTTACTCTGCATTAACTGTAAAAGAAGGAATTTTTTATATCTTTTTAGGATTTGTTTGGTTGGGGTATTTTTTTAGATAGTTTTTAGTTTTTCTTGGTGTGATTTCATTTGCCTTTGCAAATCATAAGCCATTGCAAGGACAGAAGCATTTTAAACCTGGGGTCCAGCCAGCCCCGTGGATTATGCCACTGGCCACCACCAGGGTCTGGAGAGCTGGCAAATCCAGAAAGCTGGGAAATGCCCCTGGCAGAGGCATTCCCATGGGCAGCTCCTGCTCCTTGCTGCTGGAACTTGCTATTTACAATCCCCAGCAAAGGCAGACACAAAGGTTGTGACTGAGCTTCTGCAATGCTCTGGCTATTCCAGACTGCTGGAACAGCCCCCTTTGGGGCCAAAAACAAGTGAGCTCAAACCAATCACCAGCACAGGGAAAGCAAGGGGGCTAAACCCTGCTTCTCCTCTCCTGGGGCCAAGCCTTCCATTTACTGATGTTTTGTATTTTATGTGCAATTTACTAACCAAAACCAGCTGTTTCCTCAAGTTCTCTGCAATTTATTGTTTTGCAAAATCAGTTTCACATTACACTTCTGATCAGTGCAGTTCCACATGAGAGCTGCACAACTGAGGTGAGGTATTAAAAAGCCAGGGGTCGAAGCCCAGGAATCTGCTCCCTTGACTGTGACCCAAAGCTTTGTGACCCAAACGCAGGGCTGGATGCACAAATCCCACTGGGGGTCCAAGAGCTCAGGCAGTTCTGAGCTGTGATGCAGCAGTCAAGGCAGGGTTACACGGGAGACAAACTGAGCCCAGTTCCTGAAGCTTACCCAGAAGCAGATCACTGCTGGCAGGCGTAGCTGGACAGCCAAGGGTTGTTTTGGTTTGGCTGGTTTTGTGCAAGATGGCTGTTATATTTTTGAACAATTATCCATCACATTTGGGATTTTAACAGAAGGTAAATTGAACATTCTCACAACCACCTAGTCTTTTCCAAAAATCTTGATGAATTGTGCAAGAGTCAATCTGGTTGTAAGCCCATTTCACATTCAGCTGATGATACTAATCTAAAATTAACTCTCTCACATTTCCCATTGTTAATCCATCTTGTGGATTAATCTTTGAAGATCTCCCAAATCTGTAGCTCTTGATAAGACACAGCAGAGAAAAAAAAAAAAACCTAACCTAAAACAACTCTTCAAGCCAAGGGATTTTACAATCTTTTTTCTCCAACCCATGAAATTCTTCTTTGCCTTTCTTCATGCAGAAGGAAAATATTTTGCTTTGGGCATTCGTCACAATACCTGAATCTGACAATGAACTGCCACTGAACTGAGATAATTTTCTCATCCTGCCAGCTACCACTGCTAATCCCTACAACTCCTGTGGCAGTGCTGGAGGGTGAAGATGTAAAAGGCAGAGGGTGGTCACAGTAAGTTTATAGTGGGGCAAACACAGCTGATCCCCCCAGCCCTGCAGTGCTCCCACAGCTTGCAAGTGACACTTGAGAACTGCACCAGCTGTGAAGCTCAGCCCCTCACCCTGAACCTCCATCCCTAGAGTTGCATCCAACCTCAAGATTTGAATAAACTCTTTTAGTCTTCCTTCCTTCTTAAAGTGAGGAAATCATACCCAAAACCAACCAATGTTACAACTTGAATGAAATTCTTTCAAGACCAAGTACCTGAGAGTCAGGGAACATCAGATTTATGGCTGCACACGGAACCTCCATTCTGCCCCATGTGTGTAGGCACTGTGATTAAGTATCTGATTCCGTGATTGTGCACTGCTTTTCTCCAGGACTCCTGCCTCATTCACTGTGCAGAAAGCACATATAAGAGGAGAGAATTACATTTGTACAAACAACCATAAATCTACTGTTTCCTAGCTTCTGAGTACTTGACTTTGCAAACAATGTTTCTTTCATGTAGATTTCTGGTTGTAATACTTGTACAGCATATACCTACAAACATTGCAACAACCTGACTGATAGTCTTGTCTAAGAGTACAGAATCAATTTTTGAAACCTTCTCATTTTATACATGTAACATTTGCAAAAAACTCTCATTTTATGGTTGCACTATCATGCTTATAAAAGTCATATTTTCCACACAATAGAGGCAGTGTAAAAATTAAAACAAGCTGCAGACTGATTGACCAAGTTGTCTGAATTATTCTCTTTCTTCCTAACAATGAACTGTGCTCTCTGAGCTCCAAGTAAACAATTAAGAAGGGTGGGGGTGGGGGTTGGAGGGCAACATATAGTAAATAGCATTTTAATTGCTCTTACAAAAAATACAAGGAAAATAGTAACACATAAAATGAGCCCCTTTTTCCCTTTAAAGCTACCTGGAGCTGTTTTAGTAAAGCAGAAGCTCCGAGCGGCAGGCAAGGGCACAAATCTTACCCAGCACAACTTGAAAGAAAACAGAAAGTAGCTCATACAAACTTCTGGAATCACGTCTTCCAAGGCAGTGTAAAGTCACCTTTATACCTGAGTTAGACTATCAGAGCATCAACTGCTATGAAGGAAGAGCCCCAGTGCACGCTGCAGTTGCTGGCTCAGCAGGTGGCACTGGATAAATACTGGATAAATACACACATGATACTTTTACTCCATAGCTCCCAAGCAGATGTTCAAAAGCACTGCTTATTAAGCTGGTTCTGTTTCAAAAAAAAGACCATAAAAACAGTACTGAAGGGTCCCATATAATCAGGTCTCATTGGTTTTACTCTGAGAGCTCATGGAGGAAAACTCCACGCCAGCTCAGCCAGGGATCTCTGCCACACTTCCAGAAGTCACATACACCCTGCAGCTTCTGGTACTCGGCTAAGTCACCTCCTCTGGTGATACTGGGGGATTTTTCATTGGGCACATGCAAACAGAACATTGCAAACTACTGTTTGTGCTTTACTCTCTCATAACTGTGTGAGCAAGCAAGGCAGTGAGCATCAGAGGGCAGTAAAATTAAAATCTAGTCCCCAAATAGTCATCACTAAGGTGTGGTATCTCCCTGAGTACCTATCCCCTTTTCTGGTTGCTTTCCATGCTGACCAAGGCTTCAAAGAATTCTTAAACTTTCCCTTTGACATTGGGAAGAAACTGGCACAAAGTTCTGAAGGAAATATCCTTTGCAAATTCAAGATTTTCACTAGACACAGTAAACACGTTGGTTAAATTGGGTTTCTCATTTCTATTGGAAACAGGTAAGCAGGTCTCCAATTTTGCCATTCATTCAGGAATTTTCATAGCATGGCTTACAGTGAGTCTTAATGGAGATGGAAAGCACATTGCAGCTTTTTTCCATTCAAATGTGACTTTATTACAAAAGCTGTATGGAAGCAAAGAGAGGTTTGTGTTAATGTACGTAACCATGCTTTAGCAATGCCCTCAATACATAATGTCTATACTGAAAGCCTCAAACAGGGTCATTCATTTTCAGGAGTTATGAGAGATAATTGCAGGACAGCAAAGCAGGATTTTTCCCCATGTGAACACTAGAGAAACAACTTTGTTTCGAAATTAATATTGTTAAGAACAATATTAGAAACCACTGTGAATAGCAAGTAATGAATATACAGAAAGAACATCTAGGACTAATCCTTAATTGCCTAGTAGGAGTGTTCAATGTCCTTCACCTGCTGGAAAGGTTCAGGGTGAACCTATCCAGGTACAATAGACACAAAGTGCCAAATTTAATGATGTGTGTTGCCACAAGCAGAAGACAGAACTAACATTCCTTCCTAGCAGCTACCCAGCTGCAACTAAAGGGTTCACTAAATACCAACACCTTCATTTCTGAACCAGCTAACAGTCTTCAGGCACACCTACTCCAAATTTTGGATGCTTTTCTGCATTTGCACCACAAACCCTCGGAGTACTTAGCTGCTGTTGCCCAGTTGAATTTTTATCATTAAATTTTCAACCATCATATGAAGATTTCTGGGAGGCTGCCAATATTATTCAGGTTCCTTATGGATTTTCTAACAGCATGTGCTAAGGCTTGTAGTGACACCTGCTCATGAGACAATCTCCAGCACAGAGCCTGCTCCCTTCCCAAGTTCATCGTCCTCCCCATTTCTCCACTCTTTTATCTGACAGTGTTTGCTCAGCGTCCTGCCTGCTGTTTTTCCTTTATTGACACAGGTTCCACTTTTGCTTTCTTCATAAATACATCCCAAGGTCCACAGAAAAAAGAACCTCGAGATTTAGCAAATCTGAACAGGATGCGGCGGCTTCTATAACATTTACTCCCACAAGCCACACTGAACAATTTAATTGCCTCAGATCAGGTATATCACCATCATTGCAAACCAAGTCATAAATTATCCTGGGGAAGGTAATTAGGGGTACACAAATGAAACAGAGTTATGATTCACCTATGCAAAAGAATTAAGATCAATCCCACCAAAAATATTTAACACAGATTCAGTAAGATAAGCATGTTCTGATATACAACACAAGAACAAAATTCATTGATAGCAGCAAAGCTACATTAAAAGAATGGATCACCAAGATCTTCACAAATGTAAGCAGTGTAAAATATCAGATTCTACACAGACAGCTATGAATTGGGTACACATTTAATAACTCTCCCTGATGTTACTTTCTGATACTATAAAGTAAGGCCTCATTTCTGACTTCCTGGATCTAGAGTGTCTTTAATTATATGCACATATCCTGCGTAAAAGGACTTTACCATTAGTTTTTACATATTTAGTAATTACTCTAAAATATTGACATTTATGATCAGTAGTGAAGATAAATACAACCTTTATGCAAAATTCTGTGGGAGATTCAGACCGCAGCAGGTGAATAACACAGGCATGATTTCCATAGGTTCATCACCAGAGGATTGTCTTTCCAAACTCAACTCCATGTGGTATAGAAAGGTCTCAGGTTATGAAAGATTGGCCACAATCTAACAGTTTTTCCTTCTATATGACCAGATGAGTGCAAAGCAACAAAACAACAGAAGAATAAAAGGAAAAATAAAAACCAGATGTCCATCAGAGTATTCACAGATTAATGGTTACATGGTTAAGTGGGACTAGACTCGTTCTGGGAGCAAAGAGTGGGTGCAGAAAGAATTGCGATATTAAATCTTCCAGGCAGCAATGCTTTGGAGATCATGGCTTGCAGATACAACAGTGGAAGAGGGAAAGTCCTGGGGGAAGGAACTGAAGGTCCTTAAGCCAGAGATTGATAAATGGTGATAGTATCAGTTCAGGACACTGAAAGATGACACATGTGGTTTTGAAAACACAGATGGAAAAATACGGCCTTCAGGCCACATGGCAAATGAGACTCCACTCAAGGTCCAAACTGAATCCAGTGCATTGAAGTTCAGAGCAATCTTAGGCAAAATTTACAGGTTGTTAAGTAGTCCAGAAGCACTAATTGACAGAATATTCTAGTCAGGCAGGATCCAAACAAACCAATCTCTGAAAAACATCTTGTCCTGAGACAGAGGCAATATATTATATAAAGACTTTTTTTCCCTGTAGCTGTTCAAATGCAAGACTTGTGAAAGTTATCATAAAGGGGACACTGCAGCAGATTCTGTGGGACAGAATTCAATCTTACATCCCATAAAACATACACATAAACCACTTCCCACTGCATAATTCCCTAGTGTCTCTTGCCTAAATTCAAACATTCTCTACTACCTGTTTTTTGCTACTATTTTATCACAGCCCCAAACAAACACTTTGCATTGCATTTCAACAAGTTCTTCCAAAGGCTTTACAGAAAAGATAAAGAACCAAAGTAGAAATAATTTGCTCAAGTTCATATAAGTTTACGACAAAGGCAAGAGCAAAAATCTTGATTCAGTCTTCACTCCAATCATACTGCTTATTCTCAACATGTTATCAATAAATATATTTAATTCTTCAGAATGTCTCCAGCACTGATGTATTATGGAGCCTCCTCTCTTCCCTGAGTTACTGCTTTTTCAGCCTACCCTCCTGTGGATGGAATCATTATCATTGTGTCTCTAAGTCTCCAAGTCCATCATCAAACATCACCAACTTCTTAAAAAACTAACAAACCAACCAAACCAATACCCCACTGGTTTCTTCATTAGACAAAGCACTGTGCACACACACAGGTGTAGTCCCAGCTCAGGAGCAGGGGTTTGTGCAGACCTCACACAGGCCTCTCTTTGGAGTATCATCTGCAATTTCTTCCCTGATTTTTGCAGCTTGCTGTAAGAACAGGCTGGTTTGTGGGGCTGTGGGGTGGCTGGGAGGAATCCATCACATCCAACAGCTGCTGTGGTCATCTCTTCAATATTGCCTTTATGCCCTACTATCTCTCTGTATCACTGATCACCTCATTTCAACTCCTATGTTATGATTCTATTCCAATTGCAAGAGATGTGCAGTTTTTAGAGAAAGAAAGCTGCTGGTGTTATTAACAGACACTGAAATGTGGCCATGAAGAGAAACAGTCTCATTACGTGGAGATTTATGCAAACTTGCCCTCTTGCACAGCAAATTTTTATCAGCCCTTCTGTGAATGAACAAAACACTAACAGCTCTGGAACTGAATGCACAATATATTTAACCATAACTGAGACTCCAAAATAGCAGCATATTGACTTCATATATCAAATGCCTCATGGATCTTCAAGAAGGGAAGGACATCACCAAGGTTTTTTAAAGTGCCCATGATTGTTTTTCCTAGTCAAGGCAACAGTCTGTCAATACCTCAGAGCATGCCAAATTTCAAAACAGGAGCTTGAATTATGAATGAAAGCTAAAAAAACCCCACAAATATTTCTCAACAGGTGGAAAGCATATAAATAAAATTTCAGATAATTCAAATACATTCAAACAGCTAAATTTTCCACATAAGAACATGTTTCTCCCTAGCTAACTGGAAAACTTCAGACTAAAGACAGCATTTTGATTTATCCAACCTGAAAAACAAAATATTTCCCATCCCTCCAAAATTAAGGGACCCAATAGAAAATAAAAGCCAAACGAGATTCTATGAAACAGTGTTCAAGCCAAATATGAATAGTAAATATTTTTGTTATAGCAGTATCTTAATGCTGCAACTTAGGGTCACATCTTTATGTGGAGATTTGGATGCACACAGAGGCAATCAATATTTTTAAGTGCTTACAGTTTGAAGATATGAGCAGAAAACATTAAATGGGAATTAACTATACCAGGCAAACAGATTTTGTAAGGATTAACATAATTTTCTTAGAGTTCTTTGGGATTTTGATGAGTGAGATGTGTTCACATATTATACTGTAGTAATCAAAATAAGATCTTACATGCTTTGTCAATAAGACACAAGGATGCAATGATTACATCTCCTGTCCACTCAGCACTTCACAATTACAGAAATTAGAGTAGACTTTTTCCCCCTCACAGTGCAATGTTTTGACCATACCAACCCCAAATCACTCTGTAGCTTCTCTCACAGGACAGGAACCTCAGTGCAATTTTTAAAAAGAGCCAATACAGGAAGCAGGTATATAAAATTAACATCTTCTTGAGGGAAAGGAGAAAGGAGAAAGAAAGGAGAAAGGAGAAAGGAGAAAGGAGAAAGGAGAAAGGAGAAAGGAGAAAGGAGAAAGGAGAATTCTCTCCTGTATTTGACATTCAGAAGGCAGGAATTCAGAGTTACATTCCACTGAATCACATTTCCATTTCTTTTCCTGCTCAGAGTTCAAATACTCTGAGAGATCATTTGAGTTGTGCGACACTGACAGAACAGCAGAAACATTCCCTGGCTTTTCTGACTTGTTTTATGTTATGCCCTTATGTGCCTTCAGGTCTTTGCTGTTAATTGTATCAAGACAGATTTCAGCCAACTGCTGATTTCAGCCAACTGCATGGTATCAGCCCGTGATCCACTCAGGCTTTCTCAAAGGGCCTCAATGGCTTTTGTGAGCTCAGGGCCTCTTTGTGCAGTTCTGTGTGGTTTAAAGTGTGTACTGTCACTTATCTGGGCATTTCCACTGATCAGAATGCTACTTCAGCATTTTTGTAACAGTTAGATGGAAACACTGGAAGTCTCTTTAAAGAGATCTAGCAACTGAAACTGGTCCTCCAGCCTTTGTTAATCTGTGAAGCTGACAGGAAGTGCAGAAACACTCCTGACTGTCTGCAATGTTCCTTTATCATAGTAGTGCTATTTTCCAAGCAGATTTAGATGTTCTGCTTGGAAATCTAAGAAAACTGGACCCAGGGATTCGTCTCCTTTGGTTATTTTTCACTACTACCCTGACCAAATGAACACTCCTTACCATGCTGTTTATGCTGCCAGATAACACAGCCTGAAATCACTGGACAAATCTGGGTGTTTACCATGTGCACACACATATTGCTGAGCTCCTGGTAATCATCACTGAAGAATTCCATTCTGTACAGCTTCCAGAAAGTCCGAGAGGCAGAAGATCTTCACAACTTCCCTTTCAAGCCAGTTAAGTCCTTCACTCACAGACCAGAACTTCAAGTGTAACATATCCCATACATGAAAAAACTCAGCTCTGTACTCTATTTTATTTGTTCTGCAGCATTTCTTTTCCCAGACTCTGTGCAAAAACCAAGGGACTGCATCGGCACTGAAGAGCTTCAGTGAACTTTTAAAAACTGAACTTGTGTTCAAAACTAGGCGAAAAAATCTAAAACCTGGGACTCCAAGTAAATCTACTGCACTGTTTTCAGAGATGGTGAAATTTTCCACAACTCCACAGCAGCTTAAGGATGTTTTGAACAGTATCAGACACTAGTGTAGATTTAGTTCTGTGTGCAGTGTTCATCAAGACCTTTACATTGTGGTGCCTCTCCTGTGGTACAGCTCTATCAACTCAGCAGCTTCGCAGATCTTTGGTATCAATTCAATTCATTAAGACTTAAATTAACAGATGTTCCAACATATTCTATACAAATTATCTTCTTTCTATATAGACTCCTACATGAAATTATATTGCTGATCAAATTTTTTTCTTAGCTTAAAAAAAAGAAGGAAACCACACTTCTTTCATTTTAAGCTCCACACTATTCATCTAGCAGTTTGTTTCCCTCTCCTCTACTAGCAGAAAATATAATACAGGAAAAGATTTAAATTAAAAACAGATCTTTGTAGTGAATTGCATATGGTTTCCATTTTCCTCCATGCAATGTTTCATAGAGAGTCAAAGAAGAAATCCCTCCCACAAATCCGGATCTGAAGTCCACTTTCAGAATTTTGTCAGCACAGGAGTTAGGAGACAACTCTGCATGAAAATGCTGCAATCCGTCTGTGCCCTATCTTGTTAGGGTAAATCATTCCTAGAAAGTACCACTGGATCTAGGTAATAAATCAGTATTTAGAAAATATGCACACCCAAATGATGCTGGCCATGTCTGTGTGAACCTGCTGGTTTCAGGCACACCAAGTTGGGTGTGCAGCACACAGCTTGCTGCATTTTACGCCTCTTTACAGCAGGGTTTTCCAGCACTAACAACTTTATACTTGGTTGACATTCTCTGCTCTAAACTAAACCCAGCCAATAAATACCACTTCGGCCAAAAAGCTCCATAACTATGGCATTCCAGCAGCTTTCCTAGCTGATTTAAGTAATTATTTCCAAAGTTCTTCTAACTTTGTTTACATAAAACTCATCTTTTCCTCCTATTCCCCATAGCCTGAACTAACTTTTTTCCTCTTGCATTCTCAGCAGTTCCTGCTGACATCCAAACTCCAAGACAAGCGTGCCATGTTTCTATCAGACACCAAAGGAGGTTTACAAAGCAGGAGGCTCCTTCTTTCCCACTCTCTGGGGGTTTCCATGTCAGTGAATGAGAATGAAAGACGAGCTGCTGTTTGTCAGATGTGTCTGTTGTTTCTGTGAGTTAACAACTGTTTGGATTTCACCCCTTTTACAGACTGGCTTCAAGAGGGGCATGAGTGGGATGCAAAAATGAAATAGAAAATCTGCAACACCTTCTTTTTTACCCTCTCAAGGTAAAAGTCCAGGTAGGAGGGGATGTTTGTGTAAAAAAAACGTTCCCAGAAGCACTGCTTTGGGTGAGCACATCAGAACTGTACAGCACTGCTCCCTGGAAAGACAAGGCACTGGAGTTCCACACAGTTGCAAGATGGAAGCAAAGACTAAGTTGAGCAGAAGTTTGCATATGTGACAACATCATCGCACCGGTCTGGGATGAACAAATCTCGCCTGACAGACACAGCCTCTGCTCAGCGGAGTGCTCAGCATCTGTGCACTGATGTGCCTCTTCAGAAAAATCCACAGCACAGAGGTTAACTGGTTTGTAGGTCTATTTCTGATGGAGAACTGTGGGCTGAGAATTCTTTAACATGTTAGAAGAAGAAAAAGAAGTTTTGCTGATTCTATGCCTCCTTATATTTGCACATATGAAAATGAAAAATGTTACCCAGAGAAAGAAGCCGTCAGTAGAAAACTAACAAAAAATTAAAAATATGAATATAGAAGAACATATTTCATTTTTTCAGACCTATTAACATGGAAAACTATTTTTGCAAATCTGTACAGCATCATGCTCTAAAACAGATCTGGCATCCCCACATTAGCTCAGTTCCACCTGGCACTTCAGACCTTCACATCCTTGAGTGCTGACCTTAAAACCCAGCCAGGTCAGGGTGTTGCAAAAACCCAAGTATTCAAGGTTTGCGACAACACTTTCTAATCCCAGAGTCTTCACATTAAATTCACGTCCAAACAAAGCCAAACTTGCATGAACAAACCTTTCTATTAGTTATTGCCATTTCCACACAGTTATTTCTAATTACTTTTCACCAGCTTTATTAGGTTTTGCCATTCCAAACTCTGAATTTGCTTTCAGAAGATTCTCAGATACCTGACAACTCTTCTCAGTTTACTAATTTTACTGTTAAGTCTACAGTAAAATATTTTCTTTGTTAAATGCCAAAAACCATACAGATCCACCTGGGGAGAGAAGCTGTGGGATAACCCAGGACATGTCCCTGGTGTTTTTAGCCAGTCCTGGTCTACAAGGTATAAAGTCTGAAAACCTTCTTTCTCTGTGCATTAGAGACTAACACATCTAGTAACAATTAAAACACTTGTTGAAGTAGTCCAGAAAAAGCATAGAGAGGTACTGGAAAATAATACTGTACTACAAAGTCTTTGGGTTTTTTTTTTAATATACACATCAGGTGTGCAAACTGTTTTAGCTGTAAAGAAGTTCATCTTCATCAGGCTTGTGAAACTTGCTTGGTTGCAGAGTTTCAGAGGCATACTTAGGCATCTCAGGGATATATACTCATTATTTTCCTGGCTCTCTTGATTTTACCCTTTTAACTGCATTTTCAGGTCTCACTCTACATGTGGAGTGTTTGTGAATGATACGCCAAACAACATCAAAATGCATAAATTGCTGCTTCTTCTGTATTTTCCACCTTTTCCACATGATACCCAACACACGGCAATGTTTTGGTCCAGTGCTCAATCAAAAAAATGCTTTTGTAAGGCTTTAGGAAAAGACACGTTGAATAGGCACACTTTGCAGCTGGAGTAAAAGATGACAGAAGGTCTGTCAGGGAATCAAGAGCAGAGCTGTTCCACTTCATCTTTAAACTTTAGGCAGTCCTTACAATATTCTGAGATTCACAGAGATGTGAAATGTGAGCACTGATAGGGGCAAGTTGATCCTGGGTGTTACCTATGGAAGCAGCCAAATAGGGCTGTGGGTGGGTTGTTGGCTGTTTTGGAGGTTTTGTTTTTCAATCCAGACCAGATCTTCAGAAGGTTAAGTGCTACACAAAAAAGACTTGGATATAATATTTGCTGTCTTAGGCTGAAGTACTCAGTTGGACAGCAGAGGGGGTAATTCTGTGCATGCAAGGAAAAGCCATTCCATCAGCAAAAGGAAGGCCTGCAATGAAGCTGTGGAGGCTGTCATGAAAGGAACAGATCAACATGCAGTGATGGTTGCTGTCAGTGACAGACCACAGAGCACAGACCAGCACTGCAACAACGTGAAAGGAGAGAGGAGTCATGAACCATCCCCAGAAAAACACACTGAAGCACTAACAGGGACTTCAAAGAAGGAACACAGTTCCTTTTGGGGTTCTGTACTGCAAAGGTGAAGCTGTTGCTGTGATTTCACACAGTTACAGGGAGAGGGAAGAACTTTCTGATCTCTGAAGAGTGTGAACCAAGAGGCATCAATGGAGGCGTTTGTCATAACTAATCCTTTTAAAGCATCCGCTGTGTCTAACATAATCCACAAGGAAAGGAACTTCAATCAACTCTTCAAAAGCTCTCCATAGTATCTCTCACATGACTCCATCTCTCAAACTGTCAGCAAACTGCTTCATTTTTCTGGAACATACACAGGCATTTGAAAATGCTTCATAATCTGAGAAAAGGAAACTACTATGAACATAAGAAGACTGAACTTATGTTTTACTAAACTAACGGTTAGTCGCTACAGTGAGTTTAGGCAGTTGGATATTGTCAAAAACTAAGAAATATCTACCAGGCCAACACGATGGCTCATAGGTTTTTAGGCAGACATCTTGCTTCAGCTGCTAGGAGAATATTAGTAAAGCCACAATAAACACACATCTTCTTGCACTGCATGTAAAGCTACAGCTAAGGCAAAGCACTAAAACTTGATCTGTAAAACAGACAGGTGAAGTAAATAACAGAGAAAGTCTGTTAGTAGCTCAGCTTTATCAGAATTTTAAACTGATGAATCATCCCTTGGTTAGCTAAGAACAAACAACTGCCATGAAGGCAGGACACAATCTCTCTTTTGGCTCCAGAAGCTCTAGTGGCAAAAATTCCTGTTTCTTTTAATTGGGAGATACATAGAGTGGTAATAAGGAATTTTGAAATCTCTCTTCCTTGGAGACACGATAAAAAGCAACTATAAATACTAGGGACAATGTAACAAAAATTATAACATTCTGTTGATATGTTAACTCTTTGTTTCTCGCATCAAGAAACATATTTAATGTTTTAGGGAGGTTGTAAGTTATGCCTGAGAGCACTATCATTTACCAGTTCACATAAAAATTTTGCAGAAATCAAATCTCAGAATCTTTGAGCAACCAAAAGGCTTTTAAGTTGGCCCTTATTTCTAATTTAAATCTTATGTCTACATAATTAACTCAGATAGCAAGAGTAGGTGATTAAATCTTCATACCTACAGAAGAAGTCTGACCTTACTCCTTGGATATCACTTATTAATCTTCAGAAACCAGATTTAGATTTGATAAAACAGGACGAGTTGTTCTGTTACAGATTTCATGGAGCTGCAGCAATGCAGCTTTGACAGCCACCTCTCCTCAGAGTTTACACCTCTGCTCAGCAAAAATGACAGACTGCTGCATTCAACCTCAGGAAAAGCACTCAGGGTTTCACATTCCACATTCCACAACCTGGCTCGTTATTGTTAAATCTTTATCAAAAGCAAGAAACCTATGAATAAATTATGTTATGAACAGAAGTTTTGGCAAGACAAAGACAACACTTCATGCAGCAGTTAATATAAAGAGAGGATAACGGTCCTGCCAAAGACAATAAGTACTAGAAGAAATGGCTTTCAGTTTTAGAGGCCCTGAGCAATATTGCTGGTGTTCATTTTAAGATATGCTTCTACAACACAATTCCCTTAAGATTGTTCTTAAATGTGAAAAGGATGGATGTTTTTGTTTTGGGATCATTCACTATGTTGGAATTGCAAACCACAGGCTTGAACTGAGGTGAGAGTTAACATCACTTTGCCACTGACTTCCTTCAACTGCATCCTTCTCTTTTTTCATCTCCCTTCCCCCACTAAAAAAATCTCCAGGCATTACTATCACAAATATACTCATGTAGTAAATCATGTATTTGCTCTCACGTCACGTGACTGGTATTCATTAGAGTCAAGGATCTCCAAGATCTGCCCCCAGAGTGTATTATGTTACTGAAACATAGAAATAGCCGCAACACAAAGTTTTGCCAGAAAAAAACCCCACAAAAGTAACAACAAACTGTCTCTCAGTTGGGCAGAAGAAAGAATGTTCATAAAAATATTTCTGAGGGGTAAATCAAACCCCAAAGTCTAATTAGACAAAACCAGCGGTTTAAAACCAACAAGACACAGGGTTTTTAACTAGAAACTTCTAGAAGTACACACTTTTTTCAGTCATCCAGGCAGTTCTCTTTTCAAAGAGAATTTTTTTTCCTAGAACAGAATGGAAAAAGAAACATAAACCACTACAAGTTTATCCATTATATATCCTGGCTTTTGTTAAGCAGTAAACAACAGGCTCCTACATTCCCTCAAATGCACCCCCTTACTCTGCAGTTATTTTGCTTTACTGAATGCTACAATCACTTTGTAGCAGAAGTGACATCCCCTGTGAGAGAGGCAATGCTATTCCAGTGATGTGGTAACCTGACTGAACATTTGAGCTGGAGTGGGGAAAAGGAACACTCGATTCAGCTGCACATCTGGGTTTTATAAAGGGTCCAAAAGCTTAACACTAACGTGCTTCAGGGCTAAAGCACAGTTGAGGAGATCACAGCAGTCAAGAAAGAGGACAGTGTTAATCCAGGGCATATCGTGCTCTTCACCACCACTCTGAAAATTAACTTAGCTCAGCTAATTTTGCATCCCCACTAATTGTGTGTTGTGTATGAGTAAGCAATGACTAAGGAAATGTCAAAGCTATTCCATATCCTGTTCTTTTTCCTGAAGAAAAACATGACAGAGAGGATACCTCCCATTAAGGCCACAACAATTCAACAAGGCAACTATTTTTTTTCAGCAGGAATGAAACAACCTAATATGCAATCTAAACACTGCCAGTCATTACAACCACTGGTTACCACTGCGCTGAGCACACCTGGCTCCCCTAAATCAATTTACTATCCAAATATCAGTTTAGATAATCAACTATATATAATAATATATTATTATATATATACTGTATTTGATATAGTATGAGCATGAGTGCATACATGCAATTTAAGCTGAAAAATGCACAGTGAGCACAAAGTCAGCTGTACACAAAAATACCTGCTCTGTAGTACACTTGTTCTTTTCCAAGGTTTCAGATTATTCGTTGATAAACTTTGACCACCAGCTAGAAAGGCAGAAAAAATACTGAACAATACAGACCAAAAAGTGATGCACGTATTACAAGCCGGCTGAATATAATCAGACTGCTGAAGGGGCAAAAAGAAGTGGCATCGATATTGACCCTCCTGTTGGGTTCCTCACAACCTTGGCTCTGAGGACAGAAAGCAGCAGTGGCTCTCTACAGGTGTCCACCTCAGATGTGCTGAATTGTCCCCTGCTCACCAAAGGTAAAGGAAACACAGGCTCCTGAACATGCTTGTTATGAATTTCATCTCAGATATCCCAAGGAGCTGGACTGAGCCCCTCCAGTTCTGCCTTCTCCCCATTCGTGCCTCTCCCATAAACGTGAATAAAGTTTGAGACAAAGCACATAGAGCAGAAATGTGGAATTGGGCAGAGAAAGGTGAAAGAGTAAATATGCTAAAGCATCCAAACTACATGTCTGATGAGAAGAGAGAGGCCAGGAGGAGAAGTGATAAGGCATAGAGGAAGGAAAAAGGACTGGGAACAGGGAACAGAGTGGTAAGAGTCTGAGGTTTTCACCAGTCCATTATATGTTACAGAAACTACACAACAGAGGGGCATTAGGCTGGAACATTGTCCAGAGCTGCACTAAACTAATTTATAAAAGATCAAATCACTGACTGCAACACTGAGAGCAGACTGCCTGGAAAACTGCGCAGCACATACATGTGGCTCTAAGCAGTCCTATAGCCTTCACAGAAGGGTCCCAGCCAAAGGGGGCTTTAGTTAGCACTGCTTAACTCCTGCCAGCCTCACAATCTTTCCAGACACCACGAATAATGCTAAAAACAACACATGAGGATGATGGTACAAGCTGAAAATGAGCACCACACTTCAATAGCATATTCTCATAACAATGGGCACAGCTACTTAAAAGCACAAATCATGCCTACATGCATTGGCCAGAAGCAACAATATTGCTAAAGGACAAATTTTCTTTTTTGTAAATTTAAAATTAAAAAAATTACTCCAGGTGCAGTGGAAGACCAAGAAACAAACAGGATTGCAGGACGGCATTAGGCCTTGCTCAACCCTAAGTTATATTCGTGAACAGAAAGGTCACAAACTCTACAGAAGCAAGAATCAGATGCTCTCACCTCATGTACTGCTGCTTCTTCCACCCTCACCTCTTCTGTCCCTACATTATCCTTATCTTCCTTCTTTCATCCATACCCCAAGAATTCTGCATAGAAGTGATCGCAATTGGGACTGTTTGCATTTGTTCACTCTCACTGGCATTTCATTCTCTACTTGCTTTGTTCACTCAGCTCCAAAACAGACCCTGGAGGTAGTTTTGCAGGGTTTTTGCTCTGATGGCAATGACAGCCTGCTCATGCTGATGCCTATATTCCTATGCCTACCTATTTTTAATTCTTTTCAATTGTGATTTAGCTTATTGAGTGCAGAAAAGGGTTAATCTTTGCTGCTGGATGTGCAAAAAAGCTAGAGCAAATCATGGCAGATGACTTTCTCTTCGAGAATTTCAAAAATAGCTATGTACAATTGCCTGCTATTATTTCAACTCATTTATCAGCAGCAGACATCCCACTTGGTCTTCTGGAGTTCCCTGAATAGTATCTAGTGCTTTTACAAAACAGGGATACAAAATTTACAACTGTCCAGACACTTTCCACGTAACTTTTTAATGCAAAAATGCACACTAATGGCAGTTCAGCCACTTCACCATGTAAATGCAGTTGGGGATGTTTTACAAACAAGAAGCTCCTGTGCTACCCACACATTTCATGACCATTTCAAAGATGTCCATGCCATTCAGTACGAAGAATGGCCTGGCACTACACTGCTGTCTGCCAGGAAAAGAAAACAATCCAGCAGAAATACAGCTATCTTCTTTTTCATAGTGGTCCTCCAAATAAGCATAAATGAAGAAGTTGGACTTCTCAAAATCCTTAGTTCCCTCCAAGTTAAAAATCAAAGAATATTGACGGCTTGTAGAAAATAATTTAATCACAGGGCTGAGTTCATAGGCACAGCAGAAACATCAGCATGATGATAAACTCGTGAAAAATGGAAGTTTATCACTACCTTTAGAAGGCACTTAGTATGAACTATGAGTAACAGTTTATTATTGATACTGACTCTCTGAGTGCAGATTACTGCAACCCCGAAAGCAGCCTGCCATGCTGCTGGTGTGATGGCTGAAAGTACAGGACAGCTTCAGAAGCTGACTGGGAGCAGTTCAAATCCCACTGTAGAGACGGGGAGCTATTTAGTGAAAGATTTCAAATACTTCAAGTGTAGGCTGAACTTGGTGTCAGAAGGAATGGAAATGTCAATGGCTTTTTGGGCCTATTCCTTTCCAAACAGAAATCAAGTGGAAAAGGAGGGATTTGGTCTAAACATCTAAGACAGATGCGTTTAGCAGCTGAACAACCCTTAGGAAGGAAAGAAAAAGTGCATTAGGGGTCTGAATAACTTTGCACTGTGTTAGAGGTTCTCCCAAACAAGGCTTTAGCATCTTCCTGGGCTCCCAGGAAAGTCCAGACCTCCTGTTCTTCTCCTTAGTTCCTCTGAAGTTCTGCTTTTGCCAGGAAACTAAACTGACAGGGAACAAATTTCCAGGCTGCAGTATGGGGAACTATTCTGGTTCTACTTAACCATCTCGGGAAAAACTCACAGACTAATGCTGCTGCACTTGGCAGCAAGATTCCAAACTTCACTTTCCTCAGCCCTAAACCTGCTTGGTTCTGTTTTGGCCTTCTGTTTTATTCAGCCTATGTCCCTTTCTGCTGATGTGGAAAGAAGATCCCTGGAACGCCGTCTTTCCTTGACAGTGTAATTTCTTGCTCTTGGTGACACATGCAGTAAATGAATCTCTGACAGTTCCTCACTCGGGAAAATCTGACTACCCTACCAAGGGTCCCACTCACAAAAATCACTCCTCAGTCTTTCCAAAATTGTATTTTTCTTCCACAAGGCAAGTGCCAAATAGGAATACCATAAAAAAGCCAGCCCTACACATGCAATGACGCAGAGGCAAGGAGTCCTCCTGGTTTATCCAGGGTGTGCTCTACTTTCTCCCTTGTTACAATTTTATCTTCAAAAGCTCTTGCCCACTAACTCACTCTCTCTCTGACACACTTGTTGCTGGTTTTAAGAGAGTGAAGCACACATCACATTAAACCTCTCCAAACCTTCACCCCGGCTAATTAAACAAGAATCCCCATCCCTGCTTGGATACACATTAGCCCCCTGGGACACAAATGGCAGAGTTGCAGGATGCACATTCTGAAACAGACTCAGTGCTTGGCCTGCCACCACCACCACAAAGCAGCTTGAAGGTCACTTTTCCTTTTCACTGGACTCAGACTCCAATTCCAATTCCCCAGCATCCAGGTTTGTTGCATTCATTCTCCTCAAAGTGAGAGCTGTGCAACCTGGCCTGTGCACACCTCGAAGAGCTACGGCTCTCTCAGAATCTGCCTGCCCTAGCTTCTTTGAACTTTGGTTCACTAGGAGAACCAAATCACAGAGAAGTCATTTAGGACACCAGAGCTCACAGCACACATTTAGACTGACATACATTCCTGCCCAGGAAGTTAGTGGAGATCTACCTCACAAGATACTGATATTTGCCTCAGAATTCCAGGCAGAAAAAGAACTGCGGGTACCAATTCCATCCAGTGCATATCCAGATCCAGATACAATCACCTCCAGGTTCGACTTGAGAAGAGCTAACTTGTTCTGTTGGCTTTTGTGTTAGACCATGGGCTAAGGCAGATTAAAAAAAAAGAAAATCTCACACAACAAAATCAATCTAAGTACAACACTTAGATTCAACAGAATGAGTAACAAAGAAAAAAAAAATTACGGGAGAACAAGGCTGGTTGCCTGTGGGGAGAATATCTTAAAATCTACGGTAAAGTCATAGTTGGCAAAATTCAATAGATCTGGTAAACATCAAAGATAAAATTCAGCAGAATAAGTCTACCAAGCACCATTAAAAGAAAAATGGGACCAGCAGGGTTACCAGTGAAAAACAATGCCAGGCCTAATAGCACTGATCTACCAGAAGCAATTTATTATGACACCAGAAATAGCTATTTTCACAGTGGATGCTTGAAATGAAAACTTTAAAGCTTCTTTAAGTCTTGAGCTATAGCAAAGTATTCAACCAGCCAGCCAAAATAGCTGAAGGGAAATAGGAAGGCCACATGTGGAACTAATTACTCATGTAGAGGCTATGACAAAGAACATTTCTCCAGACTTTTCATGGGGGCTTCACTTTCAGGAAGTAACTCTAATTACTGTTCAAGTCTCGGCAGCCTGCATGCCGCTGACAGTTCCAAGAAAAAATGAACCTATTTGCCCTTTTCTTGGTCTGAAATGCCAAAATAGAAAAGCACAACTAGATTCATTAAAAAGAAAGAAAATAAGCGCTTATTACATTAGATACCCGAGCAGAATTCTTTTTATAAATTTCGTTTTTCAGCCTTCACAAAAGAGCAAATTCTGTGTCTACATTAACTCACTCTCTGTTGGCTGCAGTGAAACTGTACATCTTGACTTTTTACAGCTTTTCCATACTGGGGCCCACTTCCTGCCCAGTTGAAGAAAAAAATCTGGCCTGAAGATGAAATGACTGCTTAACATTACACTAAAACATCTGGTACCATTTTATACACAGACCCATGTCTGAGAGCAGGCAATTCTAGCGGTCTCACCAGCGGCACAGTGCATACCCAAACCTCCCCAGGGTGACATCATCCCATATATGGACTCTCAGGCCCAGCCCTCCCCCTTTTCCTGGTCCTAAATTCATTGCCAGATCCCCAGTCTGCTGCAAATGTGCCACGTCAAGACTGGAAATCACAGCACTTCAGTGTGTTTCAGTGAGTGCTGCAGAGTGTGAGCGAGAGCCGAGCACAACCCGTGATGCAGGAAGGCAGTTTTTCCCCGAGACTAAAAGAGGATTTAAAATAAATAAATAGACGCGTCCGGAGATCCTGCTCCGTCGCCCCAGTGTTCAGACTACCTGTTCAGGACAATGCTGTTGTACAGTAGTCTGCACATTGGTTAGACTGGGCAAGGCAAAGCGGCGGCATGGACTATTGGGGACGCAAGTTGCTCTTGCCAAGGAGAAGACACTCATTGCTCCTTTCAGATCTCATATGCAGTATTTTTCTTCACAGGTTTTGCACACTAGGGAATAAGAAACGCTAAGGGACACTGTGAAAAAGGAGGACTGCAGAATAAAGCGGGGAAGACATTCTGGTAAGGCCTACTTTGGAAGAACACCTGGCCTATGACCTGGCGAACCTAGGTGACTCCCCTCCCCCCTTCCTCCAGTCATCACTGCAAGAAAGATGGAGCTCTGACGGTGCACTCAAAGCCATGCAAGAAATGAGAGAGGTATATTTCCTAGAGGTACACTGCCTAGAGGAGTGTACATCAGTAAAGCTAAAGTCGGTCGTTTCTTTTTTATTCATTTTTTTTAAATTTAAAATAAAGCTTTTTTTTCCCCCACAAACTGAAAAGGTAAATTTAATTTTTTTTACTTGTAGCTGTCAGTATAAATATTTAAGAAGTATATTTTTTTATCCTTAGGCTTGCTAGAAGTATGTATTCTGAATAGCTCCTGTTGTGATCTATGGTCTGAAGATCAATTTTAAAAAAATATTTTTGCTTAAAGTAATAAAATACTAGAAAATAATGCATGAATAATACTTTAAATTATTGTAAAACATATATCACCTCTGGGAAAACTGTAATTAGTTTTTCATATGCAGTTGAAACTTCTTTGCAAGTAACTTATGCTTGATGTGCTAACGAAAACTGGGAGGGAAACCATAGAAAAACTGACTACTCCATGCAAGGCTGCTGCCATGTAGAATAAAAACCTTTGATTGTCAGGAAAAATGACCTTTTAAAGTTCAGGATGTGATGGAAAAAAAATCAATCAATAAATAAAAGGAAAGAGCTTTCCAACCCGATACCTGGCTGGACATTGCATGGGAGTGATCAGGACCGATTGATTGTTGCCGCTCTTGTGTGTACTTTGAATTGCTGATAATTCTTGTACCATTCAAAATGATAAGTTATTTTGTCCTGAATCCCACTGATAAAAATGGAATTTGTAAACCAATGCAGAAGTTTGCTTTGGTGAATTTCCAGCTGTCCTGGTAGGGGAAAAAAACCCTCAGGCTGAATGAAATCCCCACGGACAAAATAATACAAAAAGTCTGGGCTGCAATTTGATACCAGCCGAACTCCAGAGTCAGCTCCCCTAAAGTTAACAGTAGTAACAAACTACTGCAACCGGAAAAAAATCCCACCTATATGGTGCTCATTACTGCCAGGAAGGCTTGGAATAGCTGTACTATAAAAAGAATTAGCATAAATATGCTGCCATTAGTGTTAAAAACAGCTGATTTTGCAGAATGTGTGTTGTATTTTAGACAGCCTTCATGCTATACTTTTTTTTTTAATTTGTATATTATGCTAACCTTTTCCATTGCTCCTTCAATAATCAATAGAGGAGCTATTGGGGAGAACTGGTCATGTAGTGTTGGTGTGATGGTGCCTGGACTGGCTGCCTTAAAGCTAACAAAGCAAGGACTAGCACTGTCATTTCCCTCTGCCACCCAGCAAAACTTTTCTTTGACCAAAAACCACTTATTTAATATATATATACACTTTTAAGTTATTCAGGCTCTCTTCCTTTTTTTTTTTTTTTCTGCAGATTATTTTTAGGATCAACGTAGTGGGGTTTAATCCGTTATAGTACGAGTAGATGGAATTTTTATTCTTGTTCTGCTTTGAAGTGGAATTACAACGCTCAGTTAAATTTGGTTATTAAGAGAAAATCTGAAGCAATAGGAAGAAATTAAAGGAATGGAACTAGAGTCAAACTGGCATTAATATTTCTCAATCTCTGTGTACGATTGCTGTCTTAGGCATAGAAAATCTGAAAAGTTTTATGACTTAGATTTTGCTTAAGCGGTAGAAAAATGTTTCCAAATCTTGTTAAGAGACTCATTCAGTTTTGTTTTCAAGGGGAATACAATAATTTGTGATTTTCTTTTTTCTCTCTAATGTATACTTGCAAAGCTACCTTTTTTTAAAATTCTGATCTAGAAATTAAGGAAGGAAATACTGTTATCCAAGGAATAATAGGCTCTCCATGAAAACAGTGCTGCAGATAGCCTGTGTTAACATTTGCTAAATAAGCAAGGACGATGGAAACATATGGAGCGAGTGTTTCTCTTATCTCTAGTCCACTATTTGCATTAATCTTTATTTTAAATGACCTTTCTGGATTTAGGAAGTGATTCCCCTCCCATACACCCATGACTCCTCAAAGTTACATTTTTAGACTAAGGCTGCGATCGAGGAGGCCCCCTTGGCACGGGGCTTGGAGAGGAGGCGGGGGGGGAAATGCAGAGTGCAAAGCAGCAGATATGGAAAGAAAGGCTGTATTGTTAGCAATGAATAAGGAAGTATATCGACCTCGGCTCAGTAATCAAAACATTTTCAAAGTGAATTAAATGATTCTGCGGTTCTTAAAACACTGCTGGTTTAGTTGAAAGAATTTCTAGCAGATCATAGTCGCAGAGAAGATATTTCAATAGTTATAAAACAAGATGCTTTAAACATGCACATCAACAAACACAAATAGGCTGCATATAAATATTTCAAGAGGAAAAAAACCCAAAAAACAAAATACCACCAAATACTACTTTTTGTAATGCATAAATAGCAGGACCCAATGCATACTAATCATGGTGAGAGTTCTCTAAAGCCAGGACGATACCAGTGCTTAAGCCTGGTATGTTGTATGAACTGATACACATCACCATAAAATGCATATTGAAGCCAGTAGGAACATTTAAATAGGTGAATGTTTCAATATAATAGACTTTTTTTCATCTTTAGGAAGTGTATTTTTTTAAGTGCACTCAAAAAAATTAAATAGGGAAGAGGAAGAAAATATTTCAAACCTTTTCTAACCATTCCTTTAATGTTAAAAATAAAAGGAACAGAGAGAGAAGGGTGGGGAAAGTCAGTTAACTTTACAGAAATAAATATAGATCAAATAAGCATCCAAATGTGAAAAAACCTAGTTACTTTTTTAAAAAAACCATGTCATTTGCCATCTTTCTGCCTTGTCATTAAGCTGTTTGTTGTCTCCTGTATTACCACTGCCAGTGCTATTTAGTGCATCTGTATTTTCAGAGCATAAAGACACTGCCACCCTCCCCATGCTCCTTGCCCCCCCTTCCTGTACTATCACTGTGCTTCCAGACCACCCAAGTATCATTTCTAGATGGAAAATATTATAACCAAAATAGCAAAATACCTGCATAAAACCTCCAGGCTTCTACACAGAATGTTCATTTTAATTTTTCAATCAATATCTGTTCAGCAGATTGGAAAATGAAAAGCCCTAAACTTAATTGTGTTGGGTTTTTTAAAAAATAGATTATAACCAAGAGCATAACTTTACTTTTACTTGTAAAAGGCTTTGCTTCCTGAACTGTACTTTATTTAGAAAAAAAAAATCTTAATTGAAATACTATTAGATTTAAACCCATAAAAAGACAGGAAATGCCACAGTTAAGAATGAAACTTTCCTGAATTATTCTACTGTAGTTCTGTACTGCATTTTACACAGCATTGCAAAGCAGTATCTAAAAATAACAGCCTTCCCTTAAATAAAGAGTCCTGATCACTACTGGAGGGAATACCTATCTCAGTTCAGTTACCAAGGTACCAATATTTAAAGTCAGGCCCTTAACATAAGTTTCTGCAAATATAATATTGCCAATCATGAGATTTTTTTTTTTGTTTCGAGTATTCTAAAATATTCTCAAGCCCTTTACTGACTCAATGTGTCAACCAGACACAAAAATGTTAAGCCCTTTAAGCAAGTTAACTACAATTTCAAGGAATTTCAGTTTTAAAATAAAAATCGAGTGGAGATACTCATCTAGCCATGTCTGGCAGCACCCAGTGAATTAACTGAAGGGAAAACAAACTTGCCTCTGTAGAGATGTAAAGCTTTTTGCTGATTCTTTGATGAATTCTCCTTGTGTACAGTTATTAGAAAGACGGCACAAAGTTTCCACTTACGATTTTCCTCCCAGCACAACCTCCCTGAGAGTTGTTAACAGAAAACCTACTCTAGAAAACGCAGTTCTGCTATTCCAATATTCTGTACCTATAGGTTGCGAATGATTTTCACTGCACAATTCTTTGTTATTTCCAGAAGGATCTATAATGCAGAAAGTGAGACCTGATTTTCTCCCAGACTAAAGATTTTTCATTTCTTTAGCAACTAAAAACAGCAGTTAAATCTGATTAAATCTATGAAACAATCAGTGTATTACATTTATTTTAAAAATACTTCTAATTTTCCACTTCTGTTTTTCTTCAAAATGGTCAATCAAGTAGAAAGAAATGTCAACTTAAAGCATACTCTTAAAATTTTACTTTGAACTACAAAAATTTAAGTAAGCATTTTACAAAGACAAACTATTTAATCTAGTAAGCATTTTATAAAGACAAACTATTTAATGTATTGGCATTAATTTTTCATGCCTGAATCAGTTAGCCATGTTTTGTGGTTGATTCATTTTTTTAAGACATCTTATTCCACCTTGTCAGGTTCAAGGAAAATGTTATTCACATAATTGATAAACTTAATTTATATAGTCAATTTGTATTATTAATTAAATGCATATTATTCTTTGTGGCAAAAGTATTAAGAGACAGAACACCTGAAAATTACATATTGATTTATTATTAGTTTAATATAAAACCTCAGCACTATCACCTGCTTTAATCTCTGGTAATTTCATCCCTTTATAATCAGTTTTCAGGGTGCACTTAAAATTGTTTGGTTGCTGCTCTGAATGGGGTATGTTTGAGAAGGGTTTGAAAGCACAAGATTGTTGCTTACCCATGGTGGCACTAGCGAGCAACAGAGATTTAAGAATACCATTACAAACCAGAAACAGTTCATTTGTACAGAAAATTAATACAATTATTTTTTTCCCCCTTTAAGGTTCCAGTGGGTATTATACCTTCTGAAACAACACCTCAGCAAATGTCACTGCAAAGCTGCATTACATATATTCTGGGCATATTCTGCATAGAGAAAATTCAGCAAAGCAGCACATCTCGTGATGTGAAATGATGCTATTTGCATGCTTTTGATCTCTAGTATAGTCCATATTTAAACTGAAAAAAACTTACTGAAGTTTTATGAGGTTAATTTATTTTGTCAGAAAGTACAAATTTTGAGACAAAGCAAAATTTAAATAACACGTAAACCAAAATACTAAAAGGAATATAATACATGTACTGCTCTCAAATATTAGCAAAAGTGATCCAAAATGCAACTAGCTTTCTTTCCAGCACATTTCCTACAATAGGGTTAATGTGCAAGTGGTGGCCTCCATTTATACAGAAAGATTTTTATTTTTAACATCCCAGATTATTGTACTTATCTGCTCCTAGAAAATATGCACTGTATAAACATATCCTTTATCTTGAACTTCAGTATTTCTGTGCTTCCATGAAGAGTAAAAACATCTGGTTAAATTACTATGTGTGAGTACAATATGCAGGCAAAAGCCTGTACGAATTGCAATAAAATAAACCATGGCTTCGGCTCTTTTTGCTTTTCCAAATGCTCAGCACGAGCAGTCTGTTGAAATCGCATCCCTGATATGTGTCAGCACGATGATAACTCCTGTACCAAGCTCTTTTCTGAATAAAAGCGAGTTCTGTTCTTGTTCTGCAGCTGCCAATGTTTGCAAGTTGAATTGTGTTCTGTGTGTTCCCCCACCAAACGCCCCCAAAGCGGACTGGCACAAGGTGTTGCACGGCGGCGGCGATGGCTCCAAGGGACTGGCTGGACGGAGTTGTCATGTGTCTGCCTGTCTACACTTGCTGTGCAGAACATCCTCTCACCTGTACAGCAGGCACAGACAGGCAGTCGCATGACAACCCAGCCTGAGGGACAGCCGCCAGTGGGACCGCTCTGGCAGCCCAGAGCATCTGCAGCACCAGCTCCAGCCAAGAGTCGCTCTGGACCTCACACGGCCGCTCAGCCACCAAGCCCAGAGTCAAAGCAGCACTGCCTGTGACGGACAATAAAACCCACTGCTGAAATCCCTACTGTGCTTCCTATAGTACTCTTTTCCTAGTCGCTCTCATGAACTCACTAACAGTAAGTCTGATTTATCCGCAGCCCTGCGGCACCTCCAGATGTGCTGTCCCCCCGTTTGCTTCCCAGGCATCACTCCATTCCTGCTGTATAAAACTTCCTGACATTCCTGCTCGCCACAGAAGCCAAGAGCAGCTTACTGTGTGGCAAGTTCATTCTGTAAATATACACATTGTCAGATATTAGGGTAGCTTCTCCCCTTTCCACTCTCTCACCTCCTCACTTATTTTTGTAATTTCACTCTCAAATCTCACATAATTTTACAGCTGGGAACAAACTGTGAAATTATACTACGAACTGAATCCATCACAGGATGCTGACAATAATATCATTTACTATTGAAACAGAATGGAAATATTTTCTTTGGAAATAAGACTAAAGGGGATTTTTCCCTATCAATGCAAATTTCACATTTTTAGAAATTCTAATCCTAGAGTCCAGCTTGGCATCCTTTGCACAGCAATAATGCCAGTGAAATCTCTGAATGCTTTAGAGAGAATAATAAATTTAGAGAGAATAATAAAATCACACTCTATGACCATGCACTGTAACTATGCTATACCACTTTACAAATGGCATCCATATCTTTACAGTAAAGAAGTTTTTTATCCACAAGCTAAATGACATTCTTCATAGCCAAAGTCCATTTCATCCTTATGCAGAAGTGGCTAATTCTCAAACTTCAGATTTGTAGGTTGACTCTCAAATGAGCCTTAGTTAATGCTACTTAACAAAACAGTAACAACTGAGAGATAAAATGTCAAGATTTAATAATTTGTGTGTGTAGGTGTGCCTTATAATGCTTCAGCTAGGATTACATGGAATCCTCTATGAAATAAATCTGTATTTGTGAGATCACTGACTGCTGACCTTGCACTTGTTTACAGCAGCCTCAAAGCCAGTAAACAGCACTTTCCTTGCTTGGTTTTTAAGTAGAAAAGCACAAAGTCATGGTATTGGTCAAACAGCAAAGTTACCAGCAGAAGCAACTGCATGCAGGATGAGAAACTAATCCATGTTGATTCTCACAGAACTGATACTCTAACTGCTTTAAGCACGCTGTTTAAACATAAACCTGACATTTCCAGAACTACAAGTCTAAAAAGCATTCTTAGGCACTGAATCCCTCTCATCAGGAATAAAATCCTGCTGTATGTCTGACAGCCAGAAAACCATGTGAAGAAACCAATTGTTTCTTTTCTAATACTGATATCATACAGCAAAATCTGAATTTTTTTTGCCAAAGCAACTTGCTTCTAAATGCATTACACTGTGGATTTATCACTTACAAAGCCACACCTCACAAAGGAATTTACATCCTTCTAGCAGAACCAGCAAGCCACCACCAGTGATTTTGATCTCAGAGCAAATTCCAGGCTAGCAAACAGGCTCAGCTTACACTAGAGGGGGTACACAGCCCTGGAGGACGCAGCAGGCACTGGAGCTCTGCAAAGCACATTGTCAGAGCTCTCTGGTACAAAGCTGCTGCAGCACTGGGCACAGGCACAGAGGGCACAAACTCCTCAGCACAGCAAGGGAAGCAAGGGGAGAGCTGACCCTGCACCTTGCCCAGCTGCCATGGAAAGGCTCCTGGCCAGCCTGAGCAGGGGCCGGGGGCTCTCAACTCCCCACGGCCTTGCAGGGCACAGCCAGACACAGAAACACAGGGATACCTTCTCACATCACCCCCACTCCAGCCATCAGCTGAGGAGCCTTACTGATTTTTCAGTCTTACTGAGAAGGCCAGCACAAAAAAAACACGATAAAAAAAAATTAAAATTTCATAACTTTATAAACTCTTTTCCACTACAGAATAATCACATTATACAGCTAATCTGTACTTAAGGAGCAACTTCCCTCACCAGCAGAGCATGGAATAGTACTCTGCTATTATTCTATGCAATTATCTTCTTACCAAGAAATACCTGAGTGCTCTCCCATGGCCTGAATTAACTACTGACATTTTCATGACTCTCAAAACATAACTGTTTGGCAATTAAAAGACATTATCTTAGAATATGCATATAGCAATCATACAGTGGCCACTTCTTTCTGAGTACTTTCATGAGCTTCCCAGCTGACTCTCCCCAGCAGATTATCAAAACTATTTATTTTTAAAGTCACACAGCACAAGACATATCATTAGGATTTCCAGGAATTTTTACATTTCACAGTAAACAAAAATCAAATTTAAAAAAGCAACACCAAAACTACCTAAAAAATTGCCACAGTTCATCTTGGATGGACCTCCAAGTGCTTGAGACAAAACACAGCAGGTGTGTTAATTTTGCCACATTGCTTGTTTCAGTTACTGTTGCCTGTATCTTACCTAAGAAAGCCGGTTCCAGTAACTTCAGGGTAGAACACAAAAAGCAACAGCTTCAGATTTTCAAATTCATAAAGTCACTTTTGCATTTTTTTCAAATTATATTTCAGCAATCTGAGAGTAAAACTTCCCCTATTGACTCCTCTCCTCTGTCTGACATGCACTGAATTTGAATCCCTTTAAAACTTAAATAAAAGGGCAAGGGACAAAATCAATTAGGTTAACCTAATTTGTCCCTCTGCCTTAAGATCTATCCCAAAATGGCTATGGACTGGGGGGAAAAACCCCATTTCTGAGCAGCACAGTTCTCACCCTCAGCAGCATTACTGAAGGAATTCCACACACTGGATTTGCAGGACTTGGGAGAGCTGTGCCTTATGCACTGCAGCCCCTCTCCCCAGGGCTTCCAGAAAATTCACTGCAGTGAATCACCATGTTGGTTTAAACAGAATATGAATTTGCACAGTCCCCATCAACTTGTTTTGCTGGGATTAACCAGTGTTTTGATTATTACTTAGAATAAGATAAAAAGATTGAGTGATATTTTAGAGTTCATTTACAGCTTTCTCTTTACCTGTGCTTCTTTCATCCATTGAACTGGTTCACTCTAAAAATCACTAATTTTTCAATAAAAAAATTACATTTAAAGAAAAGGGGGGGTGGGGGTGGGGGGGACACCGAAATAGGAAATAACAGTATTATTTTTTAATGTAGCCCCATGTTTCTACAAAAAACTATTAAAAACTACAAACATTTAAAAAACTCACAGAGGCTTTACCATAAATTTGATAGAATACATAATCCTGTTTTAACAGGATTTAAACCTTCAAAATATTGCTGGAGTCTTGGATAAAATGTATCATGACATATATTGTTGAAAAAGTCACTACACAGAACAGACAAGCTGTCTAACAATATATTCAAAGTCAGCAACACGGATGTCATTTTCTTTATTTCTATATTATTCAGATATACTGATCACCCATGAAGGTGTATTTTTTTGTCAAATTTGAAAATCCACACCAACCAGTTACAGAACTCTGCAGATCAGCTTTTCATCTTCTCAGAACGTAAGATTGGAGAACGGTTGTTTTCATTAAAATCAGTTGCTGTAGTTACTTTCAGAAGTAACTTTACCCAGATAATTTATGATCAACTTGCAGTAGATGTATAAGAGCAATCCAAGACAGGACAATAAGCAGAATATTTCAAAATAGCCTGGGATTTATTTCCTTTTTTATAGTAATGTGTGGAAATCACAGGAAGAGAAGAAAAAAGTGAAACAAACAAAAATACCCCACACCACACCCTGTATTTGTTATCAGCATTTCAACAGGAGTCTTAGACAGTCAGCATTCTCCACGAATCAAACCAGAAATTTAAAGAACACACTAAAACCTTAAAACAATCTTTCAGTTCAAGTTTACACAAACTGATCAAACACTTCACACTGAGATCAGAACACTGTATTAACACTGGGGTTTCCCCAATTTCCTTACCTCATCATCTTTGTACCAGGACAGGCTCTCGGCAGTCAGAACAAACCAGTACTCCTTGGAGCCTCCTTTCATGATGCCGATGTTGTTGATGGTGAGCCAGCCTTTCCGGATCACCTGTGCAGAGGTGCAGCCAGGGACAAGTTTAGTTCATTGCTCACTTGACAGAGTTCTGCTGCTGCATTCGTTCTTCTAAATAAACATTTGCTCAATTAAACAAGAACAGGTGCATTTTTTCAGTCTCTGGGAAATTTAAAGAGTTTTTGCAGGTTTCTTGCATTAAAAAAAAAAAAAGTAACGAAGTGAGTATAATATTTTCAGTCTGAAGGTTGGAAAAAGAGAGAAGCCTAACTATCAGCATGTTGTATTTACAGTGTGAGTGTGTTAAGGATCATGTAAGTTTGAAGATATTTATTTGCTGTATATGAACACATTGAGAAAGTCCACACGTTGATCTCTGACTACACTGTTCTGGTCTAATTGTTACGGTCATCTCTGAAGGTGGATACCAGGAAAAGCACCTAAAAGTTAAAGTGAGTGGCTTCTGACACACATTGAGAGTTTTTAGAAGTGTTTGTATGGAGTGACAAAGGGGAGAGCTCTTCTAAAGTTAAGTTAAAATGAAGGCAGGAAGCGGTAAGGAGAGGCATGTGAGAGCCAGTTTCTTCTCCTAGGATGGAAGAGAAAAACAAAAGAGGAAAAAACCTTACGCAGCAAAAAATTAGGGGTAAAATATGTAAAGCAAAACTTTATAAAATAGAAACAAACCAAAGATGAAAGAACAGATGGGAACATACCTATAAATACTACGACCAGGAGGCTACATCATGCACAGAGAAAGGGGAACAACAGAAACTGAAGAGAAAGGAGACAACTCCATAGCAGAAGAGAATAACCATGAAAATTAATTTACAGATGAGATGGAAACTTTCAATTTTATTGGAACAGTCACTCTTTTGCAATATAAATGAGAAAGCAAACATTCCATCATGGTCTGAACAAGATGACAGAACTCTCCCAATAACAGCTGCAAGGCACCTCAGCTCTTTCTCTTTCTCCCCCACAGCAACACCCTTCACTTGACAATGGGATACTGAGACAGAAAAGTGCTCAGAGAAGCCCTTCAGAACCTCTCAACAAGCCCTATAGGCACTGACTTGTGTGACCAAACATTAATTTCCTCTTGTATTTAAAGAAATCTATGAGACCAACATTCCTCTAGTAGGGCTTTACAAGACCAGTAACTCCAGTACCAACAACTCACCAAAGAAGAACATGGCTCACCATCTATTCTTTGCCCTCTATAAAAGTTTCAGAACCAGAATTCACTCCTATTCAGCCTGGATGTTCATGTAAGCTCCTAAAAAAACCTAGCTTATGTTTTGCACAGGGTAAGGGGATTGAATTATATTTGAAAACGAAGCCAAAGAAGTTGCATCTGAAAAGCAGGAATTGTATTGGAAATGCACATAATCCAAGAGTATCAGTTTCATTTCAAGGAAGATAAATGTGTTTTCTCATTTACTACAAACCGGGCCTGCAGTGCAGGAGAAGTCCTGAAGACCCAAAAACAGGCTGTAAGCTTTCAGCCTGTAAGAAAATCCCTAAGAAAGCATGGATTTGGTTCTGAAGGCACAGTAAAGGATGAGAGAACTGGACATGGTTCCTGTAAAGAGACTCAAGGGTATGGCACAAGCGGATTAGATGGAATAGCCTGTTCCACAAAGGTTTCTACAAAACTGGGTCAGGACTTCTAATATTTGGGTTTATTGGGCAGGGAGAACCTAAGTGGAGTGGGGCATTAGTGAGTACAAACACATATGGAATGCTTGCCTAAGTGCAAGTTAAGGGAAACATACTGATAAGAACTTGATTACCCTCATTTTATTTTATGATGTTTATTGAAGTATGTTTTTAACAGGAAACAAGTGACATAAAAATACAGCCAGTGTAATGGCCTTCAGGCATCTGCCACAGGACAAACTGTGGAACCAAATGAATTCTATTTTGTCTTTTTGCACTGGAAAAGCAAGGGGAAAAAAATTGAGAAAAATCAACAAAATTAAGGTCCTCCAGTCCCTTGAACTTAGTTCTGCAGCAAGGGGAGCTATATTTGTGCAGCAGACTAAATCCTTGACAGCACATTTGCACATGTTCCCATGCTATAAAGAAGCTGAAATAAGAGGCTGGGAGAGAGGATGCTGTTGAACCACATTATCTGCAATTGAAAATGCCTTGTCACTCCATATAAAACTCATATCCACACACAGGAAGCCCAGGCAGCCTGGCCAGCACTTGCTTTGGAGAAAAAATGTTTTGGAGAAATATCTCATGGAAGGTAAAAGATTTGACACAGATGTGAAGATAAAAAGGTGGTTTCTAGAAGCAAACCAGGCAGGAACACCTAAGCAGCAGGTTTGAGAACCTTACAGGTGATGAGTACTTCAAAGGGAAGGGAAGGAGCACTCTGCTTATTCCATCCTTTCTCTCACCATTATCACAGGCTCTGCAACAGCTTATTAAGAGTCCAATTTTCTCAATCTGAAGGCATTTATGGTAGAAGTCTCAGAATAGAGGTTTCTACCTTAGAGGTTGAGGTCTCAGAACAGACCAAACCAACATCTTAAAAAGTAAACTATACAAACCATTTATGAAGCACTGAAGGTTTCAACATTTTTAAGGTAAGAATTGTGTCATGCTCCAGTCCAACATATCTCCCCATAAATGTGCAGCCATCATGGGGTGTGGACAGAAACAAGCTGACGTGCTAGGACAATCCCTGGTCACTGTTTCATAAAAGAAGGAATTTGCCAGTTGTTTCCTCAAAAGTCCTATGTGCCGAGGATTAGATCCAGCTGTCATTCCCACACAACCCTGCAGGAAGAGCAGGACACCAACCTACAGCAATATTCTAGATGTGTGTTTTTCATGTGAAATTTCTAGACCTGTGTGTCTATAACCCTCTGGGAAAGCAGAGTACTCTGTTCTCTAAAATATCTTGGACTCTACAACAGGTCATAACAATTTAACACACTAGGAAGCTGTTCCAGGGGACACCAAGAAGGAGAAGATGAGCTTAGTGTGCTAAGCCTCACGTCCTTTTCACTGAATTTTCCCCTTTCCCAGGCACATTCTGTTAACTCCAAAAAGCTACACCTACAGAAGACTCAGCATGACTGTTGGACGTAAAGGAGAGGGAGATGTTGGATCAAGGTGTAATACAAGAAAAAGTGAGACTAAGGAACATAGTTTCACTTTCCAGAGAAGCTGAATTACACATCAGACTCCAGTCGAATTCTCAAAAACACCCCTCAAGCTATATTTCAGCTGTGCTCCTCCACAGGCAATAAGAAGGGAAAAAAAACAAAAACACTTTTGAAAGTCAAAAAACTCTAATAGAGAGTTGATATTTTAGAGATTTTTCTAACTGTTGTGTTAGCTATGTTTTATACTTCAGCTAGAAAAATGAAAGCAGTGTGTTTCATTATTGCTCTCACTGGGCTGTATCTAAGAGATCCATTTCACTATTTTCTATCATACTTCTAAATGTCATTCTGTGCAGAGCGGATGTCAGTGACATGAGTTATGGGCCTCAGGAAGGTGGAAAATGTGGGCACAGCCAGGAGCTACTGGAGACAATATTCTGACCGGTAGCTGGACTCCATGCACAGGATGAACAAGAGATGACACAGTTCCTTCCTTCAGGATCCTGATACCTAATCTGGATGACTGAAAAATGAAACTGAGAGGCTCTGAACGCACATGAACAAGCCAGAAGGAAATCATCTTCTCATAGTTCAGCTGCACAAATCCCGAATCCCATTTGTTGTTCTTACTCTCCACCACTTCATAGATAAACAGGGAAACAGGATTTGACCCAATAAGCATATTTTATGTGTTCCTGCATGACTTTAATTGCAGTAAATCAAATAAGGCATTTGTAAAACAAATATATTTAAAGAAATGGGACACCTTCTGATTCTCTAAAGAATTATTTGAGGGATGATTTCAAGATAAGTGAGATACGTGAAACCGGGCAGATGGAAACACAAGTGTGAGAACCACGAGACTGGACACTCCCACAACAACACCAGCAGCAGCACTTGGTAATGTAACACCATTGAATTTGTGTTGTGTAACTCCAATGGAATAATTCTGAACACAGAACACAACTCCCAGTACCACCCTATCATCCAATCACTGTATTTACAACAAACGCTACCAAACAGTAAGCACACGGAGAGAATAAAAATTACAAAAACTACTCAGGGAGGCATCCTTCAAGATGGGTGTTCTTTCAACTCAGTCAAGAAGATCCTCTTCTACACTACAGAAGCTGTAATGTATTACAGGGAATGCTACTACAGGATTTCACTGTGATTTGCCAAATGTCACAGCATCAACTGATCAGATCTGTTCTAATACTGAACACAACCAAGATCTTGTGACATTGCTTCCCTACAAATCACTGCACAATGTATTACATAACTTAAAACTAGCGACAGTGCCTGAAGTCCTAAAAACATGTCTGCTTTACAGAAAAATTTAGTCTTTACTGGAACAAAGCTCTCAGAGGTAAAAAATTGAAATATACTTCCAAATATAGTTAAACATAGAGTTAAGTCAAACATGAAGGGATATTAACCTAAAAAATAAATAGTTAAAGGCCATTTGGAACAACAATACTCCTCTAGACTTGATAAAGGGAAAATTCAAAACCCGCAGGTCTCATGCTGCTACATTTTAGAATATTTTTGAACGTGTTAGCTCATGGGCACCAGCTGTTTCATAGAAATACTGACATTTCTTAACAGAACAGCTTTGTCATGATTTTTTCATTACCATCTCACTGACCATGGTAAAAGTCTCCCTTTCCATCTGGTTGCTTAAAAAAATTCGATAAACATTTTTTTCCTGGGTCATACAAGATAACAGGATTTAAGTATACCTGAAGAAAAGAAACAGCAAAGTATCTGCAAAGCAGGATAAAAAGGGAAAAAATAAAAATAAAGAAAAATTTAAAAAGTAGTTACTAGGGAAAAAGTTACTTATTAGAACTATTACTCAGGCCAGCTGATGAGGTCTGAATGCTACTTGTGTCCAGAAGAAATGAATCAGATTGTTGATGTAACACTGAAGAGAGGCAGGTCAAACAAAGCCCTCAGACCCAAACCTCCACATCCCCTGGACAGTGCCTTGAAACTCACAGCTCATTTTAAGGCCCTTCTCCACTTACAGGGCTACTTCAAGCACAGCAGCAGATTTTGCCACAGAAGCAAAGCACGTAATCTCCTATAAATTTTGTATGATGCTCTATAATTTGAGTATCGTGCATTTTCACACACATCAGTTGGGGCACATGGAGCAATGATACCTTCATCTTCAAAGCTTTATCATGAAGGAGCGCTTAAAACTGAATTTTAGTCACCAAAAAAAATCTCTGCCCATAACATACACAATTAAGAGTGAGTAGGCTTTCAGAAGCCAAACCTTGCTGGTGTGATATGTAAAGCCAAGCACTGCACAGATTACTTCAAGAAATGAAAACACAGACTAACCTGTGGCTTAAAAAGAAACTTTGTGGAGTCAGCTCAAAACCTCAGGCGGTAGCAAAGAAAAGACAAACAAAAAAGGCCAAAGATTAAGCGTGAGAGGATAAATTAGTAGTAAAGGAAAAAGGAGGAAAACATGCTAAGAGGAATTTGCATTATTGTCCAAAAATAAGGTGTTGCTCATCTTATTTCCAAGAGACACAGAAATAGTTAATAGTTATCTGCATCATTCCAGTCCAAAGCAAGCTACCAAAAAAGAAAAGCAAGGCATTGCAAATGAGTATCCTACTATTTTGGAAAAGTTCAGTGATCTTGATCTCCCCAATGGGTTCACATTCAATTGCTGCTAAAATCAGTGTTGCCTAGTCTTTTTTCCATAACTGAACGTAAGTTTAGTTTAAAACGATAATAGAATTCGATGATGTGGCAACAAACTGAAAAAATGTACATTTTTTATCACAGATATTGCCAAAGAATACACACAATACAGAAATTTATTGCTTACACCTTACCTCACTGAACCGGTAGTAACTTGTTATAAAATTAACTGCAGTTTAGACAATTAATTCTAATTAGTAATATTAAAGACATTAACATATTTATTTACTCATGAAGTGGAAGGGTTAGAAAAGAGTCTGTGATATATTGATCCTCCTGGTGCTATGAAAAGAATGCTAAAAAGGCTTTAAATATTTTCATTCGTAAAACTCACTTTTTCTATCCAAAGTAATTTCTTGACAAAAACAAACCTCCAAGAACAGTACCTGTATCCATAAACAGCACGTTCATTTAACCAGAGCTAATGTTTCCTTTTGGTTACCACAAACTTATTTGCCCACCTTTCAAAGAGAGTTTACTATGAATAGAGGCACTTAGATTAAAAATTGCTTTCCAGTTTTATAATAAAATAAACACCAATTAGTCGTTTTAGTTTGAAAAAATTGGTAAATTATAAAAATATTAATTCTATGCAAAGTCTTCTACAACACTTTAAGTTATACTAGTTCAGACTGGTAACAGCAGGTTAGTAGCAGTTAAGTGATGAACTGCAATTACACTTGGTTGAGGAAGTGTTACAGACAAGACAGCTTCACGTTAAATAGTTTAGCAGCAAGTATTTGACAAACCAATGAGTTAGAGACAAACTTTGCCCTCTGAGAAGCTAAATGAAAAAGCAACAATAAAGCTTACAGAACTTAGCTCGTACAATTTGCCTTGAAGGCGGTAGATTGGTTCCCTGAAATAGCAAATTGCAAAAATGAAGTTTTATTTCAGAAACATTTTCTCATTCTTTTCAGCTCCAAACAATCAACTTACAAACATCTGTTTATTATCGCTACAATAAAAGGTTCAGCAAAGTACTTTATACCACAAGTAACCAAGTTTCAACATTGAATTGAAAACGCCAAGCTTTTTCTTCACTTCTTTAGAGAGAAAACATTCACCCAATTAAAAAATCATTCATTTTATTTGTGTATTTTTGAAGAGCCAGATAATTGGTTGCTTTTCCTTTTATGGGACACTCCAAAGTGATGACAGTCGTTGTGTTTGACACATGTTCCGGCACAGCTAGATAAGAAGGAAATCTCTCCTCAGAGGGGAGAGGCTGCTCTTTGAAGCCATTGCAATGTTTAGACCTTCTAGCTTTTTTTCATTTTAATCCAAACCATATATTACATCAAATATGCCACTCATGCTGGTCAGGCTGTGGCGAACCATCCCATCCAAGAAGTTGCTGGATTATTTTAAGAAATATCTTGAAAATAACTAGCAATTTCTTGGTGAGAGGAAGAGATTGAATTTCTAGCCCCAAAAAGATGACTAGAACTCTTGCCAAGAACTCTTGTCTACAACAGCAGCAGAATAGGAGACTTCCTGAAATATGAGGTTTATCTCTTGGATTTCAACTCAGTGGTCACATTTGAAAACCTTGATCAGGAGGTGAAACCTCCTGAGCACTGTTTGACCAAAATGCATGTGAAAACATCAGGAAGATGTTCAATACTGGTAATTACACAAAATTTCACTGTCTTATTTTTACTACTATTTTTTATTTCATTCTCAAGTATGTACAAGTTCCATAACAAGTTTTTTTCTGTTTAAGACTTTGCAAAAACCTCAAAGTGAGCAGAAACTCTCCAAATCATAGCATTTTCCTTATTTTTCATCTCATACTAGGAACAGGACCGATCCTGCCAAGTACTGAGAACCCCTGACCCACACAAAAGCAGAGAAGGAAGGTGGGCTCAGGAGCACCAAGCACCTTGCAGAATCAATCCCATATTCCTACATGACAAAAAGAAACAAACAATTTAATTAACAAATCTCAGTGAAGATGCTAATTAATCTGAGAGCATCAACCACTTATTCTTTCTTTATTTTGAGAAAGGGCTATGGTATGTAGTCAACAACTGTGTGATGTCAGCTGAAAGGTTTCAGAAGAGGTAAAAATCCACATTTGCTTGCTCACTTGCCCTTCTCTGCTGTTCAGCTGTGAACACATCAGGAGTAACAAAACACACAAGGCACACACAGGCAAGTACTCACCAGCATTTGGGATTCTGAAATTCACAAGTTTGCAGTTAATGACAAAGCACCGATGTGTAACATGAGAAATTCAAGGCACTGAACAGCACCAAAGGGAAGACACTCCCCAGCAGTGCAAGCAGCAGCAGAAATGCTCAACAGTAAATGATGATAACAACAGAGGTCAGGTGGTTTTGAAAAGTTCAGCAAAACAAGGCAATGAGGACACATTTATGTTTGTTTGAAGCAAACAAAGGTAAATGACACACTTAAAACAGAAAATGCAGCCAAGGAAACCAAACAGCTTGGATGAACTTGCACATGCCATTATCCATTCTCTGTTAGGTGCCTACCTGATTTCCCACTGCACTTTTGTTAACCTGACTGCTTCTTTGCTGGGCACTAAGGGAAGCAGAGGAAAAGAGTTATGCTGAAGAAACTTGAACTAAGCCAGTTCCTGAGGAGTAATTTTAGCAGTAATAGTTACTGTTGATTCCAGCAGAGAAAGCTAGATGAACACAGGAAAAGAAACACAGGAAAATCATTGCATACATGTGCATATTTCAACTGCTTTTCTGCCTGATTATATTTGCCTACTAAGGACAGGAGGGACATGCACAGCAGACAGCACCTACCAATCATCTCCTTTGCAACAACATCCTTCTTGCATTGGTAAAGGTTACTAAAAGCACAGAGAAATTATGGCTCGTGTGGGTAACTTTGGAAACATTAGCCTCTATAAATATTCTGGAGAGACAAAAAGCAAGCCATTTCTGTTATTTAGAGCAGTACAACAAAATCCTCCCCTGCTGGAGGCTCCTTAATAGCTTTGTCTTGACAGTTTGTTTTGGATATTATTCTAATATTTATACGCACTTTGAGTGTGTAAATATAACCAATGTACGAAGCCATCATAAAGCTGGTTTAAAGCTGAAATCTTACAAGAATAGAGCACATTTGAAATTAAACCATATTTAAAATATTTTGCTCAATTCTTGAACTTTGGTAATCCAAGTTCCTGAAACAAAACATACTCCTGTCTCAAAACCAAACAAGTTGCCATTAATTCTAAAAGCATTTGCATTATGTGGCAGTTTGTGTTAGGCCACAAAATTAAAATATTGCTGGAAAGAGGAAAAGCATTTCGAGAGCAGGCTTTGGCTACTCAGCCAGCAGCACTTCACTGGTGACAGGGAATTTTGTTAGGACTATATTACACCATTTCACCAGGCATTGATTCACTGAAGAAGAAAGCATCCATACTGCAGCAGCTCCAAAGGCTGCTGTGACAGAGAAAGGCAGAGGGGTGTGCTGGATCAGAGCCAGTCCTGCTGTGTGCTGCACAGCTGCTGCTCCAAGGAACTCATGAAGCACCAACTCAACCCCTGTACAAATTCCCATCCTGCCCTTTGGACCACACTATCAAACTAGCAGTCCACATGCTGTCTGGGAGAAGATCCACAAGGATATTTATTCCATGTGCCTACTCACCATGTTTAGCTCAATCATCCTGATCCTTTTGCCCAAACAACACTGCATGTCCCTGGTGTATCATTCAAGTTGCATATCTTTGATACATAAATTACCATTAAATGACGTGCACACAGAAAACACAGCACTAATCTCTGGTTTGTTTCCTTAATTTTATCACCTTAGAAAAGGGAATTATACCATTAACACCATACTAAGAAATCCATGCCTTCTAGAAATAGTCCAGCATCTAGTCCTCTAACTAATGTTCTAAATACAAATTACTCTTTATGTAGATTGAGGCATGAAGCTGTTCTTGAGTTATACCAACTGGAAACAAACCCAAGCCTGGAATTTTGCCATTTGTTCTGTCAAATGAGACAAACAATATTCTAAGATTTTGCAATTTTATAACTATGCAAATTTGTTCTAAATACTGGCATTGTTAAACCCCTCTGGAGCCAATTCACATTGCACTGTACCTGCCTCAGGTCCTGCAGTGCTGTAGGGTCGTTTGTAATGTCTCGTGCTCTCACTCCTATGACTGAGGATCACAGGGCTTACACTGTTACTGCAGCCACATGAGACAAGGGGCTGGAAGGCTCAGCAAAGGAAAGGAAACACCAGGGAATCTGAGGAATCTGTAGTCCAGGGTATTTAGAAACTGCAGAAGCCCCTATGCTACCCAACTTACTTCATTTCCAGTTCTAACATAACTGCTGTAACAATAATACAATTATAGTTTCAAATCAGTATTTTCTCCGGTTTGTCTCATAAGTGAATATATTTCAAATTCTTATTTGATATCTAAATTTTATCTTTTAGTTGAGCAGAGGTCAAGAAGGCTACTTTCCTTCCATCTGTTCCAACCTAGAGAAATCCTTGCTTAAACTTACCAGTGAACTTAACACAAGAGTCACTTGTTACCTGCTTATGCCCCATACACAGCACCTGGGAATTTCCAGATCTTAGCTGGCAAAAGACAAGCAGTTTTCCCAGGAAACTGAACTTGGGAATTGTAAAGACACAGCAGCAAGGACCATGGAGGCTGCAGGAGCAGCATCCATGAGGGGAATTTTTCCAGGGGAGAAACATAACTAAATAGCTACAGATATACCTGGAATTTCAGAATCCAGTACTATAAAATGTAGAAAGTTCCAACTTGACACAAGGAAAAGTCTTTTCACAGTGAGGTGAGGCAATTGGAACAGGCTAGCATAGAAAGGCTGGAGAATCTCCAATTTTGGGAATTCTCCAGATCTGACTGGACAAAGTCCTGAGTAGCCTGCTCTGAACTCAGCGTGGACTCTCCTCTGAGCAGGAGGTGGGACTATGGGACTTCCCAAGGTCACAACACACACCATGAATATACACGGAGTGTTTTTAGCAGCCTTTTTCCTGTCAGAAAAGGATGAAGAGTAGTAAATAGCAGGCAGGTTGTTATCTTGACCTCTAGAAGGCCAGCCACCATTCCTACAACATCCTGTCATTTGTCAAGAGAACTGATAACGACATCTGGGACCCACAAACAAATCTAGAGAAAGTTGCTCAAACCCAAGGCAAACAGGGCCTGGCTTTGCCTTCTCCCCTCTCAGCTTACTGGACTCCATGTTTTAAACCTCCAAGGTACACTGCCAAAGATGTGGAGCTCCCTTCACAGGGCTAACTAGAACAGGCCAGAGTCAAATACGCGCTGCGGTGCCAAGATCTGTTTCCAGCATCTCACATTGCCAAAACCTGTTGTGATTCCAATCACTGTTATGGCAAAAATGGCATGAATATGTCTGAAGGAACATTTATTCTTCAAAGAGTGAAGACATCTTCAATGTTTTTACTGGTGTCAGAATGTTGGTATGAAGTCCCCGAGGCACAAATTGCTGGAAACTGAGGGAGAACATTCTGGAAAATATTCTCACAGCCTTTTCAATTAAGTGAGGAGAACGTCAAACCAGGCCCTGCAGGGCATTCTGGTACTATTATTCTCTGCAGCCAAACAGCAGGCACACTTGTAATTCAGTGACACCCATTATTCTGAGCAAAACTGTTCCACACAGAATCACAACTCTCAAAGTATGCATTAATAACAATGTGGAAAGACCACCAATATCCATTTCTGTGGTCCTGAAATACATGTAAATCCAGACCAAGACATGAGCTCCAGCTTCAGTGAAACCAGGCTTGTGAACTGGGTGAAGACTCCACTGCAACTGGGACATATTCAACACTGTGGCTGTTGGGAAAGAGCATCATCCTGCATGTTTGGGACTCTGCAGCCTGGATCTTCACTGTCACACTTCACGACTTGTGTTCTGAACATAATTAAAAAACCCCAAGCAAATAAACAAAAAAGCCTGACAGCGCTTTGTAACAAATTTTCCATGTACTTACTTTGCAAAGCCAATGAAGTCTTCATGGTTGGTGTTGATATAAGAAACCTGGATATCAATGAGCAGCAGCATCTATTATGGGAGACAGGAGAGCAAAACAGGATGGGTAAGGTGGAAGAAAGAGATTGAAGAAAAGGAAGAGAGAAAAAAACAGAACTCTTGAGTTCTCTGCATTACTGAATATTGTTTTCATAATTGTTCAAGCCAAAAGCAATATTTTCTAAATTCCTCTGCTTCTGTTTCTGTGCTTGTTTAATAAGTTAGACTACAGAAGTCCTATTTCCTCTTCCTACTTTTTTTCCTAACAGACCTCATTTTTCACTCTTTTGGCCCTTGTCCATTCCATTAAGATCAATCATACATGGGCAGAGAGAATTTTAATAATTATATGACATAGATTCCAGCTCTGCATTTTGCAAGTTAAGCAAAATTCTATCTGGAGCATTCCAGCCAAGCCAGCAAGAAACCTAAACCTTATTAAACCTAAATCCAGGTATCTACACTTTCTTTATGTACCACACCAAGAAGTGATAAGTAATCCAGTCCTGGCCCAGAAAACGCCCAGTTCCAGGTACCAGTCAGCCATTCTGGTGTGCACACCTGGACTGAGAGATGGGCTAGCAACAAAATAACACAATGGTTTCTGTACTTTCCACTTGCCAGTCCTCCAGCAGCCCTCAGAGCATTTGACTCACCCTTGCCAATCTAACTCGGCCAAGAACTCTCTAAGGCAGCAGGCTCTGGAATATGCATGAGGCTGCATTTCACCCCTGTCCTTCCAGACTTCCATTTATCAGAGGGAGCAAGGGAGGAACCTACTGTTACCAAATGGTGGCATTTAATCTCTTCAACATTATCTCTGCACAGTTCCTCAAATGTAGCATCACTTCCAAATTCTTCAATTTCCAGAAGATATTAGATACCTCACTTAGACTCAAATCCCCACTATATTTTTGCTCCATCTCTTATCTCTCAAAATATTCTCACTAGTGTTTTGATTTATAAGGGATAATTGCTAAAACCATAAATAATGATGCGAATAACCTATTTGGTCAATTTTTGGCATTTACAAAAAGCTCATATTTTGTTCTTTGTTCTGAGAAATAGTCAGGTATGTGCATACAGTGAAGAACAGGAAAATTAATTATTCGAAACAGCTTGTATTTTCTCCAAAATTTTGGGATAACAGTGTTCTAACTAGAACTCCCTGCAAGTACAAGTCCAGCTAATAATTTGTTTTGTTAAATTACTTTCATGACTAAATTTGCAGCACAGATTAAACAGCAGGACCTGCTGCACAGCTCCCTAACTTGCACAGGGACAGGACTAGAGAGCCAGGAGTCCAGAAGAACTTAGGGGTTCTGCCAAGCTCTTCCCCCAATATTTCTATTGTCACATTCTGCACTCTCCAGACAATAATTCCTGATTTCACTTCCACTGGATTTTCTCACATGTAATTTCAGATTTGCAGTTTCCTGGATTTGGAATGTTTGGCTGAGTGATGAATGCTTTAACCAAATTTCTCTGAATTTTTATTTCTTTTTTAGCTTTTTTTGAACTTGAAGAAACGTTTGTCACTCCCTCAAGGGTCCCAGTATAATGGGATGGGTATGTTAAAAACACCTCAAAACAAAGTAGAAATAAGCTATTCCTTTTAATCAACATTGATTTCCCATGAACAGATCTAGTGGCCCAGCTAAGAGGTTGGCACACTGGCACAGGAACAAACCAACACTACTTAACCTTTCTGTAACAATTCTAGTCTCTGTAAAAGCTCAGTGGTAAAGAAGCAATTTTTCTTCCTCTCTAGAATGTGCAGCCTATTAAAAAAATATATTTTTCACTGTTCTACTGCACTTTGGATGTAAGAACTATTCTCCTTCACACATTTCCCCAAACTGGCACATCTCCTCTTTATTCTCACCTGATCCTTAGTCTTCTCTTCTCTTTCACGAATGTAGCCAGCAACAATTCTTTCTGTTTCCTCACACAACCTTGGATATGTTGCCAACTGAAACAGAAAATTAACAGAAATTTACACCTGCAGAGGGGCTTCAGTGGAATACAAACAGGGGAGCCTCTAGCTTTCCTCTTTGGAAGGAAGTAAATATTGTAAATGCTTGGGGACTAAAAGTCGAGCACACTGCAAAGCAAACCTTACTTGCTGTTGTTCAGAGACTGGAGAGACCTGAACCCTTGGATTGCTGCTGCTCTTTTCCTCGAGGGAGCACTGAGAAAAAGACACTTTGGACATATGAAACACACTCTGTGTGGGGTGAGGTTTCTCTCTCCTCTCTCTGGGCCTAATTTCAGAGTGGTGCTCTAAATGATTTCCAAATTTCTTGTTTTTTAAAGGCTCCACCTTGTGGCAACATCTTTACATAACAATACTGAAAAAGCAAGATACAGTGGTAAATTTAGCCAATACCACTGGGAAGAGCATCTGTACAGTTAATTCAAGTGACATGTCTTCCAGACTTCAACAAAAGTGGAAAAAAACCTGGAAATTCTGCTGAAAATATACCAGAGAATCTGCTTCTCTATGTTCTTTGTCTTTCTGGTTCTAAGAAATATCTCCTTTACTTGCTCATCGGTATAAAAAATCTGGTTTTTTTTCACAAAAAATACAAGAGGATGTTTCTCAACAACCTAATCACACCTCTATTCACATCCCAGAATCGCTCCTGTACTTTCTGTTATGGGCTACCCTGCACTGGGACTGTGGGACAGGCAGGTGGACAGGAGACTGCAAAAGCAGCCAGTCAGCCAAGAAGTGAAAACGTGGCTTTAAGGGGGAAACTGAGGACATCTCTTGATTCAAAAAACACCTCCCACCATAAGAATCAAAATAAAGGAATGAAAAAAATGAACTTTTCCATCATTACATTATTCTGAGCACTTTGCAGAAGTTGTAATTAATTACCTGAGGAAGTCCTACTCTGTCCAACAAGTGACTGAACCAGAAATCTCTTGTAAGAGCATAAAATGCAAGACAGGCTTTATATTTCATACTATAACATTACATTTTACTTACATTACCAGATCTATGTGCAAGCTACCTTTTTAGTGCACTTCTTGACAGTGTTGATTAACTCTTGCATCACCAGATCCACACTTTTTAAGCAAGGTCCTTTCAGCTTAACTATCTGTTTTTTAACAATGGCTTCAAACGCCATATCTGGAGTGAACAAACCTGTTCTGTGGACATAAAAGAATATGTAAGACAGTAATAAAAACATCCAGCAAGGAAGATTTTTTTTTACTGAATTGCTTAAATTTTCGCTTTCAGAGCTGAGTAATGACAATCCCAACACAAACAGGCTTCCACAGAACTAAATTTGCTTATTTCTCAAATGAAGTATCATTCTGAGGAAGAATATACTCAGAATGTAAGAATGTAAGTAGAAAGATGCTTGAAAGATGAGATTCCTTCAAGAGGACTGCAAGGACTCTAAGGAGTACTGCTACAGTGCTGTAAAGCCTTAGCAGCAGTGCATCAAACCTTAGGGATGAGTGGCAGCTGCAAGCACTCCATGCACAATGCCTTGCACAGTCAATCCATAAGAATCCGATGGCTGCACTTTTCACTCACACCAGAAAATGTGTTTTTGCTACTCAGACTCTGACATGGAGAATTTCACAGTTGGTCACTGCAGAGTAAATGAATTTATAAACAGCTAACCCACAGACTCAGCTGTAAACAAATGAGCCTTGCTTCTCTTTCAAACACTGTTGTCGTCCAAGGTCTACCTGGGTAGATAAATTATACAAAAAAACCCACACTATAAAAGCACACCTGAAACTATCAGCTCACTATGATAAATCCAGACCTCTCCAGCAAGCAGGCAAGGAAAGTTCAAATACTGAACCACGGCTACCAGTGTCAACCATCTGACAATTTACCTATCAAGTAACACAAGAAACATTTCCCAAAACACTGAGAACAACCAAACTTGTAGGCAATGCTTTGGGAAGGAATTCCACCTGCATGGTGTGACCAGGCAGGAAAGCATGGGAGCACTTGCCTGATCCCGTGTATGTTCTTGATGGCGTAACTGATCTCCCTGCGCAGCTCCTTCTCGTTGAATTCCATCTAGAAGAACAGCAGCACACCAGCACGTTAGGGGGAGGTTTGAACAAAACAGAAAATATCCTCTCTCCCTATATAACCAGAACACAAGCAAGTTCAGCTGTTAAAGTAGTAATTCCTAATTACACTAAGCAATGCATAACTATTTTAAAATGTTTTAACACTGAGGCTACAGGCAGCAGTAAATATAGTTGAAAATCACACACTCTTCCATTCCAGATATACCAACAGCTGGAATGATTTTGAAGAGTTGACAGAGTAAGCCTGAAACAGAATTTGGAAGACCCCACTGTTTTGTTTTTTTTTAAGCCTGGTTTCTTTAAGTGGTACAACTTCTCTGATTATGATCTGTTTATCCCCCCCTTCTCATTCTACAGTTCTCAGCTAAATTTAAGAGAGCAATTGTCTCAATGATGAAGTTACAAAACTTTTCTTTAAGTTTCTTGAAAGTCAGCTAGCTGGAAGAAAAGTCAGTGTTGTCATAAACGAAAGGGTCATTACCCAAGCCAAACCATCATAGAATGATTTGGGTTGGAAGGGACCTAAAGAGCTATCTTCCATAACTCTCATTTTAACAGATACCAGCCACTTGAACACAAGTCAAATTACCAACTGTAACTGTCTGCCTAACCCATTTATACAGGAGATGCCATTTGTGATAAAACAATAGGAGAGCACAGAAAATAGTATGAACTAGGACTATCATTATATTCTAATTCTTGTATTTTACAATTCTTAGCATGCTTCAGTCCAATGCTAGAAATTAGGCCTAATGTCTCAATTATAACTTCATGTAATTTCTTCCACAGTTAAAAGCAGATTCTTTCCATGAGATCTTTTCTTGGCTACACTACTATCAGCATGAACATAAGAATACATAAATAAAATAAAGCACATCAGCAAGATGGATAAATACCTTCACGAGTTCAAAGGGAAAACGCTCATGGAAGATGCGATTGATTTTGGCACCTCCTGAAAGTTCTAGCGTATCAACTTGATCTCCTGATCCTTCAATTCTTTTTTCAAAGTCCACTGAAAACTGTTGTACCATCCTAAATGTCAAAGAAGGGGAAGAAAGGACAAAAAAACAAACAAAACCCAGAACCCAGAATTAAGCATATTAATTACCAACTCTTATTTCAGTACTATGCAACTGGTACTGTCTGTTCACACTTATTCAGCAATTACCAAAAATACCTGTACAACTGATTCAGCCAAGCTGCCAATCCATAGAATCCCTACCTACACACATCCCCTGCATCCCTGCTCTCTTGCAGTACTGTCTAATAGCATGACATGAATCCAGTGCTGGAAAACTCAGAGGAGATTGGGAAGGAACTTCTTTCCCCCATGCCAAAAGGCAAACCCAAGAACCTGTGCTAACATGGTGATCTGTCAGTACCACAAGCACCAGCTTACTTTGCTGTGCTTTGACTTCTGCAGCAGGAGCGTTCAGAAAAACCCACAGGAGAGTTCTCCCAGTCATGGAAAAGTCAAAGGTGACGTCCCTCTGTTTTTTGCAACCAAAACACCCAGAGCAAAGCAATGAGGAATTCTTCTCTACTCTTTTGGACACAGTTGTTACAAAAATAAGGAGTAAATCAGTCTTTATCTGGCTCAAGAAAGTCTCTCTAGTTCAGCTGATTACTTTTTTCTCTGAATTCCAAAGTTTTAATTAGAGAAGGAATCCAGCCCTAAACTTACACCTTATCACAAAACAGCACTATTACCTTCTACCCAAAGAACTGAGAATGTTGAAACTCCTGAAATCAGTCAGAGCAGGAATGTGACAACAGGCATGCAAGAGAGAAGAGCTAGGAACATTTTACACTTCTCCTTCCTTCACATTTCCTCTCTAAGAAGTAAATTTTATTTGCATATAAATACAGAGGTCTACAAGTGAAGGAAAAAAAAAACAAAACGGGAGAGTGAAAATAGCAGATCTTTCAGGTGAAAAGATAGGCAGCACTGAGTATCCAGCATCCCTAGAAATAGGGCAAGGAAGAAAGCAGATGCAGCAAAGGGCAGATGCTAACTGATGTTCCATCCACAACATCAGCATTGCCCTTCCTCCCTGGTGCTAAATCCACAATCAAAACAGGGCTGCGATTCCACCTCCGCTTGATTCCAAGTCAGATGAACAAACATCTCTGTTCTGTCACTGTTATCAAAGTCTCATCAGACAGACATTTTGTGGATGAGACCCAAACCAGACAGTGACTTCAGCAGTGAAAAAGCTTTCTAGTGAAGAATTGATGATGATAATACCCAAGAATTTGCCTTACAGCTCTCTGAAAGCACACAACCATTTACTGACAACTCCTGCAGCAAAGAACTCTGGGTCTTAGGTGCACAAAAGACGAAGGACAACCATCTTTGATTAATTTTGATCTTGCCATCTCTAGGTTCTTTTGGGCAGCCAAGTTTTTAAACTAGAAAAAGAAGCATTCTTTATTCTTCTTCCAGTCTCATCTTCCAGACTTCCAACACAATGTCTCTCCCATGCTTGAGGTCATCTTTTTGGCAGACAGAAGAATGTGTCTGCACAATCAGAAGCAGTTTTTTACCTTTGATCATCTCTGCTGCCCACCTTCATGCCTTTTCCTAGTTCTGCTTTCTCCCTTTTCTAGGATTACTAAAATTAATTTAGGGAGAATTCTGTTGAAATTGTAGAATAAATAAAGTGTTCTGGAACAATTAACACAGATTTCTTTGGCGCTTGTGTAAAGAATCCTTAACAATATCCTAATTTTTAAATTTAAACCAATCAAAAAGAAGGGGGGAAAAAGGCAAAACAAACCCATTCAAAGTGGAGAAGCAGACAAAAGACACTCACTGCAACAGGGCTTTTGTTTTTCTGGTGGGATCTTCTGGTCTGAAGTTTTTGTATACCTCTACTTCATGTTCTATAGAAAGCAGCTGGCTCTGGAGTTTGCTTCTGAAGGCTGGCAGGGTATCCCGAATGTGATTGGTAAGTTGCTAAAAAGCAAATAGAAGTCTTTTTATACTGTTAAAAAGATGAAAGCAGGAGCACAACCATTTCCTTCTGACTGCCAACTGTATCAGCCATGACCTGTGCTAGTGCACCTCCTTTTGATCTCTGATGCAATGGAGGCTGTTAAAGAACAATCCAGTATTTCTGGTGTACACACATTGTGAGGAGACTCAAAGAATTCCTTTATCCTCTCACTCACTAAGCCCTGTTACTGCACACCTGTTTAGCTACACCTGAAAAAGTTACACTTTTACATTACATGGGTAATTTAAAATTGCCTCTCATCTCTCTGTGCTGATGCCACACTCTCATTTTGCTGGATTTCTTAAGGGTGCTTCACAATTCCCTATGTATTTGCTCAGCACAACAACTCCTTTATGCTATAGCTACAAGGCAAAGTGGCAAAGAAAGAGATTCTAAGCACCCAGAGCATGTTTTTACACATACACACACATATATGTGTATGTTTGTTTTAATGTGTTAGCACAGCACTATCCATGACTTACCTGTGCCACAGATTTCCCAGGTATTGTACACATTCCTTAATTAAAAGCAAACTGAACTTCTTCCACCATGCCCCAAACCCCCTTCCCAGCCCCAGCCGGACAAGCTATACATTTAAACTGTCATACATCGAAGTATAGAAACCCAGGTTTAAAGTTAGGGTTAGCAGACTGACAGGCACAAAATCAAAAGCTGGAGTTTCCCTGGAGCACCACCTTGTGGATACAAAAAAACTGAAATATTACCTGAAACCACAACAGGTCCCCAATATCTTGAGGACAGAAGTTATCTAGATCTTCCCATATCTAACATTCTACACACAGTAAAACCAACAGAAGATCAACAGTTCCTACTGAAGTAGGCAAATATTCAAAACAGCGCTCAAAAAAGTTAATAGCAATGCCAGTCAGGACAGACAATCTATTTGAAAGGTATGTGCAGCTTGTGTTTCAGTCTCAAAACTAAGACATATGAATTAAACTTTCAAGATGTAACACAAGCAAAACATTCTAAACACAGATAAAAATGCAGGGTACAAGCAAGTTCTTGCATCCTGATGAAGACACTGGCTCTGAGGCACAAATCAATGGCATTAGTAGTCTTTTTGAGAGAGCCCAGAGCATTCCACAGCCTGGCTGTAAAGTTACAGCTGCAAAGTCACTGTAGCAAGAAATTAAGCAGATCAGCCACTTACTTTCTACTTTAATCAGGAACATTTCAGCTGTTTCCAGCTGCTATCCAAAATGGACAAAGCCAGGCTGACCTGGTCTTTGTCTATTCCAGACAAAAAGCTGCAATTTGACAGTGAACTGGAAAAAACAGTATCAAGTTGGACTTGTAGGAATGCCAAAAACACTGGGCAATTGATAAGTTAAATGTAACAGTTGAGGAATAGGATTGTATACTTCCAGGGAACAAAAAAACCTTATTTTAGTGTTCATATTCAGTATTCTAAAGAACACAGGAATGCAGAAATTCCAGTAAATGCCAGAAACTACAACTCACAGCAAGCTTTTGTATGCTATGTGTAATACACAGCTGTGGTTTTACTTTGTGCAAATTAAAAACACTGAAAGCAGGAAGGGATAGTGAGGTTCAGTGACCAACTTCATTCTGATACAGTTTTATATTGGCCCTATCATTACAAAGCTGCCTTTCACCACAAGGGCTTCAGGTTTTACCTGGTTTAGAACTTTCTGGAGGTACGGTGTTCCCATCCGATCTGCCATGTGCCTGTAGGACGGGTGGGAAAGAAAGAATTTCCTTTCTGCTAGAAGAGCTGCCTTTATGTCCTTTTTCCCATCAATGTCTTTCTGGCTTCTGTTTACAACACCAATATAACCTAAAACAAGACAAAACCAACGGGTAAATCAATGCAGCTATTGCCTGAACCACCAAATTCATCTTAAATACAACCAGATTCTCTCAGCTCAAACAAAACTTTCCAATTTAGGCATGTTTAGATCATGTTTACAAGTAGAAAACTAACCTTAATACTGTCTAAATTGTTTATTCTGTTTACATATAACAGATAGACTTTCTTTCAAATTGCCAATTCAAACAGAGAAATATCTGAAACTCTGGTGAGCTCCAAAGAGACCACTTCAAAAATAAAGAAACAAAAATCAAAAATAAAATTGAAATACACACGCAGGTCTACACAGATAAACGATATAACACAAACAAAATTGCAAAAAAAATTCTTCTAATTTGCTGGACCAACATGCTCCATGGGACAAGATACTAGTGTCATTAATAAATTATAAGAAGAATCAAAATTCTTGATATTATTAACAGAGTGAGCAAATGTGGCAGTAGCTGCCAGAACATGGAAAATTTCTATCAAGGATCAAAACTGGTTTACAATGAGATTACCAAAGCTCTAGTGCTTGTTTCTGTTGTATGCAAAGAAAAAAAAAACAACATTCTTTTGTTACAAGGAACCTGGCAGAGAAGAAAAATATTGGCTAATGACAATGCTGGCATTACACTGCATATTCCAGAGGAAGCAAGAATTTTTCAGGTCCAGAAAGGATATTCTTAGCACAGCCACCTTTATGTTTGCTTAATAGATAACTGCAAAAGCAAGGAACACATCAAGTCCAGCAGAACCTCTGATTCACCTCCAGGACTCCCAAACACCACCCCTATCCAAACCACTTGCAAAGAATAAAGGCAAGTGAACATTCTCACCTCTACGAAGAGGGAGGAGTTTGTTTTCTAGAACTTCTCTTGCATCTGTTCCTTCATCCATCAGATCCAGTTTTGTGATCACACCAATGGTCCTAAGGCCTGACCAGAGCAGAAGCAGGAGGAAAAAGTTATTGAAGAATTACTTCGATTCAGAAGAACAATTACATCTCACAATTATGTAATAACTACCTGTGCCCTTCTCAAAGCTATCACACAATAACAGCTCCCACTCAAGTTATGACATGTCTGGAAAAGAAGGGAACATAATTGCCAGTGCTAAAATATGTTCCTCAAAACTCCTTAACAAAGCCCAGCATCCCTGCAATACGACTGTATGAAATTTATGATCTAAGTACCCAGAAATCCCATCAGCACCATCCCCTATTTTGCCCTCTACTACAAAAATTCCTAGATAAGCACTGCTGCACTTGCTCATAAGTTATAGTGATAACATTTTTATAATTCATTTGCAGCAACATTACCCAAAAAACACTGAGCTCATGAACAGTTATATTGTGATATTGAACATCGTGTGAGAATGTAAATACACATCTGTATTACTACAAATGACAGAATTTCCCACAAGAGTGGGTCTGTTATTTTCAATTCTGTTATTACACTTGAGAACAGAAGTGGTGACATTCAGTGCTTACCCTGAGGGTCCACTTCCTTTGCCAGCTTCAGGGCGTCAGAGTTGGCCAGGTCGGTGTTAGCCGGAGTCACCGCCAGGATGAGGCAGTTCTCTCGCGAGATGAACTGCATGATCATGTCTCTGATCTGCTGCTCGATGTCTGGGGGCTGATCCCCCACTGGCACTTTCGTGATTCCCGGCAAATCGATAAGGGTCAGGCTTAGGACTACACGGACAACACGAATCACACTGGTTAGCACCCACACATGCCAGAGAGGTCAACTCATCTACAGCTGCAGACACGCTTCAGTCACATGAAACACTGCATAACTACCTTTACAGGCAGATAAACAGATCAACAGTTGTCAACAGCTCAAACAAAATGCCTGGCAATCTGCAAAGACTTGTTCCCCCACTGGTCTTACATCTCTGGATTAATTAGTACTATTCAATATTTGAAATATTGCAACTGGTATAAAAATCGTATCAAATATCCTTGAAGGCTGTAAGACAAATGACACGGCTTTCTGAGTTTTGTCCCACAACAGGAGCACAGGCAACAGACCACTCTCATAGCATCCTCCAAAAAACCCAAAACAGTAGTTTGGTTTTTTTTTTAATATTGTGATCATGTTTTCAACCATGTCTCCAATTAAGAAATTCCCCCCAAAAATCAATAGCTGGCCTAACTTATACAGCAAAACTGTTGTTAAGGGGCTTGGGGATATGTTGTTGGTTTGGGGGAAGGGTTGGTTTGTTTTTTTTTTAATCTGTAACATCTTTGGAAAAGTCAGAAAGATGAAGAATTTAATCCATTAAGAAAACCTGGTTTGCTCTGCTATGATTTCCCCAGTAAAGGCCACAGTGCCAGCCAGAGGCATTCTGGCTTGGGGTAAGCATCCTGCTACTGGGGTAACAGGGCATCCTTTAGGGAAATGAGAAAAATGCAATTCCTAGAAAGGAAACACCAGAAATGTATTTGGAGTCTGGTTAATGGAGACAACCATGGCTGAACTAAAGACTGATCCTAGTAAAACAAAGCAAGAGCAATAGGTAGGACATTTTCACTTTCTCCTGGAGTCAGCATGTTCAACAAACAAGCTTTGAGGCAGGGGATTTAGCTGAGCTTCTCTGCAGCTAGAAAAATCACGTGTTTCAACCAAACACACCACTTTTGTCCTATATCAAAGACAGACTCAATGAAAAACATTTTCTCTAGATTGTCTTCATTAAACTGGGCAGATGGCAACCAGAGGAACCAACTTTGATATGTACAGGGGGTCTTCAACAGAAAGCAACTTCAAACACTATTATCGTCTGACAGTATTTTTAGTGACAGCAAACAATAAATTTCCAGTAAGGCAGGGAGACACAGAGACTTTCTAGATCAGGGAATTCCTCTGGAGAGTGCCAAAAAGAAGCCTTGTTACTAAGTCCCATTACTGGTCTTTACTAATTCAGCCTCAAAACTTTTCCAGCCCAGAAGATCAGGCAAAAAAGAACAGGTACAAAAGGTGATGGCTACACAGGCAGAGCCACATAATATGTTTATATGACATAAATGTAAAGTAGAATGATTTTACCTACCATGTGGAGAATATATTCTTAAATTAATGGGAACTGAAGAAATGCCTTTGTTCATTCCTGTTACTCTGTCTGTTTCTACTTCAATTTCCTGACGAACTTCATCAAAATCAGTAAATTTCTTCCCTTTGCAGTGTAGAAATTCAGCATACTCTGTCAAGAATACCAATAACAATTCTGTATTTCACAGGCTCATTGACTTGCACACCCACTTCCAGGCCCCCAGTGCTCATCAGATGTGTGGGCACAAAAGCTGGTCATCATGGCTATGAGCAAAACACTATTATAACTACACATATGAAAACCAGCCCTCAACAAGAAAGGCTCAGTTAAAAGTCATGTTGACTGGATATACTGGATGACTGGATTTACTGCTCCTATCTTTAGCACATCATCTTCTGGAACAATTTGAAAGATTCAATTAGATGCCATTTACAGTAATAGAATAGAACAGATTAAGAATGAGATTCTGAGTTTTCATCCAATCTCATTAATAGATCCTAAATGGAAAAGTAATTCAAATTCTGTACATGAAAGATTTTTAGCATTTGCTTCAAAAACCAACACCCCACGTTACACAGGAATTCAGTAAAGGAATTCCGCAAAGTTTTACAAGTTCAAAATGAAAATAAGATCAATTAAAAACCCTGTCATTTTTTTAACACAGCTTCTCCTTTTCTAAAAGTTTCCTGTAGTCTAAATATGGATCATGTTTACAAGTTTGCAAAAATGTCTATAGAAATAGCTATGATTTTGCTGAAGTGGGAGTACACACATAATTCCCAACTTCATTATCATACAAGTTGCTGTTTTACCTTAGAAGAGCATTGACCAGGAATCAGATAATTTGTTAGACCAAACCTTGACACTAAGTCCCTGTTTTGACTTTTGAATCCAAATCCTGTTACTAATTATTGCAACCTTTTGGTTGCAAAACTGGGGATTCTTCCTCCAAAGCAGAACACAGAAGTTTATCTACATAGTGAGGCTGCCATCAGAAATAATGACACAAACAGTAATTCCAGACACCAGCTCACATCCTGTGCCCAGCAGGTCTGAGCTGTAGGACAGGAGAAAGGCTGAAAAGACTTGTGCGTGTTCCAGTTCATTTCATCCTGCAATGGAGACCTGATCTCAAAGTTCCCTTTAGAAGTTTCTTCCCCAGAAAATGTTACTTGGTAACAAACCCATGGCAAAGCGCTTGCTTGGTACTCAAAGAACAGCAGAGGTGAGAATATGGATTAAAAGAGGACCTTATGTGTCAGTACAGAAGCCTGTTCCCCAGAAGTCACTTAGTAACTATTACCGACAGAGCTGTTAAAAAAGTAATAAACAGTCAAAACTACAATAAACAGTTAAAGCAAACTGACAGGAAAAAAAGGACAGAGTGGAGGGGAAAACATTAATACCCAGCTGTCTGTGCTACTGCACCATAACCCCTCCAGATTCAGTGTGTGAGGAACAGGGAAATTCACCTTTGGTCAGACAAAAATACAGTGCTTATTTTAGAAACAAGAGAGCACCTAACAAAAAAGCACCTTACTTTATCTCCTTTTTTCAGCTCCAGCAGCAAAATGACAATGAATGGGAGTTTTGTTTCATTGTCCACTGTTTATTAAAAAAAAAAAACCCAGCAATATTCAACTATTTCAAAAATAAAAATAACATGGTGCACAAAATAAAATATCTCAGTTGACAATTTACATTTGTAAAATTTGTCATCTCAAGGTTGGCAAATACATATCTAATAAAAAAAGAGTTGACAAGGGGTTCATGTTTTTTCCCACTTCTTCATGTACACCTCCTGGCACAAAACATATATATCCTTTGTTGTTTTCTTTTTTTTTTTTTTCCCCCAGTGGATCATCAGATTTTCTCAGGAAATTATTTCTAAATCCAGTAATTAATAGTTGGTGGCCAGCTGTAATCAGTTGACTCGGTAGCCAGAGAAGCTTTTCTCTTTGTCCCACTTCACACTCAGGAATAGATCCACTATCTGATAAGGCTTCAAAGCAATCCAAATAAAAATGTTTGCTTCTTTTTGGTTGGGTTAATATTTATCAAAACTCCTTGCTCCTGGTGCTATCTGTGGTGCCAGCAGTGCTGGAGGAATAAGCTCCAGGGTGGTTCCTAACCTGCGGTGCCACACGCAGCCTACGGAATAAGAATTCCAAGGGACAAGCAGCGCTTTGTTCGGCTCCTTTCAGCCCTCAGCCTGTCCTTGGCAGTGGTGCCTTCAGCCAGGCTGCAGAAGCACACGCTTTAATGCAATCTCCACTTCCCAGCTTTCATGCACAGAAGAATACTAAGAAAATGTTTTATTTACATTTCTGTGGGAATGGACACAAAGACAGACAAGAAAATGTGATCCTGCCTGATGTCTAGCTTTCAGACATGTATTTTTGGTATAAAACTGAAGTTACATTAAGGGAAAGAACAGTTAGATACAAAATTAAAATAATCCTTGCATGTAAAATGACTCTTTTCCCCCCCAGACTCATTAAAAGCACCTTGGATAACAGAAGGAAAAGGCTACCATAGCATAGTTCCTTCAGTGCATCCACAAGCGATTAAATATCTCTTCAGTTTTGATTACATTACACAAATCATACAAACAAGTGATATGGGATCACATCTTTTAAAATGCTCCTTATTTTTCCTATCAGTTGTATCTCCCTATGCCTTTATGATTTAATCTACCACAATGATATATTGTTATGAGCACTAAACAGCCATTGCTGTTCTCAAACTATTGAAATTATATAAACACTTAAGATACATCCTAAATTTGTCTCTAAGCTAAAGAGAGCCAAGTGACAAGGATCAGCCCTTAGGAATACATAAGGGATGTTTTGGAAAACATCCTTGATCCACATCGGGCCGAGCCCAAGAGCTTACAAAGCCCAAAGATTTTACTCTGTACAGAATAATCTGTTACTAGAGGTCAGGAATTTGCCAAAATCAGAACTGCTCTCAAACTGATTTCAAGCAGAGTTGCTCCAAGTTGGTGGCAGTATCCAGTGAAGAGTATTCAAAAGGGATTGAAAGTGCTCCAAAAAGGGGGTTCATTAAATTGTAGGCCTGTAGCAAACATTTTTAAAGTAGCAGCACAGGAGTCATAGCTGCTATTACTGCACCTTTTATCTGCCAGCCCCTTGGGGAGATATCGCTCAAGCAACAACACTTTTTACCTTCAATAAAGCATCTCCCAAAGGCTCAGAACTCTTTCCAAAAGAGTGATTTCAAGAGGGTGCTTTAAAAACATGCAAATAAACATCATCAGCCAAAGTACTTCACCTTTCTTTGATGATAGCCAGCTTTTCCTGACCAAAGTAAATGCAGTTAAGTGAATCTGGGCCATAGCAAATCACTCAATGGTGCTTCCTTGAAAAGAGCAGAAGTATCAAAAGCCCCTGTTGTCCTACCCAATCCACAATCCTTTTTTTGCTTTGCCATTTCTCTAGCTTTTCTAACTCAAAACCGAGTTATTCCACTTCTAATCTTCAAGCAGAAAGGCTAAAAGAAATAGAAGTCCCCTGGTATTTCCTGAAGACAAAACAGAAAATCCTGGCAATGCAGAGAATTACAAGAATATCAAAGCAGAAGATATTAAACATGGAAACTAGGGTAGATCTCATGACAGTAACTACCACAAGTTACCTACTAAAAGTTACTAACAGCAGGTCACACTCTTAGACACTCCTACCAGAGGAGGAAAAGAGTTCTTTTGGATGCAATAATCTTCCACAACCTTGAAAGTTTTTGTTTGTAGAAGAAATCTCTCTCTGTTCTTTCAACCTTTTCCTCTGGATGATGCTTTCTATAGTTCCAAGCCCTCACACAGCCCTCCTCCAGGCATTTTCCCTAAATTTATAGCAGCAGAGCTCTCAGCAGAGCTCTCTCCTTCCCAGCACTGAGAAAAAGCAGAACCTTGTAAGACTGCATTTCTGTGATGCATCCTGTACAATGTTTACTTCTGCATTTTACAACAGCACTATATCAGTGAGTTATGCTCTGTCAGAGATTCACTGTGAGCACCAGGTCCTTTTCTGAAAACCAACAGTCTCCTCAAATACCAGCCTTCCAGTACAGAAAAAAACCCCATATCTCAGCTGAATTTGTTCCTACTCTGGGGATATTTCTCTTCTTTTGCAAGGAATTTGAATTCCAATTCTGCCCACCAGTATCTTTCATATTATCACTTGTATTTGCCAAACACCAATTTAAGAAACACACTCTATTCTGTCATCCTATCTGTAATACAAAATACTGACCATGACGTGCAGGGGTGTCCCTTCCACTCTGTAAACAGCTGTGCATCCATCCCACAACTTGCTAAATCATGTTTCCCAAGATTGCTTATGTTTTCAAGAAACAAAAGATAATTTAAAAACCTTTACTGTAGCCAAGATAAGATACCCACCATACCTTAATTTACAAGCCTGCTACCCTGTAATAAAAAAATTTATTGCACTGATATGACAGGGTTATTTCCTTGATGAGTTTGTGTTGGCTGCTGTTCACCTCAAATACCTTTCAGATTATTAGTTAATAACTACGTAGAGATTTCTTTCTTCTCAAAGTGAACTTTGATTCTTCTGTCACTTTCCTTTATGATCTTTATAAAGATGGGCATATATAGAGCCATTTTCCAGTCTTAGTGAGGGGATTCCATCTTTCCTAATGTCACTGAGCATCAATCTGGGATCAAGGAAACAAAAGCTTCCAGGCACACCCACTTGTAAAACCAAGTATTTATGGGTACCATTAATCTGTCCCAATGTGAGCTGAAGCTCATATCCCATTCTGAGGGTCCTGATGGGTTGAGCCCATCAAGCCAAGCTGCTCAGCAGCCACTGGGATTAGCACAGATCACCAGTACAGACAACAAGGGAGAGATTTGCAGGTGCAAAGGAACACCTGCAGTCTCTCTGACCTTACACAAGCCTAAATTCAGGTTTCACACCAGCAGCACTGCCTCTCTTCCAGGATGTCAGTTCTGTTGGGGAATGAGCCTTCCGTTGTCTCAGGAAGGGGTCACCCATCACTACCATCTTTTCCTCCTGCTGGTGGCAGAAGCTTTTGGGTTACACACCTCAGGAATCTTGTACTGATCTCTGAAACATCCCTGTTCATCACTTGAATGAGAGTTGGATCCAGGAAATGGCAGCCACTGTCCACCTTTCCTCCCTGTAAAGTGCCCATTGTCTTTCCTGCTATTGGCACCACAGCATTTTTCTAGTTTTTGTCCCTGAAGACCACTAAATGCCTGCCAGCTGATGAAGTCTCTAAGATCATTTGTGTTAGCTGAAATAACCAGTCCAAATTGTTTTAATATGTGTTTTTCTGTTAGAGGATTGTTTTTGCCACCAGATGGCAACAGAAGATGTCTATGCATGACGAGTAGTCTTGCAATACACGAAATTTGGATTAAAGCTTAACAATCTCAATAGAAAAGAGCATCTGCAAGACTTCAGAAAAAATCAGAATGTCTTTTAAACTTTATGATTTAGTTTCCAGTTAGTATTCTAATTAACAGAACTCAAATGTGGGTATTGTAAATATGACTCATTTATTTTAAAAATGTCCACCTCAGTAATGATTTTCAAAATCCGTTAATCTGCTGAAGAAAGAAGAAAACTGAAATTGCTCCAAGAACAGCTATCAACATGAGGAAAATAACTCTCCTAGAACCAGGATATTTAAGATGTAAATAACAAATAATACAATTTATACAGCAGGCAATGTATTTTTAGCAAAGAGAAGACCTACTACAAAGACTTCACACATTTTTTTGTTGCCAGTGCTGTTCAAAAACAACGTAATACCTAATCTCAAAGAATCTAGTCATTATCTCACCTGCACTGGCAGAAGAAAGCATAGCAAGAAGAACAGATTGCCTTAAGTTACACAGAATGCATGGCAGCAGAAAGGAAATAAAAAAAAACAACCTCAAACAAAACCCACAACAAAAAACCAATAAAAACACCAGCCCATTTCTCAAGATCTCAGAAATTCCAAGTCATTACCTTCTAAAGCTACTCAGCAGCACCACTTAAAGTATCTATTAACTCCAACAAAAACTATTTAATGTTACTGCTATATTAGATCAAAAAACTACCAAGCTAAGAACTATACTCAGTATTGTGAAGGAGTAAGTTTTAATGTAAAAATTAAGGAACAGCAACTCGAAGAAAAACCCACCAGCTCACAAGCACACCCAGAATTCCCATCCCAGGTCAGCTGTGCACCGACACTTGCACCTTAAAGACACACAATTTCTCACATTATCAAACTCACAGAAAAATATTCAAAACTAATTAAGACTGATTTGTTACATGCAATACTTAATTAAAAACTTATCATTTGCCTTTAATATTTCAGCAGAGTTCATATTTGCATGAATGTAGAGTGCAAATGCCATAAAGCCATTTTAGGAATTGTACTGTCAGTGACTAAAGGAGGCCAACAGGTCACAGCTTTGCACAAACTACACAGAACTTTTAAAATAGGTAGACTAAATTCTAAAAATAAAAGCTATATACTCCATATCTCTCATGAGATGCCTTTCTTACCACTGAATTGTTTAATGCTTCCCCTGCAGAGGTAACAGCTCTTTACCCAGATGTGTCAGATCTCTCAGATGCTGGAGGACCCCTGGTAAATCCTCACAAGCAATTCCTGCTGCATCCTTCCATGCCATGTCTGACACTAATATTGCATGGGCAAAGCTTTCTCTTACTTTGATGTGCACAAATGCCTGCTCTGCTAATTTTCATCTCTCAGTGTAATGACTCAAAGATTTAACCTCCTCTGTCAATAAAATTCACATTCCAAAACTATTCTCAGCCACTTCCAAAATGTTGCTGAAGCATCTTGTAGTCATCTGTGCATGCCTGTATAGAAAGTGGCCCCTCTCTCCCAAGGAATATTCCAAAATTAAAAACAGTTAGTTACTTCTAAGAGGCAAGAAAAATCCTAGGATTAAAAATTAGTTTTGTTTAATACAGCAACAAGGAGCTGATACAGCCTTCTAATTATTCTATAACATTTTAGGTAATTATGTGCTTCACAGAAATCAGTCCAGCATCTGCTTCCTGTAAAAGAACACTGTGCTTCTCTAAGCAGTTTTCTTTATTTTCTTTTCTTAAAATTAGTTCACCAAGATAAAGGTGACTTAGAAGATAAAGTTACTTGGAATTTCACCATCAAAAACAACAACAGTGGAACAAAGTTTAAAGAAAGTAACAAAATAATTAAAGCTTGCATTTTAAAGGTCTTGGCATTTAATCCCAAACAAGAACTACACAGCATTTCCCAAAGGGAGAAATACACCTTGACATCCAGGAAGCACAAAATTAGGCTGCAACTCAGCTCTCCTGAATTTTTAAAGGTTTTTGTTGTGTTATTTAAGCTGTAATGAAGAACCAATTTTCAATAGAGAAGCAACCTGTAGGAAACCTAGAGGCCTACCTGAAGCAAATAATACTTTGGGAACACAGTAGTGAGGAAAACCAGACAGAGGAAAACTAAACCAATGGACAATGATGATTTTACAAAAGAGGTCAACACAGAGCAGCCAGGGTAAGGTTAGGATGGGTGTCAGTGGGTAAGTATTTAACCACTCAGGTCAGAGTGTAAATGCTCACTTACTGCCAGGTCCCCTCAGTTCAGTCTTTTTGAAAGGATTACCAGCACAAAGCTCTAAGCTTTTCTTTCTTCTGCTCCTGCATGGTGCTGGAAAAGTCAGATGAAGCCTCTCCACACCTAAGCCTTATCCATGCATTTCTGCATCATCTGTCAGAGGCCAAAAGCCAGATTTGCAGAAATGGCAAGCATTCATTTCTCCAACTAAAACAAATGTTAATATTTACCATATATAAAGGACTGTAAGTGTATAACATAACCCTAAAGTTCCTAAGCTGAGCATGCAGAAATACCAAATTCTACTGGTTTTCCTTTCTCTTCCACGGTGTAAACACCATGGAAAATTTCATAGAGGCATTGAAAGTATGACTGCATTTTAAAAGCAAAAGTTCAGAAAAAACTCCAGAGCCCAGGCAGACTGCAGTCTACATTCCTGTTGAACAATGCAAAGTCCTTCAGGAAAGAAATACACACAAAACCTTAATTACACCTCACATACAGGGACAGACTTCAGGTTTACAGGCAGCTATAATTTTCTTTTTTCCACAGTTTCATCATGGTCCATAATTCAAAGACCACTTTTCGGTTTTCAGTGCTGGTTTGGATGTTATTTGTTTCTATTTTTACTGTTTTGAGCAGAAGTAAATCACAAACCAGTGATTTTTGTTGCTTACATTGGTTTAAAAGTAGCAACACCACAAACTGGGGTGATGGTGAACCAGAGCTGCTTTCAGATATGCCAGGGAACTGAGCTACACCACAGCAGCTCAAGTGCCCCGTGGAAGGGTACAGAGAGGTGAATTCTCATGAAAGATCTCAGTATATCCCATAGCTTAGTGGTACACCCAAAAACATTATTATTTTTGACCAGACAAATACACAGAACCCTTGTTTTCAGCCAGTCTACCTTCTGCTCTACTTAGTGCAGTGAGCCCAACCAAAATAGACAAGTTCTGAAAGCAGCCTGTGTGGAATCAAATCTGTGTGCACTGGAGCAAGAGTTAAAAGTAGAAGTGCAGCAATTTTGGTGTGTTAACTAATACAGCTCATCAAGAAATGAATAAATCAAAGGTAATTTCCAAAGCATATTGCATGTAAGGATGTGGATTCGATCCACCATGTGCTCCAGAATTTAGATGCTACCATTTTCCCACAATGGGAAATGTGATGAGTTGGTCCTGAGCATACAATTTTGAAGCAGCAGCCCTTTGTTCCAGACAGTCTGGTGGCATCTTTCTTCACATTGCTCATGACTTCTTAGAGAAGTTTCTTCTCCTGCTGAAGTGCATCAGCACTTTGTCCAGGAACTGACACAAAAAGAGGAAGAGATTACCTGTTTTGGCAGTGATGAGTTGCAGGACCAATGGTCGTCTTGTCACAATTCCAGAACCTCGTGGAAGAAAATCCCTAGAAACATTAAAAAATAGTTACTAGCCAGAAGTAATGTGCAATTACATAAGATATTGGACTAATTTGGAACCTCCTCTGTACGAAAATGGAAAGTTGCTGTGGACAGATTTGTATCAAACACTCCTATAAAGTAGGGCTGTTAATTTTGGTTCAAGATAGTAGTAGGTCATTACATATGAGACAAACGTGTATTAAAACTAAATGACTGTCTCAGGGCACTGCCAAGCCTCTTCAAGACCATCACGTGTAACACCTCACCTTGCACAGTAAGAGTACCCAAGCCATGCCCAGAATCACCCAAATGATTCTGTCACTGCTGCACGCTTCATCTGAAGAGGACAGGACACAGGAATGCACTCACACACCACACCAAAGCTCTGCACAAACCAAACTGGCAGTACTCTGCACAACTCTTTCACACACTTAACTTCTGCCAGTTCAAATTCCCAAATAACTTTTCCACCAACACAACTGCCCAAAAGTTTTTTAGTAAAAGCAGAACACCAGAAGTCCTGTGGGACAGCAGGAGAGTGTCCTTGGACCAGAAAGCAAGCAAGGAGGCAAAGACACCAGTGCTACCATATCATTATGCATCCCCATGATCCTTTCCATGTCTCTGAAGACAGGGAGACTCCTTATGCAATTGAAAAGAAAGAAACCCAAAGCAAAATAACACATTATTCTCAGTGTCTTCCCCAGTTGCCAGACCTAATAAATATTTTAAAACTATGAGATGAGGTCCAGTGAGAGGCTTTGTAGAGTGTTTCCTTCAAATTAGCGTCTTCAGAGAAATAAAATTTAGGGATAAACAGAGTTGCTCAAACAGTGTAAGCTTATCAAAATCCCCTCATTTTTCCTACCTTACAAAGGATGTTGAATCACTTTCCTGCCTGCCTTAGAAGCACCGCTAACTCACTTCTCTGGCTCAGGTGAAAAGCAATGCAGCAAAGGATTAGGGCAGCAATTTTCAGTGCAAGGGCAGAGCTGATCTGGGTGACTGTGTGGGGAGAAGGACAAGAGTCAAAGGAACAAAGCAGAGCCCTGTTGACAGAACTGCTAAGCCAGGTCTGCTCAAGCTCTTGGGAAATCACCTCCTGCCCATAACCACTGAGGATCCTCATACTGACCTTGCACTACATAAAGGAAGCCTGGCTTTGGCATCTCCTTTAAAGGCTGCACACAAACCAGCATGGTTTAAAACAGGCCTTGAGGGTACATCTGTGAAAAACAAACCACACGAATACCCAGGGTATTATTTGCAATAATATGCAAATCAGAGGATATTGGGTCTGAGCAGTCCCAGGACAAGCCAGGCTCAGGAATGCAATGGTGAACCTCTTTCCACAAAGTGATAAAGCTTTGGCAGAGAAGAAACACAGCAACTCTACCTGTGATGTGAGTACTGAAGTTTTCCTTCCCAACCTAACATCTGTATATTAAAAGATGTATATATATAATATATGCAAGCAGTGGTAAGGCTCTGAGGAACAAGACCAGCTGTCAGCTCTGTCCTGACCACCTCAGAACTCTCCACTGTGACACCCAGCATTCTGAATGAAACTGTGTTAATTTCTAGCAAAATTGTGTTTCCCTTTCTCAGTACCTGGTAATGTGTGCTTACAGTGTGATTACTCTGCAAACCAAGGCACACCGTGAAGGGGGAGCTGTTCAAACACAAGCTCGCTCATTAACTTCCCTACTCAAACACAGGCCTGCAGGCAAAAGTACAATTAATTAGGAATTCAAGTAATCTCTAAAGCAAAGACACTGCAAAAACATCATATGTACTGATTCAAATCTGCTGTGACGCTTTATAACATTTGAGACGGCAGCAGGATACTACAATTAGCTTACAGAGATGCCAGAGGCCTTCAGTTAGGTCTCTATCATAATTTCAGTGTCTGCTAATGGAGAGAAAGCTGCCCCTCAATGAACATTTACTGATATTTTCTCATGCAGAAACAGAGAAAAAATAGTAATGGGAACATGGTCATACTTCTATATACACTGAAATGACAGCAGCCCAGGACACAGCAAATGCCTACTAAGATTACAGTTTCATACACTGGTTTTCAAGCACTTAATATCTGTTTTTTAGTATTTTTTTCCCATGAAGAAACTAAAATGAATTGCCACTCAGGACAAAGTGGTCACCCAAACCAGTGTCCTCTGCAGCACCACAGGAGACAAGCAAATCCTTTGGGGAGTCACAGACTGAAAAGATTTATTGATTTTCTGCTTCAGCCTAAGCACATTCAGCGATAAAGAACACTGCATTAATGCAGCTCCCAGTGTACACAACACTGACCTTTCCTCAACAGCAAAATTACAAAGAAAGGTAAGACAACAGTTTTCCTTCAGAACATCCTCTTAATATGCCCAAAAGTGATGGCATTCTTTAACCCTGTCTAATGGGCTGAACTATTTTCTGTTTAAGCAAACATCAGCTCAGAGAGGCTCCTGCTTGGTGAGTGGGAGAGCTGTGTTGATCACATAACCAACTAAACCGTGCAGCAGCAGGACATAAAACTTCTGCTACAAATGCACAGTTTGAAGAGGGGAAAAGTCAAAGAATGAGGGTAATGGGGTTCCTAGGGAGAGTTCAGGAGAAAATTCCCCACCACCATTTAACCACTGAATGGAAGTTTTACTTCTATGAAAGAGACACTAACGTCAGTCTGGCCACAGAGATAGGGTATTTTTTTTAACATCTGAAATTTCAGCTTCAGCCACAGAGCAGCAACACCTGTGTGCATTCTCTGTACAGCTCAAATCAGATGTTACAAATAAATACAGAAACTCTACTTACAGAGTAAGTACACAGTACACACAGAGAAATGTAAGTCAAATCTGAAACACAGCTTGCACATCTTTAGGAAAAGCAACCTAGTACCACACTGCAGGAATCAGATCAAATGCTATGAAAAGCCTACTCTGACATCCACAGGACAGGATGCCGCTCCTCTTCCCCTCCTCGTGGAACAGAATGCATTCCCAAAAGGGTTTGTTAGTGGTGCTGAGCGAAACGACTCTGTATCAGAAATGGTCCCACAACTCACACAAGTAACAGCAGCAAGAAACACAGCAGCAATGGACAGAGCCAAGTCTCAAAGGTTCCTTCTGACCAAAAGGACAAAGCCCCTCCATGTCCTGAGGCACACCCTAATATTCTTCTAAGGACAGACTCGAGACAGCTGCTATCCACACCTTTTGGTTAGCATGTACCCATTTGTTTAGTGAGAATTGGGAGAAAAAATTCACATCAGAGTTGAAGCAGGTGCAAAGAAATCCATCTAGGAAAATAATCGTGCCTGAGAATTTGTGCTCAAAGGCACCAACAAGGGGGAGAAAGGCTGTTCCCTGTGGTAGGGGGCAGTGAGCCTGGGAGCACCTGCGTGCACAACTGCAGGACATTGAACAATGAGGAAGAGCAGGGAAGAAGAAACACATTGTGCAAGAATAAAGCTGGGAATGAAAGCCCTGCTGCTTTAAGAGAGATTCATCCTGCATTAAGATTCCAACTACTTTTACACCCTCAGAGCACTCTCAGCACAAAGCACTGTGCTGACAGCAGCTGTACCAGCTCTGCAGCAGCACTGCAGTGACAGGACAGTCCATCAGCAAGGCCTGGCCAGCGCTGAATTTATCAAATGCAAATAAGAGGCAAACAGCCAGGTCTGCCAGGACATCCCTCCAGGAACTTGTCAATCTTAAAATGCACTCAGCTGTTACAATATCATTAAACACTTTCAAGAGCAAAGTATTTTCAGGGCTAAAAAATATTTACTCTATAAAATTACTCATGTCTTACTGCACAACATAAGCTGTGTTGTCTTCTCTAGTACTGCTCACTTCCAGTATCAGAGATCTGGACAAGTGTATCTACTAAGTTTGGTGTGTACTGTTTGTTTAATGCATAAAGGAACAGAAAATAGCTTGAATTTGACTTGCTAAAAGCCAGGTCCCAAACTTATGCCACAGTATGGTGAAACAAGTTATCAGTGGCCATACCAAGACTTCGGCAGTTTATAATAACAAGCCAGTTCAGGCTTTAAGATGAAAAAGTAATTAGTCAACACTAATTGAAGAGTCTCATGGAAGAGATGGAAATTTCAGGAAAGGCAGAAACTGCAGGGAAATGCTGGAAAGCAAACTAGACAGGAGCTCGTCAGTGAGATGGTCTCATTCTAATGCAGGACTGCAGCTTACAAAGAATAAAACAACCAACAAATAACACTTAACGTGTTTCGGGGGGATTTCCAGTGAGAGTTTCCATTTAGGAGATCTCTAGCACACTAATAATATTTATTATGTTATATTAAAAAAAAAAAAAGAAGAATCCCCAGTTTGTGTGAAAAGTGATGATGATGCATCACTATTTAGAACTTATTTGTAGTTTCAGAAGAGTAACTTGTATTTGTTTTTCCTTGACAGTACAGGGCTGAGAAATGTCCTGTGCTTTGATAGGTTACATGGTCAGTATCACACATGATAAATGGCAACTGATTTACATCAATACCAATATAATTAATTCATATAAGACATAGGGGGAATCCAGGAAATCAAATAACAGTGAAAAATGTTAGCAATTACACGGTAATTGCATTAATTAAAGAGCTACGAACAATTCAAATTGATAGTGATGAATTGTTAGAAAAATCAGAATGGCCTCCAAAGAAAAAGCCTCCACATTTTTCACAAAGGGTAGAAACATGCCAGGCTCAGGAGAAGAGCCAGAGTTCTCTCACAGAGAAGCAGAAATGACCCATCTATTTCATTGTGCCAGACAACATTAGCAATGTCACAGAAGTTCTCCCTAACATAAAGTCCATCCTAAGAGCCCAAACCACCCTCAAATGCAGAAAGGCCACGATCTATCAGCAGCTAATAAAAACAACAGTGCATTGGTAGCACTCCCCACAGGCTTTTATTCCCAAGTTTTGCCAAGGAATGCAACACAGCTTTAATTGCAATAGGAAGCAATTGTGCCCAAAGTCAAAAGTTTTCCTGGGCCTTTTTCCAGCAGTGTTTATTGTTTTATACAACTCCAGCCGGGCACACCAGGAGCACTTGTGGCCTGTATTAGCAGCTGAATGACCTTGTGCAGAGACCACACAGTTTCACAGGAACACTGACACTTGTCCATACAGCATCTCCAGGTTCTCTGTAAAACACACAGAAGTACTCAAAAAGTTTTCCTTTTTTTCCATTTCTCATAGTTAGCCTCAAAGCAAATGCTAAAAAACTCTAGAAACAGGAAAAAGCATGATCCAGTGTAAGCCTGAGGATGGGAGGCACAAAACACTTGTAACTTCTTCCATCAGGTTTTAAAAACCCATAAACCCCACCCAGTTTATTTGGAACTGGAGAACTCTTAATGCTAAAAATATACATCTGCAGACCTATTTTGCTCATTCTATCTCACCTGCTCCTGTGCTCACCAACCCCTCGGAGGATCCAGCAGCAGATCCTTCACTCACTTTTAATTCATTACGAAGCAATGTATGTCCAAGAGATGGGAAATGTACTTTCATTTACTCAGAGGCCTTCTCAGGAAGTGAATCCATGAGATTTGTCATCACTGACACAAGACAGCACTGTATTTATCCTTACTGGCTTTGGAAGCACATATTCTCTACCCTCAAGTGACAGTACAAAGATAATCCCAGGACACGTTTTCAAGAAGTCTCAAAAGCCTTAAGGCACAGCCTCAGTTGTGCTTTGATGCTCTCAACCACGTGCTTTTTCAAATTCAGTAACACAACAGTGTTTCTACAATGACACTCATATTTGGCCATGTATGTTGTTCCTTATCAGCTCCAAGTACAGAGACCAGTTCCTATTGTCAGTCACTTGACCCCTCACTTCCTTCCATTACTTACAGAAGAGTAAATGTTTTTTTGTTTGGCACAATGTTTGTCAATCAAGGGGTTCCCACAGCTCTGTTCAATCAACATATTGAGCCTTACAGGAAGATGTACAGGACCATGAATCTGCTTTATTGAAAACCAATGACACCTGTCTTAATTAGGCCTACCAGGCAGGCTAAATGCATTTCAGAGGCTCTGGATTTTAGTGATCTCAGATGTATCAGCTACTGAAGCTCTGTACTGATCTTTCCAGGATTTTTTTGGAAACTACACAGCACAAAGAAGGCTGGTGCTCCATTCATGTTTGGTGTCAGTTTGCAGCAACCATTCCTTCAAGGTAAATCTTCTTTCTACTGATGGATCATTTTAATTAACCTGTTCAATTCAAGCACAGTAACTACATATTTAGCCCCTACAGTGTGTACAGGATTTTAGAGGCAAAAAGCAGAGTATCCAGACACCTTAGGGCTGTCAACTCCCCTTCCTTTCAAGCAGAGTACATGAACTTGGTTTTTTTGAGAAGCCATTTTCCAACCCATCAGTGTCCTTCACCACCACTGCTGAACTACTGGACCTCAACAGCAAACAGGGACACTCCAATTATCCTATCCATCACTTTCAAGTAAGAACAGAGGGAGACTTAAGAAAAAAAAAAGTTGAAAATCTTGCACAGCACTACAGCTAGCAGCCCAAAATGTCTTTTTGGGTCTCTTTTCCCTTCACTCTTTTACAGAATTGAGACAAACTATAAAAAAACCCCAGAGGGGAATGTTAAAAAAAAAGTCTACCCAAAAAGACCCAGCTATGGAATGAGAGTGTTGATTCTAAATGTGACAAAAAGGTATTTTTTGAAAAGCCCTTGGTAAACCTCAAATAAGCTAGCAAGGATTTCAGTCACACTAACTGAGCACCTCCATAACAAGAATGCTCAGTGCCGGTGCTTAGGCACCACTCAGGTGAGAAAGCAAAGCTTGAGATTTCCTCTTCATGCAGAAGCCTGGAGAGACAGCAAGCTCAGAGATCCCTGTCTTTATACTTCTCTTGGATCTGGAAGATGCTTTCTGTAAGTAGCAGCAGCATTTCTACCCAACAAGCTGCCAGAAGTTATTACATCTCCCCATTAGACATCAGGGCTATGAGAAAATTAGTGCCAAAAATTATTCTGGTCCAAATGGTAAAGTCTTCCATTAAACAAAAGTGGAACCGATAGGTTCTCCAAAGTAGAGGACATTTGAACTCAAGTCTAGGAAGGCACAGACCTTCTCAGACCAATCTAATGCTGTATTTTGACAGCAGTGACAGTACCCTACATCACATTTCCACACAGAAAAATGACTGTTCACTGACTCGGGGAAAGAAAATGCACCTCCGAGGATTCAAGCAAATGTCTTTTACATGATAGAAAGTTTTAAAATCTCAGTAATGCTTACAGGACTGCGAACTTGCCGTACAGAGGCACGAAAAGCTGCCAGGCAAAAGCCCAGGAGTGTGAGCTGAAGAGTGCTCTGTCTGCAGTGCCTGTGCTGTGCTGGGCTCGCTGGGTGAACAGAGAGGGGAGCTGCCAATGTGCAGGCTCGTGGGCAAGGCACGGTATGCACGATGCATCTGTCCTCCCTGGCAGCCAGCCAGCACTCTGCTGCATCATCCTCATTCCACTGCTGAAAATGCCCTTTTTCCTCCTTCCCTTTTAAGATTTTACAAAAGCTTCTGCTATTTCCTGCCCAACGGTGCTCTCCATCAATTCCGAGTGGTGGTGGAAGAGGGAGAAAGGAAGTACAAAACACAAAGAAAGCCCAACAATTCTTAGAATTTTAGTGTCAAAAAGAATAAAGGGGACTTTGCAGGACAACTCATTCTCGCTAATCAGATATGTTTGCTTTTAGGAAAGGACTCATTTGCATAGGATGTTGGTGCATAAAAGCCCATCCATTCTCAGGATGAATACTAATGCAGCAAGATTCTGTATCTCAACACAAGGAACAAACAACAAAAATTCTTTACTCACTTTAAATTGTTGTCAGTGCTCTAAATAGACCTTAGCTGCTGGGTTTTTTTTCCAATCACTTCCAGCTGCCAAATGCAATTAACAGTGTTTCTTTAGAAAGATTTGAGTAAGAAGTTTTCCTCCATAATATAATCAGAGATAAAAATCTGACTGCAAGGATCAGAAAGAAAACAACACGACACAACAAACCAGACATATCAGCTACCTGAAGCTAGCTACTACAGAAACACTTGCATTTAGCAGATAATTCACCTCTTGATACTCTGTCAGGACAAATCTTTTAAATATTGTGAATTTCAGTGCTGTTATCAAAAACAAACAGAAAAAACAATCTGCTGCTCTTCCTTCCCAATCTCACTGTCCTGAACTGGGATCCATCAATGCAGGCTTTTTAAACAGTGGCACAGTATAAAATCAGCTGTGACACATCCTAGTAAAATCCAAGAACTTTTCAGAAGCACTGTGAAAATACATTTCTCTTTTGTAGTAGACAAGGTGTCAAACTGTACAATTACCTCTTTTGGTACAATACAAGCCATCTCAGATCATTTTGCAGAGTTGAAATGTAACCAGGTTGAAATGTAACCAGATTCAACTCCTGTACTCCCTCTAGAATATATACACAGTAGGAACTGCAGTACAAAGAGCATGAATTTATCAACAGGAAGACAACTACAGAAGGAAGGGGGAAAGAAGATTGTTTCCAAAACAAGTGATCTGACTTTCTCAAACAGCTTCTCTTCTCTAGCCATTTTATCCTTTTCTCTAGCCATTTATCCTTCTCTGAGCCCGTGGTATGTGCAAATTAATACATTTACAGGACAATGTAAAGTCTGTTTAGCTCAACAGTGAAATTTAATATCAACCATGATCTCCCAGCTCTCTGCTCACCACAAGCTGAATGATTACCACAAGAAAAATTTATATGAGAAGTCTGACCAAAAGAGTGGTTTGTGCTGCTACTTCCCAGAACACTAACAAAGTCATTAGGCTGCAGGTCTCAGTGCAGACTCCTGAGCTTCTCAGCCTCTTTCCCAGATCTGACAGACACTGAGCATCTTCTGTCAACGTTTGTTTAGTATCTGACCAAATAAACAGGTGAGCACACAAGGGCCCGACACTGCCTCTGATGGATTATGCCCAAATTTCTTCAGCAGCTTGCAGCTTGGCTGATGACAGGGCTGGAAGAGAGCCCACTTGCCCTGACACGCAGCAGAGAGCGGAGGTGTCTCACAGTGGCTTTCATCCTGTCTGTTCTCTCAGGTGAGGGACACACAGGCAGCCTCAGAGCACCCTCTAGAGCCTGAGGGTCCCACTGAAGGGATGTGCATGTTTTAGGCACCAGCAGTGCACAGAGCAAACAAGGGACCAAGTCCCTAAGGTTACCCTGGCTTTGATGAACTCATCTGTGAGGGCTGAAATCCCTGTTACAGCACAGAGTGAATCTCCTGCACACCTGAACAATGAAATCTTGGTGCTTTTGCACAGGAGCTAGGATGCAGAAATACCATGCTAGGTACTGAATTTAAAGTGTAACTTCCACACTTTTAAACACACTTTCCACACAGATTATAAAAGCTGACATTATCAGCTGACACTTGGGTTGAAAACCCCTCTTATCTCCAGCTACAGCCTCCTTTACATCGCAGAGGCTATCACAGACAACAGTGCTTGGCAGCACATCAAAGCCCAGCACCCAGTTAAATGGGATTTTGCTCCTCTCTAGTTGGACAATGCTGCCTTGTTCCTCTCCATGCCACTTGTTGAAGAAAAGGATGCAAGGTCACAGCTAAATAATTCTCATTTCCTGTTCTCAACATAGTTACACTGCAGGTACACTACACTGAAGGGATTTCCAGTAGCTGGTTACACATGAGCACAGCAAACATGGGGAATTCATGGACTTCTATTCACTGAAATGCCTTATTATGTTTAAACCCCCCCCCAAAACAGTAAGAAAACCAAACCAGAAAAAGCAAAAAAGTATCTCCCCCTCATGTCTGCAATCTACGCACAGTTTGAGAAACCCATAAATGCTTGGAGGAGCATCATCAATTTGCTCAGTAATCAACTGAGGGAAGGCAAACCACAAACATGATCTCTCTCTCAATGACTAAGCTATTGCTGGTGCCTTTCTGGGATGAGGAAACACTGCTACATCTCAGCTGTTCAAAGCACAACCCAAGGCTCAGTTTTGGTTCCACACAGAAATCTAAATCAGCCATCACTCAAACAAGAGAAATGCCTAACAGCAAGTCATAGACAACAATCACAGTTATCCCACACTGACTTTAAGATTATATGCTACCATCTTCCTTTACAGATAGAAGCAAGTTCAAAATAAAGGAATAAAAATCTGTATTCTACATACAATTAAGGCATGTGTGGATACCCATGCAGGTAAATACTTAAAAAGCAGTTTGAGGCCACACAGTAAAGAGTGGCAGAGAGCAGTGTCCACACTTCCATGTCCCTTCTGCAATCCATGGCAGCATCACTCTCAACGTTTACTGGTGAATGTCTAAACAATCCCATTGCTTACATCTGTTTACCTAAGCTGGAAATCTTTGCTTGCTATTTCACCTGCAGAGGAAAGTGACACAAGCTGGAAACATCAGCAGCAATGCCAAGAAACAGCAAGACAACAAAGGTGTTGGTTATTTGTTCATGTCAATGCTACAAAATCCAAAGGCTCCTTCCTGAAAGCAGGGAGTAACAGATTTATATTATACAAAAGTCTAGAGAGTCAGACAATATTAAACTTTCAGAAGTGCCTCTGTATTGAAAACCAGTAAAGTTTGGATAAAGGTGAGTAGATTCTTATGGTCTGAAAAAAAGGAAGAAAAAACAACCCAACCCACAAACCTCTCCTGAGATGACTGCTCTCCTTCAAAAACGATCAGAGGAGCGCAGCCACCTTGATGGATCAAACTCCACTAACAACTGCCACTGAATCTGCAGCACTGACTTCGTACAAGGCACTTGAGACCAGACTGGGGTTTTTTGAACATTGCTTTTTGCAAGGTTTTGAAGTTTTTCTGAAGTCTAGAGCACTAGACATCAAATACTACAGTTGTGTTCAGTAAATGCTACAATACCCTGATCGTACACGCCATGTTGAAGTAATAATAAGACTACATATTCTCACAGGTACACTTTACAAAAGTGAGGTGTGACTTATTGATTTAGCATCTCTTACCTGCCTGATATGTTGAACTTAAATGCCAGAATAAAGGTCTCTATACTATGCTTGCCTCATGACAGAGTACAGCTTTTCTTAACTGGCCAAATTTAAATGCCAAAAATAAGAGACAAATCCTCAAAGTAGTTTTAGAGGAAAAAAAATTACATGTGGGATGCTGGTGAAAAAACAGCATATTTGTTTGCAAGTCTGTTTTTTAATACACAATTCCTTTACATCATATATATCAATTCTCAAGACTTGAAGGGAAAAAAAAAAAAAAAAAGAAGAAGAACTTTAAGTCCACTATAAGAAGAACTTTAACTCCCACAGGAGTTACATTTAAGGACAAGTCCAGGCCATCTGTATCCCATCTATATGGACTGTTAGTTCTTCGATGTATAAATGCAAAAATTTAATTCAGGGAAAAAATCCAAATGAGCCACTGTCTCATTTGCTGCTGTTTCTAATTAATGAAATACTCTGAAAATTCTTGCTTTCATTGCACGAGATTATTTTGATAACTAGGCTAATATACTCAATACTGTACTCCAAGCTGTATTAGCATGGCTTAATTAGTCAGGAAAAGGAGTGGCTGACTCTCATTTCCAGAAGATCCTTAAGACTAAAAACGAGTACACAGCACCATGTCTCAGTTTGTATCTCAGTTTGACTGCTTAGCTTTTTCATGCCTGTTCACAGAAGAGGAGATTTTCTGTAAAAACCTTTTTCTGTCATGCCTAGTAACTAAAAGAATAAAATACCTGCACCAATCTTAATACATCTCCCCCAGGAACATCAATCTAAATATGTGTCTACGTTCTTCAGAGAAATTTTCTGCTCTAGCAGCCAGAGTTAAAGTCCCTTCTCTTCTCCTAATGACTCAACGCAGTCTTTTCACAACCGCCATCTCAAGCAGAACAGAATGAGCTGAGCACTCAAGGAATAGTAATTTCAAAAAGAAATAATCACTACATATGTCATAATAAATAGCTCTACTTACATGCAGTGGCCCTCAGATTATCAAAAGCATCTCAGATCAAAAAGCTGCAAAACTGAATTACACAATCAGACCTCGGGCTCTCAAAACGAAAGTGCCTGTTTGATTATGACTGACAGGCTTACAGCCAAGAGTTCACATCTCTTATAAAACAGTTATTTGGCCACACGCAGTTTGTATTATATTAAGCAGGAAGGGAAGTGAAGAGCTTTCAAGCTGGAAACCTAATTACTAATTTCTTGCTATTTTTAAGAGTAGAACAAGGTTCTGATTTCTGACGAAGCAGGCCCTGACAAGGCAGCTTGCTGTCTGTGCCTTCAGTTACCTGAAAAACCCATTTGGATATAGATGAAATAATACAAAGTGTTTTCTCTTCAAATACAGTTTACAGGGATTGCTTCCTGCCATTAGTTTTAAGTAACCCTATTATTATCAAAAGCAAGTTTGAAAAGCGCAAACAGCATGTAAGCTCCTGGCCCTGAACTGCTCAGGAGCACAGCAATAAGAGAGACCAAGTCCCTTCTCCCACTGGCAATCTGCTGGCATGTGCTGTTAGCCTCCCCTTTGTGCTTTTGAATCGCTCTCTAACCAACCTCTACAAGAAGGTTGCATTAGATCCTTTGCTTCAAACACTGGCACAACATTTTCTGGGCACATTTACTCCTGTTACAAAGGGAAGCAGAAGGAGGTAGGAAGAACATTTGCTCTACAGACAGCTTCATTTCCTCAAACACACACCATGAGCTCCAGCTATGAACACATGAAGCTCTAACCCATAAATGGCAATGCTGTCCTCAGGTGCTCTCCAGAATCTCTGTTTCCATCTAAATGTAACCAGAATCCTGAGAGAAAACCTTCACACACAGTCCTTGGCTACCAAAAGAAGGACACAGAGGAGCAATACATAAAGAGGAAACTCCCCAAATTTCTCAGGGGACACTAATTCAAATAGCAACAACAATGGACAAATTGGGAGATTTGACACTGCTTCATTCCAGCTTAGTTCAAAGCCAGCCTACAACAAGACAAGTAGCTCTGGGTGTCACACAATTCCTGCAGCAGGCAAACACGCAGAATCTATCCCCAACCAGCACCATCATCATGCAAACACATGTGAACTATTCCCAGCATATTCCCTGTGTGTTGGTAGTCACTAGGGATCCCGTGTGCACCTGAGCAGGCCTTGGTGCTGCCCTGGAGGCAGTGATGGAAGGGTGTCGTCCAGCAGGACCCTGCTCCCAGGCCTCCTGCCAGCCCACACAACTGTGCCAGCACCAGATTCCACAACCCCTCCGAAAAATTGCAGCAGTGCATAACCGATGGTGGATAACCCTGCATGGCCTGACACGCTTCCTGGGGCCCATAAAGAAACTCCAACTCTTGACACCACCTGCATGTCAGAAAACAGTTTCTACTGTCAAAGTGCAAAGAAAAGTAATCTTTGCACAACCAAACACCCACAGTGCTACAGGGGCTACAGACAGCAGGAATAACAACCTGATCCTACAGTTAAAACCACCTTACCAACCCCACCACAGCTCCACTGACAAATACAGGTTAACAACCAGCACCGTGCTTGCAGCAAGGCCCTGCCTTTCACATGGGGGGTATGATGCCTTCCTCACACCAAATACAGCCGTTCCTGAAGAAAAGAGATCTTCAGTGTCTCTCAGAAGGCTGAGTTCAAAATCTACTGATGATAATGATTCATGTGGTTAAAAAACAAAAAAACAAAATGAAACTAACACAACAAAAAACCCCAAAACCACAAAACAACCCAAATCAAAAAACTAAACTAAAGCCACGAGAATTAATGCTCAAACGTCAGAGCAATGCAAGGACAGATTTATTTTGATGTCAGTTTCAAAGCTGTGTTTCCTTAAAGTTGGCTCTGTGACTGCCAGAGGTCGTGCAATACACCAGTAACAAAGAGAAATGAACGCAGCAGGACTCTACAGGGAGACCTGCTACCTCTACAAGCCGTATTAAGACAGATGTCGGTGAAACAAACTTGTTTGCAGAGGGCAGCTGAATTATCCCATAAAACCAGGCATGTCCTATGGCTTACTAAAAAGAGACACAGGCCATTTTTCTGCTGATCTAACAAGCAAAATCCTCTTCTGAGCTCATGGACATTTATTAATCTGGTTCTGAGGGTTCGCAACCAAGGTCTCACAGCTTAGCAATGGCACATCTGCTGACCACACGTACTCAGCCTGGAGGAAAAGCACAGCATCCAAGCTCAAGTCTCATGGAATAGGTTTGAAGCAATGCAGTTTAATGTCATTTTTGCAACAGGCTCCAAGGTTGCAAGTAGGGAGGTACTACAGATCAGCTCCTGCTGAATCTCAAGAAGTTAGTGCATGAAACAACTGTGTGGAACTCTGAAACCAGGCTGAAAGAATCCAAATTCCAAATCCTATGTGACAGAGACGTTCAGGTGTTTCACAGCAGCCTGTAATCTCTTCTCTGAAGAGACTGTCTTGAAGCGTCAGCAGGCTGCACAGTCAATAACTACACGAATGAAAACAGTTACTGGTTCTAGCTCTCCTTCGTAATTCCTCCTGGAAGTGCCCACACCTCACTCGTGCAGCTGGTTCCAGGCCAGATCAGCACAAAGTGCTCATTTTCACCTTTTGCTCCAGCCGGGCACATCCAGACGGCTCAGAAGAACAGCTCCACCTGCGGATCGGACGGAGCAGATGCCTCTGGCAGTGAGCAGTGACAAGCATCTGGGAGCGGTATCATCTTCCACCAGCACAGCTGGATCCAGAGACCGGCATCAGCCCACAGCCCACTCCTCACTCAGCCCCGACCCCAGGGACCAAAATATCCTTACTGACAACAAAAATGAAGGTGCTTTTTCCCCTCGGCACATGTGCTTTGTGCAGCTTTGTGGACACGTAGCTCAAAAAGTCAAAAGGTTACCAAAATACCTTTAAGGACTTGTTTAAAAGAAAACAGTAATAATCTGATGGCCAATCGTGCTTAATGAGGATCTCATTTATGTTTTCCAAACTCGAGAGACTTGGCAGTACCGTCAACACCAGCAGCTAGCTAGCGTCTTCAAGGAGAAAGAGGAAGATGACATTTAACACAGTCAGTTCTGAAGGAGAGATGAAGAACCACTATACAGTATTTTTTATACTGGGTATCAAGAGCTATTGCAGCCTGACACACAGCCAGGTTGTGGAGTGTCACAGCACTTAATACTGTCTTCAGTGACGATCTCCACACATCCAAGTTCCCCAATCACCGACACACAACAGTATTTCGACCCTCTAATCCGGACTAGATGGCAGCTCCGCTGCGGGAGCACCACCTCCCTCCGGCAGCCCGCAGCTATCTGAGGCAAACGCCGCAGGAACTCCATCAAACAGCACGTGAAGCCCATGTTTACCTCGGGATGTCTCCAGAGGCACCGCCTGGCCGTCAGAAAGCACCGCCTGAACCGTCAGGCTTCCCCTTTTCCTGTCAGTGGTTTGTTAGAACCGATGCGCATGTTGGACTTGACGATCTTGGAGGTCTTTTCCAACCTTAATGACTCCGCGATTCGAATACCCACAGGCGTGTTGGGACGGTGCGAATTTATATGCGATGGGATGAGAGGAGCGAGTCGCCCAGAGACAGCACCCCACCGAATCAGGATTTGGGGCTTTAAACACCTCTTCCCTCTCGAGCAGCGGTCACCCCCCCACACACGAAGCGGGCACACGAACGCGCTCGCACCGGAGCCGCGGCGGCTTCCCCGCACCGCGCACATCGCATCACGGGCGCTGCCGAGCTAGGGCCCGCCTCGCCACCCTCGAGGCACAGCGGCGGGAGGGACAGCGAGCATCCTCGGTGGGGACCGAGCACCCGCGGTGGGCTCGGAGCCGCGAACTGCCCCCCAAAATCCCTCCTCGTCCATCCCCGCCCGACACCGCCCCCCCGCATTCGCCGCTCTGAGGGGGGCGCGCGNGCCGGCGCTCTGCCCGCCCACCACCGCGATCTGCGGCAGGTCGAGCAGGCAGTTCTGGCCCAGCGCCGCGAAGGCATCCTGCAGCCGGTTAACGAGCGGGATGAGCCCCTCCATCCCGCCGCCGCCTCCTCCTCCTCCGCCGGCCGCCGCTGACAGGTAACGGCCGGTGCACTGCGCATGCGCTCCTCCCTCGGCGGGCCTGGGGGCGGGGCCTCCGTGGGGCGGTCACGCCCCCTCCCGTGCGGGTCTCGGTGCGGTCCCACAGTGGTCCCACGGTTGTACCGCAGTGGTCTCACGGTTGCCCCACGATTGTTCCACAATTGTCCCACGATTGTCCCAAAATTCGTTCGTCCCCCGTTGTGCCAAAAGCCCATCCACGCTCAGAGACAAGGGGTTGGATTTATTTATAATTCTGCGCAGAAAGATGGCTGGGCGGCAAATCCACAAAGACAGCACGACGATTGTCAAAAGTTTTCTCTTTTTCTGGATTTTAACAAACCAAGGCGCTGATGTTTACTGGCTACAAGTTGTCTAGTTCGCTTATTAATTAGTGTTCTATCTTCTGTTGGTTAACGATCCTCTTGTTTCCAATACTAACTAGTCTGCACACTCGGTCTCTTGAGTTAGTGGGGGTTTGGGTCTGTGGTCGGTGTGTCGGTGGTCACAATTTGCCTCTGCCAAAATTACCTCTTACCCATCCAGAGCTGATTTCAGCACAGTTGCTCAGTTGTTTTTAATAGTTTCTTCCTTATCTTGGGTGTTCTGCCAAATATCCTTGTCGCCCCTAAATTCTGCATTCTTTGTGTCAACTAAGAGTGGTACACCCTTTGGTAACCCCCCTCTAGGTCTGAGATAACTGAAACATGTGGAGCCCTAAACCTTAACAAGGCAATTCTACCAACAAGTAATATGTCTTTCTACCACCTGGATATCACTTAGAGCTTGCTTGTCAGGGATTGTTTCTTCACAGATTGCCCACAGAGGCTGTGGAGTCTCCCTCCCTGGAGGTACCCCAGAACCAGCAGGACACAATCCTGTGCCTGTGCTCTGGGTAACGCTGCTTGAGCTGGGATTGGACCAGATGCCCCACTGTGCTCCCTGACAACCCGAGCCATTCTGTGGTTCTGTTCCTGCCTGAGGCCACCTCGGTGCTGGCACGCTTGGACAGGAGGAGCATGGTTCACCCAGGTCTGTGCGCTGACCGTGAGACCACCACACTGCCCTGTCCCCTGAGAGCCCCCACCCCAGCTGGCCACCCCGTCCTGCTGGTGGAAGGGCTGTGGCAAGGCTCAGCCACAGGCAGGAGTGCTGCCAGGGCTGGGCACACTCTGGGGAAGAGCTGGCTCTGGCAGGTGGATGGCTCAGGAGCAGCCTGGGGAGCAACATCAAGGTCCAAGCCATGTCACTGCAGCGGGTTCAGTTGACAATGCACACCGAGGCTGAGCTAAAAGCTCAGGCACACAACAGAGAGGAGATTTATCTGCGATTACTGGCAGCAGTCACATCATGAAATATCCGAAATGCAGGCTTTGGAGTCGTGCAGCGATAAAAGTTATCCTCTCTATTAAAGCAGACACTGGCCTTGCTCAGCGTGAAAAGCAAAACAAAAGGGAACTGTGAACATCCCGCAGGCTGACAGAGACTAATGATCTGGAGGATTATCAAAACTTCTTGGCCAGAGCTCTCAGTAAGTGTAAAAAATTACAACAGACCGACCTATAACTCTGGAAACAAGTAGCAGTTTTTAATCGACATAAGGTGGAGACGGCTTCTCCTCGCTGCTGCAGTTAGATCACAGCCTCTGGGAAAAGCCTTGCCATCATTTCTGTCTAGCTGGGAGCCTGGGAGTTATTGACATAATTATGCCAATTAGCAGCATGATTATTTCTTTCCCCACTCCTGGGCAGGCAAGCTATGCCAGGAGGCCCTGGAGTAGCTGCCTGGCCTTCCTCCAGTTTGTGGGTTTCTTTGGAGGCTGGGAAGAACATTGTGAGTGTCTGAGCACTTCGTGCTGCCCCCATGAAATAGTTAAGATCCCTAGAGGAGCAGCCTGGCTATAGGATTGCATCTCCACAGGAGACAAATGAAGACTGAGAAAGGCACAATGCATGGGGAGAAGTACCATGAGCACCTTCAAACTGATAACCTGGGGAACTGTCCTTTCTGTGAGGTCTTTAAATCATAGCTTTGTCTGCTTCCATGAATAAAATAAAATAAATTAGGAAAACAACTAAGATTAGGAAAAGTTTGAGTTATTCCCCCAAGTCTGGAGTTTCCAAACCAAACTTTTCTGTCTGGTGAAGCAGAGTTAAAGTCGCTAAGTGCCCACATTCTATCACTTACAAAAATCAACTCTTCCCTCCTCCAAAAAAAAAGCCACAAGCAGCCAAGTATAGATTCCCCACCTTCTGGAAAAGGCACAAACAATTTCATTATGGATGCTTGAGCTACCGTGAGGGGTTTTCCTCATTTTTCTGACAACTCCAAGAGAGCAGGGAAGGAGAGAGGAGAGGCACAGGCACCCAAGCATATCTTTAGGTCTCTGCTTTTCCTGACTGACTTCTCTGGGCAGCTTGTTCCAAACCCCCGTGCAGAGCCCAGCCTGGCTTTCTGAACTTGCCAAGATTCAGAGTGGCTAAATTAAAGGAAACAGGGGTGCTACTAGCAGAGACCATTCCAAAGCTTCTTGTAACAAATAGCTCTGAAATACAAGACCCAAATCAGTGTCAGGGGGCCATGCAAAAAATTGTTCTCTGGGGGAGTAGTAGGTGCAATCCCCAGGAACACAGAGCTGTGCTGCTCACTGGTTAACCAGCTAAACACAATCTGGTTTTACCCTGGTGTGCTCAGTTGTGCCCCACAGTATTTATAATTTCCTTTTGCTGCGTGCCAGGCTCAGCAAGGAGAGAAAACCTCTGCCAAGCACCTTTCTGGCATGGCAGGAAGGGTGGGTGCCCTGCTCCCCAAGGTGACATCCTGACTCCAGCAGCGTGGTCTGAGTCACATGTCACCAGCTCCAGCACAGCCAGCCTGGGGCCCCCAGCCACAGCCTTCAGAGCATTTCAGATCAAGGCTACAGACAGCAAGCTTGTCCTGCCACGACTTTCAGAAAAATACACGGCAAAAATAGCCTGGCTTCAGGCCACAGCTGAACCCACAAACTCACGCACAGACACTTCTCCCTAACCAGGCAGCGTGACGTTCAGACTGAAGACATTTGGACCAGGTCCCCAGGCTGCTTCATAAACACACAGCAGTGCAATTCCCTCCAGGAGAAATGAGTTCTATATAAACCAGCCAGGGGAGACCGGCAGATGCCTGCAGTGAAGAGCCAGTGATGCTGCCCTGCCCCGGGGGAGCAGAGCAGGCAGGGGCTGCATCCTCCCCCTAAGAACAGGCAGGTTCCTCCACACCTCCTGTCGCTCCAGGGACCTTCCTCACCTCCTCCTTGCTTCGGACACAAACACAGAGATTTTGCAGAGCTTTTCGGGCAGGTGATGGGCACAGAGCAGGAGGAGGTGTGGGCAGGGAGCCCGTGCACGGGGGAGCTCCCAGGTTCTCGGCAGCGCTTGGCTCCGCAGCGGAGCTGCATGAAGGTGCCAGTCAGCATCATGCCCATGCATCTGCCAGGATGAGAGCTCAGACCCTGAGGCTGCAAAAGATGGAATTCGAGCCCGTGAAAGAAAGCCGGAGTGGCTGCAGAGCTGTGATTAGAGTTGTGGCTGCAGCATTTCTCCATGTAAAGAGGATGTGCTTTCTGCCTTCCCCCACAGCCCGGGGCATTGCTGACTCACTGGTCGCAGGACAACCCAATCCCTGTCCCATCCCTCCTCTCTCCTGCCCTGTGACCTCCAGATGCATTCTTTAGTCGGGTGCATCCAGTTGCAGGCTAGAAAAAGGGCACGGTGCTGCATTGCAGCCTGCAGAGATGTTTCCCTGCAGCCCTCAGCACCCCAGGAAGGAGCTGTACTCCCTCCCTGCAGCCTGGCAGCGTGCCTGCCTCCTTGGCCACAAAGCCAGACAAGCCAAGTGCTTCCCCAAGGGAAGATTTCATGAACAAAATACTTCCCACGTGTTTCCAGCCTCTGGGAGTGGCTGTTGCAGCCCTTGTTGTGCTGGACCATGCCCTGCAGCATCCCCAGGCAGTGGGGCCGAGGCTCTGCCAGCTGAAGGGAATCAGCCCAGGGCTCAGTCCCTGCAGCTTTTATTGCTGCAAAATCTCTCCCAGCAGCTTGCTGTACTTTGAGCTGATGACAGTATGTCCCTTATCCACCTCCACCCTGTTCCTAGGAGGGAACTGGAGTGTCATCCTCTTCTCTTCTGCAGAACAGGGACCTGGGCTGAGACACCATGAGGGGTGTACATGTGGCACCCCATCAGTGCCTGCCTCAAGGTGCCACAGTCCTGCCAGCTGCCTGCTCACAGCCACCTTAGGCCAAAAAACCTCTCTGCATCCTTCCATCCAAGCTCAGGAAACTCAGAGCTGACCCATCAGCTCCCAGTGTCTCGCTCAGTGGAGTGGCAGCAGGATGGATGGGATACTCTGAGCAGGTACAGGAGCACCTCAAAGCATCCCCAGCTGGCTCAAGCCTCACACCTGAGCCATGGGACGAGTTACACACCCAGGTTTTTGTGCTGGGAGAGCCAGAAAGGAGAAAGTCAACATCTCAGTGCCAGGGGAGGTTGCTAAGTGACGGCAGAGCTTGTTTTTATCCCGCCACTGACAGCGAGCCTACGCTGCAAGGGAAGGAAGTGAGGAGTAAGGGATGTAAACATGAGTACATTGCCAAACCCTCCACAGAATCACCCTTGCCAAACATATACATTAGCTGCATGTTTTGGCTGCCGGCAGAGGAATATTTACTATGTGTCAATTCCTCCAGCCTTGGAGTGTTTTACCTGCAGAGGAGGATTTGCAGCACTCATGAATTTGCCAGTTTTCCCGCTGAAATTAATTTCCAGACCAAAGAGTTGAGGCTATCAGTAGCTGCAAGAACAGCTGCAATGAACTGAGATTTCATCCTTACATTGTTTCCAATAGATGGCTTTTGTTTTTCCACCAGGATGTGGCGTTATGCAGCATTTTGGAAGCACAACAGAAAGGCAGGACTGGACAAGGGAGGGATGAAGGCAGCCTTTGTATGAGCTCCTGGGGAAGAAAGGAGATGGTTTCGGTAAAATAAAGGGCACACACACACAAACCTATGTCGTTAAGATTATGTTGAGAATTGCAAACTAAGTTAAAAATAGAGTAAATGTAGCACGGCTGATCTAGTCGAGAAATTTGCCATCTCTAAGCTAGGTGGATAATAGAGATCTTTCAAAACAGTGCTCATCACAGAGGAGCTCTAGAAACTGCATGTGGGCAGGCACTCTTCAGCTCGAGCTCCAGCCTTGTTCCTCTTCCATGTGTCCTGAACTCAGCACAGGAGAATACACTGGAGGAGTGACTGGGTGGTGAGTGACACAGAGGTCACCTAGCTGGGCTGCCAGCTTTTATCTGAGGCAGGGAGCAGGCCAGCCCTGCTCTCCTGGGCCTGGGAACCATCAACAGCACTTATTAAAAAAAGCATCTCCTCCCTCTGCATAGATGCAGGTTAGTCCATGGAGAAAGTAGGGCACCCATCTGTCCCTCTGTGTGAAGGGGAACAAGGGAGGAAGCATCAGAGAAGGGATCTGAACAGAGCAGTTCCCAAAGTAGAACCTGCTGGCAAATTGAAATGAAAATACATCCCCAGTTGCTGATCAGAGGGAGGTGCTTGCTGGCAGCACCATGGTGCATCCTGGGCACAAACAGCCCCATCTCCTGCATTGGTGCAGTGCCCATATGGTCCCCCTGCTTCAGGGGGTGAGAGCCTTTGGGGTGTCCTTTCCATGGCCCCATGGAGCTGGGGAACTGCAAGATCTCAGGCTCACACACCCTCCTGCTCTGAAGTGGCAGAGGTTTTCCCACAGATGGAACAGAGATGGCTCCTTCCAAGCAAGAAGAGCTGCCCAAGCCCTGTTGGGACAGGATGTGTGAGCTGCAGAGCTGGGAGATGGCCCCAGCAGGGATGCTGACACACAGGCCCCTCCTGGAGCTACTTCTGGTGGTTGTTACCTCCCTGGGCTGTGGAAAGGAGGCTGGGGAGGGTGTGCTTTGGGAAGCAGCTGTCAGAAAGACATCCTCTCTCAGGTTGCCAGGGGCAGAAGGGAGCATGGAGTGAGGGCACAGGATCAGTGGCAAAGCACCAGTTTGTCACCTCGCTGTCTGCAAGCTGCTCACTTTGGTACTGTGTCTCAGGCTCATGTTGGCATCAGGTGTTGCAGGGGAGAAAGACAAGCCCCCCAAAAATAGCTTCTGATGAATGAATGAATGAGAACCTGCAGGTCAGCTGTTCTGTAACCAGCCAGGACACACAGGTCAGCTCTTGAATGAGCTGTCCAGGCAGGATTGGGGTGCTGTGGGACATCCCAATGGGTATTTTCTGGCTGTCCTTTCACCCTGCAGAAAGGCTGACCTGCCCCAGCTGGGTGAGTGGGTTGGTGTGGCCAGGGTCTGAGCCCAGGGCTGGCTCCCTGCTGGCCCTGGGGCAGAAGGGTTCTGGGCTCGGGGGTTTCAGTTCAGTGGTGGTGGCTGGAGAGATCTGGAGAGGGGAAACAAATCTGGGGGAGATTTGGGAAAAATCTGGGGAGGGGGAGTGGTGAGGGGGGTGTAGGGTTCAAGGGGCAGCTGCCTGCTCCCAGGACATGCCTTTGAAGTGCAGAGGTGACCATAGGCTTTCCAGGAGTGGGGGTGCTTGAGAAATAAGCCTTAGCAAAGCACTACAGGCCTCAGAGCACCCCTGAGCACTTTATTCTCACAACTTCCAGCCCACCCACACACATCCACAAGCAGGCTTGGAGCTGGCCTGGGGCTCTGCAGAGACGCCAGGAATGCTGGAGATGCAGGGAGAGGCACCACCAGAATGAGAGGAGCTGTGCCAAAGGGGAGGGAGAATCGGAGGGGTGTTCTTCCCAAAGTGG
>VXBR01002514.1:412274-434777 GCA_013400215.1 Cisticola juncidis | reverse complement strand
AGGGCTGGCCCAACCTCAGTCCTGCCAGTCTCACAGCACCTTCCTCACCCCTTGGGCTGTGCAGCCCCCGTGGTGCTGGCCCCTTCCTCAGGAGCCACGCTCCCCGTGCCAGTCCCATCCTTCCCGCGGGCCCGGGCCAGCAGGAGGCGCGGTGTGGAGCACAGCAGCCCTCAGAGGATGTGCACGGCCTGCAGCATCTCTGCCAGCTCGAAGGAGCCGTCCCAGGGCCGGCCCGGCCGCCGCANACACCAGGTTGAGGATGAACACTCCTGCAGCAGGGCCAGAGGGAGGGGGTCAGAGCAGCCTGTGCACCCCGCCCTGGGCCACCCTGTGCCACCCTGGTGAAAACGTCTCCCTCAGTGACATCCCCCGGTGCCCCTGGCCCCGCTGCCACACGGGTCATGGGTGGCCACCAGATCCGTTCTCAGGCACCGTCTACACCTTCTGCTCCCAGAAAACTCTGCTGGCCCCCCGGGATGTCTCAGCCTTGCAGGCCACCCACTCCATCCTGCCGTCACAGCACCCACTGAAACACCCAGATCCAGTACCCGCCAGGAGAAGGGGATGCCATGCAACAATCCTGGCTGGGGCCACTGTTCTCCAGGATGAGAAATGGTGGCACAGTCCCAGCTCCACACAGAACCAGCCAGCCTGGCCACGGGGACATGGCCAGACCTCCCCTCCTACCTTCTGGCTTGAGGATGGTTTTAACTTTCTGCAGAAAGGGCTTTTCCACAAAGGCTGGGGGCGGGCAGCTCATCCCCACCGTGAGGTCTTTGCTGTCCACATCAAACATGACAGCATCATACTGGGCTGGTGCTGCAGGACAAAGCACAGACAGTTGTTATCCTATGGGACAGAAGTGAGCTACGCACATGAGAAGGCCAAAGATGGGATGGTCAAGACACCCCTTCTGCCACATTATGGGCATCTTCTCTGCTGGTGTTTCTCTTTACAAGCCCTTGGTGCTGGGGGAGGCGACAAATCTCAGGTCCTCTGCACAGGTTGGCAAGGACAGGCTGCGAGCTGCAGAGACCTGGTGAGGCTGGGGACTGTGACACACGGCAGGACATGGGCAGAAAGAGGAAGCAGGGGGTGACAACAGCCAGGACTCCCCTACCCAGCATGGCACCCACCGGGCTCATGGGGCACCTGAAACGCCCTGTGAGGCTCTACCTTCAGCTGCCAGCTTGGCCACATAGTCCAGGCCATCACAGATGTGCACTTGCATCCGCTCGCCCTGGGAGAAACCAAACCAGCGCGTGGCCACGTCCAGCATGGAGGGGTCGATCTCCACCACGGCCACGCGGGCCTGCGAGAAGTAATCATGGACAAAGAGGGGCAGGCTGCCCCCGCCCAGCCCCACCACCAGCACTGCCAGCTCTCCTGCCAACACAGAGCACCAGTGAGCCACCAGGATGCCACAATCCCCCTGCTCGTCCCACCCACCGTCCCCAAACCACTTTGGGAAGGGTGCACAGAGCACCCTGGCCAGAAGAGCCTTTCCCCAAGGGGCTGTGGCACGGGGACACCTGCCCCCAGCACAGCCTCCCACTGCCAGCCTCGTCACCTGGGAGGGCGTCGGGGCCCCCCAGCAGGCAGAGCCCCGCAACCATGGCCTTGTGGTGCTCACAGCACAGGCAGCTCTTGTCGATGGCTCCAGGTGCCTCAGCGGGGCTGGCTTTCTTCTTGTCCTTCCTCCGCTTCTTCTGGCCTGAGTAACAGGAGACACCAGCCAGTAAGGCAAGGGCAGAGATGGAGATGCTTTCTTGGGACTAGCCACCCCCAGCCCTGTTCCATGCACCGTGTAAAAGCACCCCAGGGCTGCTCTGGAACAAGACAGGCAGGTCCCAGCAGGACTTCTACCTTCCTCCTGTATTGCTCTCCCTCTCTGTCACCCCAAAAAATCAGTCTTGGCCCCAGCCCCATGTACCTGGGAGAGGTGTGGGGGCCAAGAGGCGAGCCTCTGATTGCACCACGTTCCTGTTCTGGAGGAAGATGAGGCGGCGGAAGTAGCAGGTGCCATCTCCCTTCACGTCCTCCACGACGAAGTCCCCGCTCAGGGGGCTGCTGCCGCAGTGCCGCACCGCCCGCACCCCAATGTCCCCTCCCACGGACAAGAAGGGCACCTGCAGGGAGGACAGGGGCTGCTGGAAGGAGAGTCTGGCATTCCCACTGCCCTGACTGTGGCTGCAGAGCCAGGACAAAGCAGCACAATAGAGGAGCAGTGGGATGCCACAGGAGAGCTGGGGATCTGCACAAGATTCCTTCCCAACACAGGGAATACAAGGAATAAACACAGCAGCTATTTTCAAAGAGCTCAGATGTGTGGAGTTGGGCAGGAAGGAAAAGACAGAAGGAACAGAACTTGAAGCCAGGATTAAGACAGGGGGCTGGATGCTTTCAGGGTTGCTGGATCTCTGCTTTTCTTGGGATGCTGGGTTTTGGAGGGCAAGGACTTTGTGCTGAATCCGACCACACCAGCACCTCAAATCCTGCCTCCAAGCACAGGCAGACAGCGGGAGGAAAGCCAAGAGAAGCTGCACCTGAGCCCATCTCCTGCCACCAAGGCATCCAGCTCACACCTCACAGCTTGGTCTCCCTTGGAGAAGCGAGTTTCCCTGCTGGCAGAGCGCCAGCCCGGCCCTGCTTTGGGAAGCCCAGCCAGGGGCTGGGCAGCGGGGGCTCACCTGCTGCCGGGCAGGGAGGCCCGGCGGGGCCAGCTCCATCACCTTCGCCGACAGCTCCGCCTGGATGCCGGCCATGCCCTCGTAGCGCTGCTCCCTGTGCAGCGCCACCGTCAGGAGCCGCCCGAAGCCCGCGCTGGCCGCCAGCTGCCGCCGCCCCTCCTCCGTCCCAAACAGCCACTCGGTCTCTCTGCCCTGTGGGACTGCAGAAGGGGCTGCCGTCAGCCTGGGCCGCTGATAGTTAAGATATTTTAGGGAGGCACCACTGCTTGGCTAGAGCCGTGCACTGCAATCACCAAGAGAGCCACGGTCTCCCCTGTTTTGAGCAGGCTCGTGCAAGAAGCTGGAAAAGCCACATCTCATTAGAAGGAGGTGTCCAATAGGTTCCTGACATGTCTCCAGGCAGTGCTAAGCCTCAGCTTTGCAGGCATACAGGGAGAGAATGGTGCTGCAGGCAGAGGCCCACACATCTCTGTGAGTGCAGCCCCAGCAGTCTGGCCCTGCAAGCCAGGATGCCCACACAGAGCACTGCCTTCACTGCTGGTGACAGCTAACTTGGCTGTCACCAGCATCCAGGCAGGAATTGCCACCTTGGAGGCGGGGCAGGCAGTGTCCCTCTGCCCAACAAGCTCTGTGCCAGATCTCTGCTTGCACCACCAGGCAAGCACATATCGCTCCGCAAAGCTGAACATCAACCCAACCCCACGTGGGTTCTTTCCCTCTTCAGCCCCAAATTCAATTGAAGGGCTGGCTGTTTTGCAGCTCCTGGCCAGAGCAACCACCTGACTGCAGCTGGACAGGCTGTACTCACTGATGAAGATGGCAAAGTGATTGTCCCGAGAAGGTTTCACCGAGGGGCTGTCAACCACGTGCAGCGTGTAGCGAGGCTTCCCGCTCTCTTTGTCACACAGATCCAAGGAAACCTGTTCCCTGCAGGGGGTTTTGCTGATCTGGCTGCAGAGCAGGGCGTAATGCTGCCTGTCCCTCACTGCTGCCACCAGCTGCTCTGCGCTCTGCACCCGCACCGGCTTGTCCTGCTCCTCAGGGCAGATCTCCAGGATCGGTGCTGCCGAGCCAGGGATCTTCCTGAACTTGGTCATGACGTACACAAACACTGGCAGGACAAACTGTTGCTTGTCCCCGCTGCTGGCCACCTGGTGGACACGCACCACCCAGCCTTCCTGGGAGAAGTATTCCACAGCTTTCTTCAGGACATGGGCTTGAGCCAAGGAGACACAGAGGTAACGCCCTCCTACCTGCAGGACCCGGCTGATCTCAGCAAACATCTGGTCCACCTTGGCTAACGTGGCCTCCTCTTCATCGGTCAGGACAGCATCCAGCGTGCCTTTGTCCAGGACCACCTGGAAGTGGGCGTCAGGGAAGTCCATGTGGAGCATGTCCATCAGCAGGTAGCTCATCCTGGGCCTGGAGCTGGCGCTGCGCTCCCGCATCTGGCAGATCACGGCGTCGCTGACGTCGATGTTGACGATGTCCTCGCACATGCCCACGTCGTACATCTGCTCACTCAGCTCCGAGTTCCCACAGCCCACCACCAGAACCTGGGCAGCAGCAGAGAGAGAAGGGATGTGAGAACACCCTGGAAATACCCCCTGGTTTTGGAGCAAATACCAGAAGTGGCCAGAAGCCCTCAGAAAACCACACCCTCAGGGCCTGCAAACTCACTCTCCATGGCCTAAGATAACATGTCCACAGAGAAGAGTCCTGTGGGCAGAAAAGTGATGCATCTGCCGCATGTTTTTCGAGAATGACCCCGGTGTTTTAACCCCCAGAGCTCCCCAGACCAGGGCCACCCAGGGGTCTCTCCTGTCCTCTTGCTAAGGCACACTGGGGGCTTCCCATCGTCTGTGTCAGACCTCGCACACAGAACCAAACAGATTGGAAAGACTCCTGAGAACGTGGAGTCCAAGCCATGACCAAACCCCACCATGGCAACCAGACCACGGCACTGAGAGCCACGTCCAGTCTGTCCTTAAACATCTCCAGGGACGGCGACAACACCACCTCTCTCTGGCAGTCCATTCCAATGTCTGATTTCTTTCTCTGAAGAATTTCATCCTTCGAATGTCCACCCTAAACCCTCCCTGAGCAGCTTGTGACTGTGTCCTTTCATCCTGTGCTGGTTGCCTGGGAGAAGCCGAGCCCGGCTGGCTACAACCTCCGTTCAGGGAGATGCAGAGAGCGGTAAGGTCACTCCTGAGCCTCCTCTTTTCCAGGCAAACCAATCTCAGAGCTCGCCGCCCAGGACGAGCACGGAGGGGGCACAGCGCTGGGCACCAGCCGGGGCTCACCTTGTCCCGGGGCCGCACATACTTGTGCAGAACGGGGCAGAGCTCCGGGAAGGCCCCGTACCACTCGAAGGGGCGCTGCCCGCGCTGGCGGAAGAAGCGATCCCAGTAGCGTGCGGAGCCGAACTCGGCGGGGCTGCGGGGCAGCAGCTCCATGGCCGGGCTGCGGGGCAGCGGCTCCGCGGCCGCACCGGCCGCGCTCCGCTCCCGCCGCGCCCCACGTGGCTGNCCCCGAATCACAACCGCGCAGCGTTAAGAGCCCACACCGGCGGGGCTCTGCGGCACTACTGCAGCAACAAAAGTAGCGGAGAACGGGGCAGCGGTGGGTTCCAAAGGAGCAGCTTTAATGGCATCCCGCAGTGGAGGGAGGCTTTCGGGGCTGCGTGTGCCACGCACACACCCGCCGTGGCAGGGGGCTGGACTCGGTGATCTCCAGAGGGGCTTCCCGACCCCGGTAATTCCGTGTGCTCGGCTGCTAGCTGGGAGCGGGGCGGGGCTCTGTCGAGTCGCTCTGAAGAAAGAAGGCTGAGAGCTCGCTCAGCGCCCTGTACCGGTGTGAGATAGAGTTCTTCACTGCCTTGGGCATTTCAGCGTAGCTGCAGGGCAGAGAAACCACCAGCGTCAGCGGCACAGATACTGCAGCACATCCCTCGAGCACCGAGAGCTCCCCCTCTGCCTCCCTGCTTGGCTCAGCGGGGCATCTGCAATGACACACCCTCTGACCCGAGGGTTTCCCATCACCCACGGGGCTCTGATCCAGGAGGACATTCCTCCCTGATGCCTTCCTCGCAAACAAGTTCCTCTGGACACCCTTGACCAAGGTCTGCCTTACATCACGAGCTGTAGGTGAAACACCACTTACGTCTGGGTGTACCCATCTGGCTGGAAGCAGGGATCCCAGCCAAAATCCCGAGGGCCTCTGGGCTCCACTATCAGCCCCTGCCATGAGAAAGCACAAAAACCCTTAAAGAATGCACTCCCCTTGCAGTTCATCTCAAACACAGAGGGAGACACGCAGCCATAGCTCACGCTGCAGCCAGCACAGGCTCTGCATGGAGCATCTTGTTCGCCCGGCCATGGAGCTCCCCCTTCCCAGCTCCTCCCCAGGATGTGACCGAAATTAGCAGCTCCAAACTCGTGCTGCCCTATACTGACAGTGCTTTGACCTCTCCAGATCACAGAGCTAAGAACTGTACCTGAACACAGCCTGTCAGAGGGAGATGGGGCCTGAGGAGGGCAGAGTTCAGTAAGCACCACTGAACGAAGGCTGCACCCTCAGCACCACCTCCCACCAGCTGCACTCTCCCCAAGCCTCTTCCCCACATTCAGAGGCACCAAAGCTGCCCTGGGCAGAGGCAGTGCTGCCCTGGCACTCCCCACAGCCCTCCCCAGGCACGCAGCACCTACATGGGTCTGGCCTTTGAAGAGCCGCACCAGCTCCTCGGGGTTCCCGCTGCTGAAGGCGAAGGTGCACAGAGCGTAGGCAGACTTGTCCTCGAAGCCAGCCAGCAGCTTGTACAGGCCTGAGGGACACAGGAGGGACCCCGGGGGGGCTGCTGCTCCCTGGCAGCGCAGCACACCCACCCAGGCAGAGAGGGAGGGAGGGAGGGCTCCGCATGGCGTTCCCAACCACCGCGGAAGGTGACACAGCCCAGGCACGGGATGTTCCCGGCAGGATCCGGGCTGTGACTGAGAAGCAGAGCCTCAGATCCCATCTCAGTGTGAGCTCTGGAGCCCTGCCGTGAATCTGGGAGAGGAGGCAACCCAGCAGGCAGCACCAGGGAGGACTAAACCCCCACTGAACGTGATTAATGCTCGTGTTAACGAGACCAGCACAGGATGTGCAGTCACACTCTGAACTGCAGGATCAAGGCACAGCAGGGGAGGGGAGCACTAGAGGAGAGGGGCCTGCCCTGAAGCCACAGGGAGCAGGAGGTCTTCCAGGTCTTGCTGAGGACAAACAAGATGCTCCCACAAACCCTGCCACAAGCCTGCAGAGGCAGGGCTCTGGGAATCCAGGGATGGAATTACTGAGAAAAACAACATCGCAAGAAGGAGGGCACAGAACAGGCTCAAGGAACCTGTTGGTTCTCCCAGCACAGGCAGGGAGCCACTGCAGGGGCAAAGGAGTGGGTTACACACAGAGCAGTAACATGAGGGCAGTACCTTCTGGCTTGAGTTTCTCCAGGAACCATTTTCTGAAAAGGAAGGAAAGAGAGATTTTTTGCTATTATCTCTCAGAAACACAGGCAGCCTTGTGACCCTGGTGCTTACATTTTCATAGGCCTTTGAATCTCTCTCAGTGTGCTGTTAGATCACTCTTTCTTTCTGGACTGTTTACCAGGAAGGACAGACTTATCTCTTAAGCTGAGGGGGACACAGTGAAAACAGCAGTAGGGTATTTAATCTGCTGCATCCTAGGGTCCACATAAATATGTAGTAACTTTGTTATCTTATGGATTAAAGCTGTCACTGTGAGAACCTATGGGGCACTCAGGGCAGTCCTGCTGAAGGCTTGGTGCCTTTATTGCACAGAGCCTGCTCTCTGGACAGGTCCCCAGGCTGCCAGAACAGGCACCATAGACTGGAAACCAGAGCCAACCACCCAGGTCTGTCTCTCCATTCCTGCTCCATGGCTTGCAGCAGGGCTCAAGGAGTTCAGTCCTGGGCTGCAGGGTGAAGAGCAGGGCACAGAGCAGCAATCACTCCCTGACCCACTGCTCCTGCAGCGTGGAGCCCACCCTGCCAGCCTGTGCTCCACGTGAAGGGGAAGCAGCCTCCCTCCTACTTACATGTAGGGTCCTGGAAGGCCCCCCAGGGCATTGAAGCACAAGCAGGTGTCCTCTACTATAACAGGTCCCTGAACCTACAGTGACAGCCCAGGAGAAGGAGAATGTTAGAGCTGCAGGAAGGCGCTGCCTTCAAGCCTTGCTCTGTCCCACCCTCGTGTTTCCACTCGACTTCAAAAGCAACACACAGCAGACACACAGTCACACCCAAACCCTCCCCACACAGGCCAGAGCAGCTGCAGAACACCAGGGAGGGTTTCATATGGAGGAAAAGGAGCAGAGCTGAACACTCCCTGCCATCCCCAGGGACAAGGAAAGGGAAAGGCTGTGTTCCAGAGGCACGCTTGTGTTCTCCTCCAGTCTCAGACCTCATTGGTTCTTTCAAGACGCCCATCCCAGAGACAGCCCTGGAATGCTCAGCAGACATAAAACTCTGTCCTGCAGCCACCGGGCTGGACTGAAGGAGCTCCCGTGACCTCCCGCTGCTAGAGGGACACAGCATAAACCGGAGCAGGCGGGTAATGGGAGAGCAGCGAGGCCAGGCCGGGCCGCTTTGGCTGCTTCAGTGTCCCTGCCTGGGGTCCCTCCAATCCCGGCGGGAAAGGGGAAGGAGCGAGGCACCTGCCGGGCGGCTTCGCGGCACTTCTGCGCCGAGATCTCGTCAGGCTCCCCCTGGTACTCGGGCACTGCGGACACAGGGAGGGAGCGGTGCTGAGCACACGGCCGGACAGGGCCGGGCCGGGCCGGGCCGGGCCGGGCCGGGCCGCCAGGCCCTGCCAACCACTTACGGTCAATTTTCTTCGCCACCAGCGTGTAGGGAGAGGACTCCCCGAGGATCTGCGTGACCTGCGCAGGGAGAAGGGAGTGAAAAGGGAGGGAGAGATGCAAACCCTCTCGCCAGACCCCGCTCCCGCCGCCCTCACCTCCTCCAGTTTCTTGGCGTTGCCNCCCTCACGGCCCGGCCCGTGTTTGCAGCCCGGCCCTTGGATCCCGCGCTGCTTTTCCCGAAGCAGAATCAGCTGTAGTTGGGGAATTGGGAAGGGGATTGTGTTCCAAGCTCTGCTGCTGTTCAGCCTGCGACGTCTCTGCGTTTTCTGTCATCGCGTTTCCTGTGTCGGAGCGCTGAAGTTCTGTCGTTGTTGGTTTGCTGCTGGTGGTGCCTCCCACAGGCAGAGCTGTCCCTTGGGAAGGGCTGTGCTCAGCACAGCCCCAGCACTGAGTGACTTGGACCTAACACTGATCAACACCCAATTCCAGCACCTCAGGGCAGCGCACGGATGGCCTGGGTGGTGCCGCTTTCCCTGCCCTGCATCTCGGGTCAGTGCAGGACCAGCGGGAGGCTGCAGCAGAACCTCCAGGCCCGGAGTCAAGAGTCCTGTCCGTGGGGCCGGAGCCCCGCAGAACAGGTCAGTGCAGCCGGCGCTGGTGGGGAAAAGGCCTGGGAAGGAGCAGCAGCCGAGTCCCAGCTCTCCCACCGTGCACCCAGGCCCTCCTCACTGCAGAGCCTGCCAAAGCCCTGCTTTGCAAGGGGACTCCTCATGAGGGACTTCTTCCCCCGGGCTGCCCAGCTGCCACAGCCAGGAGGCCTCTCCACGCCTGTGTCACATCCCTGCGGGCACCCTCCCCTCAGGCAGGGGGACCCGGGGTCACACAGCAGTCCCGGAGGAATGCACTGCTTTCGCCAGAAGATGCCACTCCCTGTACAGAAGGAATCATGAGGAAAACAGCAGCTGATGGCTTGTCCTCTGCACAATGCAGGAATGGGTAAAACAGACCCAAAGCTTGGGTGAAGGAGTTGTTTTTGTTGTAGAATCTCCTTCATAACGTCTCCTAAGTGAAAACCAATCCCCAAGCATGCAGGCACTGCTGGAAATAACACTCCTTTCTGCTGACTGCAGTTCTCTCTGCCACCAGTCCAGGGTGGGCCAGCACAGGCTGCAACATAAAACCACAACAACAAAGGAATATGTGCAGGACTGCTCTGTACCTCCCCAAGAGCAGACATTTCTAATGGTCTTTCCAGCCTTGTGGGGGGGAAAAAATCTACAAGACTTGCTTAGCAAATTCTACTCCTGTGATGTTTCTGACCAGGACTCCTGTGGCACCAAGGTCCTGCTNTGCGCCGCGCCGGCGCCGCCATGCTGACCGCGCTCACCGCCCCTGCGCGCCCAGCGCCAATCAGCGCCCGCGGCGCTGCCCCTCCTCGCGGCGCTCGACCAATGGGGAGCGTGCCCGCCCCGCAGCGTCCAGCCAATGNCTGTGCTCAACACAGCCCCAGCACTGAGTGACTTGGACCTAACACTGATCAACACCCAATTCCAGCACCTCAGGGCAGCGCACGGATGGCCTGGGTGGTGCCGCTTTCCCTGCCCTGCATCTCGGGTCAGTGCAGGACCAGCGGGAGGCTGCAGCAGAACCTCCAGGCCCGGAGTCAAGAGTCCTGTCCGTGGGGCCGGAGCCCCGCAGAACAGGTCAGTGCAGCCGGCGCTGGTGGGGAAAAGGCCTGGGAAGGAGCAGCAGCCGAGTCCCAGCTCTCCCACCGTGCACCCAGGCCCTCCTCACTGCAGAGCCTGCCAAAGCCCTGCTTTGCAAGGGGACTCCTCATGAGGGACTTCTTCCCCCGGGCTGCCCAGCTGCCACAGCCAGGAGGCCTCTCCACGCCTGTGTCACATCCCTGCGGGCACCCTCCCCTCAGGCAGGGGGACCCGGGGTCACACAGCAGTCCCGGAGGAATGCACTGCTTTCGCCAGAAGATGCCACTCCCTGTACAGAAGGAATCATGAGGAAAACAGCAGCTGATGGCTTGTCCTCTGCACAATGCAGGAATGGGTAAAACAGACCCAAAGCTTGGGTGAAGGAGTTGTTTTTGTTGTAGAATCTCCTTCATAACGTCTCCTAAGTGAAAACCAATCCCCAAGCATGCAGGCACTGCTGGAAATAACACTCCTTTCTGCTGACTGCAGTTCTCTCTGCCACCAGTCCAGGGTGGGCCAGCACAGGCTGCAACATAAAACCACAACAACAAAGGAATATGTGCAGGACTGCTCTGTACCTCCCCAAGAGCAGACATTTCTAATGGTCTTTCCAGCCTTGTGGGGGGGAAAAAATCTACAAGACTTGCTTAGCAAATTCTACTCCCGTGATGTTTCTGACCAGGACTCCTGTGGCACCAAGGTCCTGCTGTGGGAGGCAGCAGCAGCAGCAGCAAAGGCAGGGCTGGGCTGGGGGAGAAAGGCAGAGGCACTGGCAGGGCTCTGCAGCAGCAGGAGTGAATTAACTCAATCTGCATTTGGCAGGACATGGTATCAAACAGCTCAGCAAGATCTGCAGCCCCCCTGGAGACAGACACCTCTGCATCCACCTTAATGCTCCTTTGCAGGCAGAGAGTAGCCAAAGGCATAGGCACGATGACTTTTGTTCCTTCCACTGAGTGTATGATGTTAAAAACAGCTTCAGGAGGGAAAACCCAGCTTGCCTTCCTGATTCCCACCTGGAGAGATCAGGCCTCACAGAGGGGAAAAGCCCTGTTTATATTCCAGCTGACCAAGGGAGCTTATAGTCACATCCAGCCCTCCAGCCTGCTGTGCTCACTCCTAATCCCCTTCTCTGCAAGGGGCAGCACTCAGGTGGAAACTGCACAAGGCCCTGGGGGCAGGGCAAAGGAGGAAGCTGGGACACAGCACTGGAAATTCTGTGGGGCACCATTTCCCCTCTCCAGAATGATTTCAAACACGTGCTTAGCAGGACAACACTTCTCTCATCAGAAAAGACCAGAAAGAGAACCAGAAGAGCTTGGCTCAGCTGAAGTGGCAGGCTCAGGGCTGGAAAGGAGAAGGCTCCCAAAAATAAAGAACTGACAGAAATGGCACCAGCACCTGAGACCAAGGCTGGAAACAGCCAAAGCACCACAGTCCCACCCATGGATAGAGGAGCTCAGTTCCTGTGCATTGCAGCACAGGGGTCCCTGCAGCTCCCCAGTGCCCATGTCTGGGAATAATCCCCACCCCACTGGATCATCAGGAAGCAAAATCAGCTGCCATTCAGGACCAACACCTTCACAAGGTGAAGGGCTCTGAATATGAACCAGGCTTGTTCACTGTGGATGGGTGTCAGGAGAATTGTTCTCCAGCTGTGTCTTTATATAATCGTGCTGCTTGCTGGGTTTTACACACATTTCTTTCTTTTGGTTAAGAACACACAGAAACGGGGACTCCCAGCCTCAGAGAGCCCTGAATGTCCTCCAAAACTTTATGAAGACGTGCAAAAATTCCACATGTACAGTCAAAAATAGGTTTACTGGAATGTTTTTAGTCACAGCTGTAAGCAGCAATACTGAAAACACTGAGCTTGTGCATTCCCATGGCAGGACCAGAAATCTTCTGGATGTAAAACCTCATTTCTTATTTTCTCTTTTCTTTTTTTTTTCTTTTTTGAACAAGAGAAAAACAACACCCTTACAGCTGTCCTGAAAAGAATCAGTTCCCCACAATATATTGGTATATTTCCCTTCGGAATTCTATCCCCTCCTTTTCTCTGATACAAAGACAGAGTCCCCTCTGCCTTCCACAGCAGGCAGCTGCACAGCAAGGAGCTGCTCAAACCACATTATTATTATTATTATTAATATTAATATTAATATTACAACTCAACCGTATATACAGATAGATCATAGGGGCAAGTAGCCAGCTCCAAACCACAGACCCAGAATTCCACAAAACAGGCAGTTTGGGATCTGGATCTTGTGTTATAAAAAAAACCTCTGACAGCAGGAACAGGTACTCAACTGGAAAAGGGTTGTTTGATAGTTTTTAAAACCCTCCCTTAGAACTGGCTGCTTGCCACCACCTCCTGCTTCCAGGAGAGAAAACAGCTTCCAAGCTATGTACAGATATCTCCCTTAAATTACACAGCAGTTTGGTGATCCCAGAGGCAGCTCCACCGAGGCCTCCCGCGGCCCTGTCAGGAACGGTACTTCAGGACTATGGGGACTGAAACACAAAGAAAGAGCTCTCACCACACACCCAGCCCTGCCAGGGAGTCCCCCCATTTGTGCAGGGACAAACACCCAGCAGCAGAAGTGTGTTCCCAGCCCCAAGCTAAAGCAATCTGCTGTCTGCACACATGCTAGACAACATATCCTGCTACCTTCATCTCCTTCCAGCTTCCCAAAACTAAAGCAGATGGGATTTTCCACCAGTCTCTCTCTCAGCCCTGCTGCCAGCTTTGCCTCTCCCACTGCAGGCTGTGTGTTAGAAGGATAACAGGCCACAAGGGCTTTGCTGAAGGAACAAGAACAGGAACAGAGCTGCCCCTGGACACTTCAGTGGGAGGAAAACCCTCCAGACCCAGTGGCACAGAAGAGCTGTGCTGGGTTGCCTGGCTCCCTGGAGCATGTCGTTCTGCAGGCAGAGGGAGCAGTTATTCCTGCCTGGAAGAAACTTGCTCTGGTCATTCTCAGCTGTTTGGTAGGAAAAGCAGGAACATCTCCGCTCTGAGGAGCTCCAGGAAAGGCAGAGAGCATGGGAAGGGACCAATGGCAAAGCCACGACAGCTACTTGATGGAAATTAAGCAGCACATCAACTTTGGGGAAGAGCATTTGTACACAGCAGGCTCATTGCAAGGTGGCTGATAGATGTAGAGACGTTTCTGAAGACATTGCTCTAGCCTGAAACTTTTCCAAGTACTCCCACCCACCTTGGGATCAGTCAGTGCAACCCTGGGTCAGTACAACGCTGGCAGGGCACTGCTGGCTCTCTGTCAGTCAGCAGGACCTGGTTTGACCCTGCTCCTCTGTGTGCACCCTTAACCTGGCAGAAGAGGAGCACAGGACGCTCTGCCGCACCCCTTAAGGCAGAGTGGAGCCCAGGGAGTGGCTCAGGGGCTGTCCCTCAGTGCCACCAATATGTCCATGGCAGGCACGGCTGGGCTGATGTGGAGCTACTCACCGATGATGACGAGCAGGAGGATGACCACCACCATGGCTATGATCGCCTTCATCTGCAAGGGGAGCACACAGGCACCTTACACAGGCAGCTGCTCCCACCTCTGCCTCCCAGCACATCTGCCAGGAAGCAGAGCCTCCCCACCTCCTCCCAGGGACAGGCAGGGCACCACCCTCCCACTGCCCAGCTCTGCCTGTTCCCTCCTTGCTCACCTTGCAGTCTCGCCACCACATCTGTCTCCGGAGGTGCTTGGCTCTTTTGCTAAAAGCTGCTGCATTGTCTGATAAACTGTCTATTAAAGGAAAGAAGAGTCAGTTCAGTGCTGCCCACACTGTCAGAGCACCCACTCACCTGTTCTAACTCCACTGAGTTCCAGGCAATAAAAGCACAGCATGATTCACCAAAGCCACAGCAGGGTCAATGTGACGCCCTTCAGCAGAGCACAGACAAGTCCCCCTGTGCTCCCTCTGTCCTGGCTGCTCTCTGAGCAGCTCTGAAGCCCGTGGACAGTGCCAGAAGACAGACCAATCTACCTTTGCTTGAAGGACCAACTAGATCCCAACACCCAGACACCTCCAAACTAATGCCTCTGCACAGAGCAGCAGGCAGAGGTGAAGAGAAGAGTCAGAGGAAGTCAGATCTGCAGCCCAAGGCTAAGCAACACCACTCTCAGGAGGACAGAACTGTAAGCCCAGGTCTGACACTAGGAGCTTTCAGAACTGAACCAGGCTAACCCGGCCCAGCAGAGCCGTGTTTGACATCACACCTGATTTATCCTGCAGGTCATCCAGCCGCTCGCCCCTCTCGATCACCTTGGTGATGTTCTCCTGCATGACATCGATGACTTCGTCCACCTGGTTCTGGACACTGGGCAGGGCAAAGGCAGCACAAGAGCAGGAGTGAGCACCAGAGCCGCCCAGCCTGGCAGGATCTGAGAGCTCTCCCACAGAAATGAAAGGGCACAACAATGGAAAAAGGTTGATGGGATGCAGACAAAGCCAGAGGCATGGCATGGGGTGGATCTCTGGCAATCCTAGGAAGGGCAGGAGAACACAAGGGGCTCAGAGGGAGCACTGGAAAGTCAGCACAAGCAGGACACCCCCCTCTAACACCTTTAACACACAAATGCAGTATGAAAAGGCACTAATTGCTGTTGGTGGGCACAACAAGGGGAAAGAAGGAGTCTAAAGACCATACTTTATTTTTCTGCATTTCATAGAACTCCACACCACACCTTTGCTGAGTAACTTGGGGTGAAATTAAATCAGTTCCCTCCTCCAGGAACTGAGTTGCTAAATTAAACCCACTCTGCCAGAGGCATCAAGAGGATAGCAAAGAGATGGCTGACGTGAACTAAACCAAGTTATAATTTATCTTCTCATAGGTTACGCAACTCTGTGGGTAGCCTTCAGTGAACAGGAGCCTAAATCACACCCGTAGGGTTATTAAAAATGCATTTATTCACTCCAGAAAAAAAAACTACACTGGCAAGAGAGAAAAATTTTCCTGGTGGAAAAGTACTGCTCCATTCTGTTTTGTATTTTGGAGCTAATACACGTTTATTTTCCTGAAGATAGAAATGAGGATTTTCTTAAGGCCCCGGGGTTAACAATCCATTGTTTGAGACATACCGTTCCCAGAAAGGCAACAGCAACAGCAGGATCTTGAAGGCAACAAAACAGAAATAGCTCCAAAGAGAAACAGCGTATCCTCCCCCACAGCCCACAAAACTGGGGCCAAGACAGACTCAAGGCCAGTCAGTGGGGCACTGCAGACCCAGAAACAGGGCTCTGTCCTCACCACCATGCACCTAATTAATTAATTCATTCATTCATTAGAGACATAGGTTCACACTGACCTATTTCTCCTACCAGCTACACGCCTCTCACCAAGCAGACACCTCTGCTGGTGAGGAGCAGCTGCAACCAGCAATAGTGGACACATCACTCACTCACATTTACTTACTGTTCCAAATACAGGTGAGAATAGTCATTAAAAGGCTTTTTTCTCCCCAGAAAGCTCTAGAAAGAGTTCCACATCTCTAAATATGAAGGGGTTTCCCATCTTAGGCTTTCAGGTCGAGCTCTCCAGCACCACTGCACTGTGGCTTCCAGAGCTAGAAGGGCCAGGCAACTCCTCTGAAACCAATTTCTGAGTCAACAGCTGTGATAAGGCACATGCTGGACTCCAGCAGCACATGTAAACATTTGTTTTATTTAGGACAGCATAAGAAAGGAACCTGCCTTCTCTGCTGCATCACAGAGTCTGTGGGAGCAGCATCTCTCTGAACCCACCTACACCATGTGGTGGCAGCTCCCATCTTCCACGCTGGCAGGAACCTCCTGCCAGAGCTCCCTGTCTGGAGGGGAAGGGCACAGATAATCCCACAGACCTCTCAGCAGGAACTGCCCTGCCCTGCTCCACCGTTTGTTTTACAACAGACAAGGGGCACAGCTCAGAAGGTGGCACTGGAGATGGGGACAGATGCTGCCCAGGAAACACCCAGCAGTGCCCTGTGGGGCCAAGTGTCCGTCCACCCCACACAGGACACACAGCCCACCCCTGGGGCACTGGGTGACAAGCAGGCACGTTCTGCAAGGGGCTTTCCCTGCCTCGGCACAACAAGTCCCAGCAATGCAGCTACAGCTTGGGCGAGAGGAAAAACACCAACATCTGTTACCCCAGATGAGCCAACTTGGCAAAACCTCTAAGCCTCAAACATCGGTTTCACACACAGAAGTCTACATTTGCAGTATGTAAATGTTTCTAAAAACATTTTCTGGCTTGAAAATAGAGAGATTTCCTCCCACAACAGATTTGTAACCAAGTTATCCCGGTACAACTAACAAGTGGGAGCACACAAGGTTACAGTGCATCTAGGAAGTTGCAGAGCAACGCAGCACCACCTGTACCCCTGCCAGTGCAGGTCAGAGCCTTGAGGTGCTGCTGCAGTCCTGGGACACCCCAAAGTGCTGGAGGCAAATCAGGCTGCTGTGGTGGTTTAACAGCATTTAGGGGAGAGCTATGGAGCACACACCCTTACTGCCCAAGCTGCTTCTCAGCATCCTGTCTCCTCTCACTTGCGCTGCTGGCAAAATGCTAAGGGCCCTTGTTACCTGCCCAAACCCTGGGCAAGCTGTCCCCAAGAGAACAAAACATTTCACAGATGGAGAATGGAGGCACAAGGAAATCAAGGCTTATGAACTCCCACAAACGTTCAAGTGTTGCCTCCCATGGAACACAGATGCATTTGGGTAGCATGGTTTGTCATCTGGGGAAAAAACCCAACAAAACAACAAAGCAAAGAGCAGGAAAGAAGAGGCCAAGCCAGGGAAATTCAGACCTCCACACAGCACCTTAACCAGACCTTTAGCCAGCTCTTTCTGCTCTCTCCCACCCTTCACTGCTGCCTGCCCAGGAGGGGGCTGAAAAATGCTCAGCCTGTGTATTAGCCCAGCAGCCTCAGAATGAATTCAAAAATTCCCACTAGTTTGGCATGCCTGAGGTAGGAAAGTCAAGTCACATCAAGAAGAAAATGTTTTCTTGCTTTATTTGGCAAGAGGGAATGAATCCTCTAATACGAAGTGTATTTCCTGTTGGGGAGCTATGGGCTTTTGACACATACACTTCATGTGCTTTACTCCTGCCAGATTTCCAAGAGAAATAAAGTGGAATAAATACCTGCCAGGAAAGGCAGCAAGACAGAAACATGAAATATGTCTCCCACGACCTTCTTTCTTACTAATTACTGCAAGTCTGATGCTTTTAACAAGGACAGCAAGCATACACCATCAAAGCAACAAGATCCAGTGGCACTCAGCTTGCTTTAGACTCCTCTTTTCTTGTGCTCCTCTGTTCCAGAGTGGGAGGAATAAGCCTGGGCTTATTTGGCCACACTGGGTTAGGTACAGAGAAGCTGCCTGTGCTGGTCAGGGTGCTGGGCTCACAGTGCTGCATTCTGCAGACACTGTAAACAGCCTGTGCACACACCATGGGATGTGCTGCCCCGGCTGCTGCTTGTCTCCAGGCTGGCTGTTTGCAGCCAGCATGACACACTGCAGTTTTCCACCCCAGTGACATTACCAGTGTGTATTTTGGTGCAAATTTCACCCAAACACCCCTCACTGGCAGCCACCCAGGGAAGAGGGAACAGGAGGGAGAGCCAAGGCAGATGGAGGGTACAGAGGCAGGAGGCCAGCACTGCACAGCACTCCCCAGCTCTGCAGAGAGCCCTGCTGTTCTAAACAACAGGGTAGCACTGCTGAAACATGCCACAAAGCCCTGGACTGGAGCTGCTGCTTAGTCCCAGCTGGGAGGAAAACAGCAGTCTATGCCTCCCTGAGGCCTTTCAGTCATTGAAAAAGCCAACAGTGATACCTGTCAATGTGGTCTTGGTACCACCTTCAGATGAAAGCCTGGACTATGGTTGGGGTTCACTGCACAACCTGCAATGAGCCCTGGGAGGCTGCAGTCAGCTCTTGCCCCAGGAGCTCAAACCATTCCCCAAACCTTCCCCCGCTCAGGGCCTGCAGCCAGCCAGAGCTGACCCCCCAGAGCAGCACAGTGGGGGTTCACAGAGACCAAGAGGCTCCTGGGGAACCCCAGCACTGTGCTGAGCCTCAGCAGCAGCAGGAATAAGAACCCAATGGCACAGCTCCCTGAAAGCACAAACATCAGCAGTAAAGTGAGTCAAGCAGTGCAAAAAAGGGGCTGATTTTAGCAGAATTTTTGAAAAGATGGTCTGTGATGAGAAGCTCCTTTTCCAAATAAAAGAAATCCAGCTGGAACATGAACATCCCAACTTCCCTTGAAAAGGCTCTCGTGCACACATTCAGCACTTCTTCCAAGGCCTCAAAGCAAAGGCAGAGAAAGGAGATCAGCTCTCCCTTACCTGTTCTTTGTACCTTTGGGGAAAAGGATAAAAGCCCTTTAAAAGCTGCACAGCTCCAGCCCACTCTGCAGATGGGAGGCCTCAAAGGGAGCCAAAGGGACCTCGTGTGGCCTCTCAAGTACCAGCAGAGAGTCCACCCCAACCAAGCAGCTTCCACCAGGACAAAGCTCAGCTTGAAGGGGACTGACACTCCCTCCTGTTACTGTTGCTGGCTGTAACTCACCTCTTTCCCCTGCCAGGTTTGCAGTGTTCCCCACAGCTGAGCCGGCCTTGAGGGTCTCTGCTGCCAAACTCCACCCTGACCAAATCCATGCCCCTTTCCTGCCAAGGACAACTAGGAAAACTTTCCAGTCTTGCCCCTCACGTTTAACATGTTCCACACCTTTGCTCCCATAGTCCCATCACTTTTTCCTCTACCCAATCCTCCACCCAGTTTCCTTTCACACCCATCTTCACACCTCGTTTCTGCAGCTCCTACTGCCATAACCTCTCTAGCTTTGCCCAGCTATGCCTCAGCTCTCCAAATGCTCAAACTCCTCCTTAAAATGTCTCTTCTTTACAGTTTTTCAGCAGTCACCCAACCCTTCCTCTGCTGTAACAAAGACAACTGACTCACTATGAGACATTGATCCCTACAGCACAAGGGCTGAACTGATCAGAAACTTCAGTGATCTCCATGACAAGAAGTGATGACTGTATGGTGCAAGTGCTTTCAAACAACGCAAGAGCAATCAACGCTGATGAGAGCAGAAAATGAATTCTGTTTTGTAACAGATGCTCTAGATGCTCCATAGATGGAGCCCCTTGACAGCTCCAGGGACATATTCCATGCCACATCCACTACACCCAGGCAGTCTCTGGCAATGGGCAAGCCTCGTGTGAGGGCCATTAGTCACATCACCTATGGACCCAGCAGCTCCTGGCTAAATGCTTCTTTCACTTTTCTTCCTTTTCACAGGTGCAGTGCCCTCCTCCACCTAAGCCACTGCTCCCTTCTGCCAGGCCAGGACAGTGGGAAGAGAGGAGCTCCTGTTTGCTCCCACCAACAGGGAACACAGCAGACACTGCAGGTGCTGTCCAGCAGAGGAGAATGAAGGGGTAGACACTACCCCATCTCTGCGGAGGTGAGACCCCACTCATAAACCAAATTCTCAGCTTTCCCATTCATTCCAGATCATGCCCTAGAAGGGAGGCTCTATCCACTCCAAAGAGCAGTTCCTCTCTACCAACAGCATCCTCAAACTCTGGAGGGAACACAGATGCCCTGAAAACTCAGGGTGCACCTGCCCTCTGCCTCTTGTGCAACTCAAGTGCCCTTCACTCCTGCTCAAGATAACGTGGCAAGCACAGCCCGATGCTGCTGGTGGCACTGAGTCATCCCACAGCTGTGCTGGCTTCCTCCTGGCATGGAAAAAATCCATAACCAAGAGCCACACGCAGGCTGCAAACACGACCCAGTCTGAACAATGCCCAGGCAGCAGTTCCCACACAGATCTCTGTCCTGGCTCCACAGAGATCAGCAAAGGAAACAGGGCAACACAGACCGGGGGCTGTGACAATCCCCATGCTTGTGACTGAGTACCATCCCCACATCCTTCACAGGAAAAACTGGAGCTGAACAAGCATCATCCAGGAAATGACTCGATGGGAGAAGGAGCCAGAGTGCTCACTCCTTCCTTCTTGCTCCACTCCTCCAGCTGTAATAGCTTCCTGTTTTCCAGCTGCTTTGACCCCAGTGAGTCACTGCTCATCTCTAGGTCACCTAGATCAGGTTTTTATCTGGAGAAGAGCATGCCAGAGGAGCAGCTGCTGCCCAAAACCCATGGTCCTGGTGTGTTCATGACCACTGTCTTGCAACATTAAGGAGCATGTTACAGGATGAGGTAAAAAAGCCTCAAAAATTAAAATATGGGACTAGGAAAGGTTAAAATTCAGGGTTAATGCTGTAGAGAAAGAGCCTCCCAGAACAAAGCAAGGGCTTCAGAACCTCCAGTAAGCTATTGTGATGAAATCTTATCCCCTTGCCTCTGCCAACACACAATTTCCTGACAGGCTGCATCAAAGCTGAGAATTGCTTTAGCTGTGGACACATGGGGTAGGACATGTTAGAAGAACACAGGCACAAGGAATGTTCGTATGATGGCTACACAGAACTACTCTGACAAGACAGCAGCAGGAGCTCACAGAGCCAGAATAAATTATTACCTCTGTGACACTAAGGAACAACAACTTACTGCCTGATCTTGTCATTCCTGGGTCCAAACCTGGGTCCAGAAGGGCCCCTCCTGCAGGCAGAAAAGAGCAATCGGTTCAGAAGGTACAATGAAAACACGTTTTTAAACCAGACCCAAAAGATACAGAGGAGAGAACCAATGCCTTGTGCATGGGATTGTTTTCATACCTCCCAACAGTCCCTCCCATGTCTTAGGATATGTGGGACACCTCACTCTTGCAAAAGGTCACACCTGTTATTTCATGCTTAAGGCCAAGGCTCTGGAAGAACATCCCAAAGGAATCAAAGGTTTTCATTCCCAAGCCCCCAGTCTCAGAGCTACAGGCAGGTATGACACTGCATTCCAACTCACAAGAAAAAGTCTTCCTCTTCATCTGAGTCTTCCTCCAACAGGTTCCTCTGCAAACACAGAAAAACCAACTCATTAATAAGCAATCACCACCTTACACACACATTCCCAGCTCTGAGGATGCAGTCAGCATCCTCTGACTGCAGGAAGGCCCTCTCTGCTCAAGGGACTGCACTCAAAAATATCAGCATCACCTACAACTACCCTGGGCTGTCCCATCCACTCAGGAAATCAGAGCCACTCTGGATTTGGAGGACGTGGATTCTCCACCATCTGATGGCAGCAGGTATAAAAGGGATGACCCAAGGGAACACTCAGGCTCCACTGCTTCACCCCAAAGGGCTCCTCAGGGCTCCCCTTTGCTGATCCACTGCACTACATGAGAGGATCCAAATCCTGATTTTTAAGAGCAACCCCACAATGCCACTGAAGCCTGAATGTTCCAGACAAAAACATTTCTGCTTAGGGTCACAGACAACCAAGAGGGGGAGGTGATAAAGGGATGGGCCCAGGGACCCAGCAGCTGGTCCTTGGGACACCAACAGCTGCTGCTTTCAGTGTGTAGGTCTGGGCCCCCACCTGCAAGCCTGATGCTCTGATGTTGAAGCTCACCTACATTTCCGTCCTGCCACATTTGTCACTCGACTCAAACCTGCAACACCATGCAACAGCCACTGCTTCCCTCACGGGAGGAGCACGCTGCTCCTGCCGCCCGGCTCCTGCTCTCGCTGACAGCTGTCGGGAGCTGCAGCAGCATTTCTGACCGCAGCCCACAGCGAGCTTCAGCACAGCCGGACCCCAGCAGGTTAAATCCAAACCCGGCAACTGCTGGGACCCGCATTCAAAGCCTGAAATGTGAGGGGACCGTAAAGCACAGGGTGACTTCACTCAAGTCCTTCAGCCAACGTGGGCAGCACGGCCAGGCCGTGTCCCCGCCAGGCTCTGCGGAAGGGCAGGGGGCTGGGGCGCACCGGCACCCCTGGCCATGGATGAAGGCTGAAGGAGCCGCAACAGGCCCCCAGAAGGGCCGTACCGAGGCTGCGGTGACACCCGCGCACCGAACGGCGCTGTCACCGCGCTCCGGGCCGCTGGGCCCCGCGCCTGAAGGCTGCGCCGGCACCAGGAGACCGTAAGTGCCGGGGCCGGGACCCCTGCGCGTCCCTGCCGCCGGCTCCTCCGCTCTGGCCGAGTCCGTGTGCGGCCCCCACGCTGTGCACCCCGCTCCTGGGGACCCTGGCGGGCTCAGCCTTGCTGGGAGGTCGCAGCCCATTGCCCAGCACCTCCCTCCCCAGCCCGCCTCATGCC